>QEPC01002344.1:1218736-1229784 GCA_003113815.1 Sphenodon punctatus | reverse complement strand
GGTCAGACGGGATACAATGGAGAGGATAGTGTGAATTTATATGTATTGAACCTGTTTTGATTATATTGAGATTTGTTGTTGCTGGACCCCTGCGTGGGAAAGTATCTCCAGCAGATGTATTTTCTGTTGTTGTAAGCCGCCTCGAGTCTTTTGAGAGAGGCGGGATATAAATAAATGTTGATGATGATGATGATGATGATGATGAGGGTTAGGGCTCTTCTCTGGGACCAACTTGTCCATTTTAATTAAATATTCCGGCAGAGGGGAATTAAAGTTGCTAAGGGCATAATCAGGAGTGATCTTCTGGGCAAGTAAGGCAGCATTTTCTAGTTGTAATTCCTGATCGTAAACTCTCCACTTAATCAAAGAAATGCCACCTAGAGAGCCCAAGGGGCGGAGAATTTCTTTTGCTAGTTCCAACTTGTGTAAGTCCAGTTTGACTAGATCCATCCAACCGCCCTTCACCCTCTTATCAACAATAGAAGACAAGAGAGAAGAGGCCGGCGGAGGGAAGACTGTAACCTTCAGTCAGAATTGGAAGATCAATATTTGGGCCTGTGCCTTAATAGATCTCATGGCTGTTTCTGCACGCAGAATCGACTGGGGAATACACATTGAGAGGCCAAGACTGAGCGGAGAAAGGTGTTCCGGACACACTCCAATTTCCCCAAAAAGGAGTGGCCCCAAATGGCCACTGCATATGGCAGCTGAGGGATCACTTTAGCTTTAAATAGCCATAGGGCAGGCCCAACGAGTTTGCCCAGCCACCCTGAGAATAAAAAAACCTGATAATTGCTCTTGAGGATTTCCACATCTGGATCATGGCTGCCTCATAATGTGGGGACCAGCCACAAGAAGCAGAAAGAACGACCCTCAGATATTTGAAAGATTGCACCTGCTCAATTGCAGCACCATCCATATGCCAGGTAGCTTGACAAAACGGTCGCCCTGCAACCAGGACCTTGGTCTTTGAATGGTTAATTGACAAATTTTCCTGCTTGCAATAGAGTGCAAATCTTTGCATACTTCGGCGTAAGCCGACCTGAGTTATTGAAAGAAGAGCTGTGTCATCGGCATAAAGAAGGAGGGGTAACTTCCGAGTGTCTAGCTTTGGAGCATGTAAATTATCCAAAGACATAAAGGGCGGCAAATCATTATGAAAAACATTGAAAAGCGCGGGAGCTAATATACAGCCCTGCCATACTCCTCTTTCAAGGTACAAAGCTTTGGTAAGGGGACGGTTGGGGGCAACATGGACCAGTAATGAATTGTTATGGTGGAGTTTGACACTTAAGAATAACAGGCAACCATCAATAGAAGAGCCCTTAAGTTTTAACCAAAGCTGCTCCCTATCAATAGTGTCAAAGGCTGCCCTTATGTCAACAAAACAGCAAAAAAAAGGAATTTTTGGAGAAGAAGCAGCATACTTGTTAAATAAGTGCTTAAGTATATACAAGTGGTCCAAGGTAGACTGTCCTGCCCTAAAACCCGCCTGTTCGGCATTAATAATGTTATTCACAGCCAACCAATCTTGAAATTTACTAAGCAAAAATTTAGCATAAAGTCTCCCTACTACAGAGAGAAGGCTAATAAATAGGTCTATAATTTGCCGGCTTCTGCGGGTCACCCTTTTTGAAAATTGGCATTACAAGGCTCTTCAGCCAAGATTCAGGGATCACCCCATAGGAGTTGATCACAGTAAAGAGAGGTGCCAACAGGGAGGCCCACCAGGTGGGTTTGAGTTTTAAGAGCTATGGGGGGATGAAATCTATCCCTGGGGCCTTGCCATTCTTGAGGGAAGAAATAAACTCAAGAATCTCTGTAGGGGTGACTGGGGGCCATTCCTGAAATCTATCGGAAGGAGCCAGCTCAATTGTCAAAGGGGAGCTATTGGATTTTGCAAAGAGCCTTTCAAAATGTGACTGACATTTGGCGTGAGAGGGAAAAACTTCTTCCTCTGGTTTACTGTCCAAGTTGGCACGCACTATAAGCACTCAAAATTTGCGGCTATCATTTGTTAACGAGGCCTGATGGAGTAATTCCCATCTAGATACATAGAAATCATATTATTTTCCCCTTTATCAGGAGTTTATATGAGCTCCTGTGCCTAATCACAGCAAGACTATTAGCTCTTGAAGGGTGCCATTTCAGTACCCTAACGGATTTCCGGAAAGCTTTCCTTGCCAGACGGCATTCGCTATCAAACCAACTAGGGACACAGGCAGGAACTCCGCGTCAATGAGGGCCAAGAGAGGTAAAACAGCTATAGGCAGTTTGGAAGGAATTATGTAGATGCCCCTAGAATACTCTGGACCCTGGTGTCAACATCATGGAGATGATAAGAACTAGCACAAATATATATTGATGGCTATATTATTAGGGGGTGGTGTCCGGGTTTAACTCTGCAATATTCTATGAGATCTGGGGGGCGAATGTAAATGGTTTTCTGTGGCATGGAGGAATTGATCTAATGTGACTTTAAGCTTCAATTGATGGAAGTTCTCCTGTAAAGAGAAGAGGAAATGATGTTGTTTAAGACCTTGTTTTTTCTTAGCTGTAATAATATAAGGCTTATATACCATCGATTGAAACGTTTTTTAATGATATGTTTGTAAGTGTGGCCATGGCGCAAGCTAGTGCCAGTTTTATAAATTGATTGACTGACTGATGCTGGAACTCCCAGAACCCAAATTTGCTGCATTTCTCCCTTGGGAGATATTGAACCAATAATATATTATGTTTGTACTGTTTATATTTTGATGATATCAGGCAATCATTGTTAAGTCCCTTCTGGAAGGATGCTTCATATAGACGTGCAGGAGAAACTGATCTGGTTCTTTTTAAATGATGATCTATATGTCATAAGTAAACTTGCTTTCTTTGTTTATCAGGCTGAGACTATCAAAAATCAGCATCCCCTGACATATATATCCTAACTTGTTAATTTTATTGGTTATGTGATATCAAATATGGTTTTATTTATTCATTTGTTTTTAATTGGGTGTTGTTTATTTGTGTGTCATTTATTGTACTGTGTTTCAGGCCAGGGCAAGAGCCAGTGCCTTAATAAATTTGATTTGATTTTGATTTGATTTTTTGGGTCAACCTCTGCTAGTGATGTATGCACAGCTTTGAACTGCACACAGCTTTTCAACAAGTATGGAATGACAAGTGCAGAGGATCAGCTAATTACCTCCAGCTCAACTCTGGCTGCGTTCCCACCTATGGTGACAGTGGCAGCAGCAGGAGGGATGAGGGAAGACGCGGCAGTGGGGAGGAGCTGACCGACAGGGAAAGAGCCGGTGTGAATGGGGATCTGCCGCAGCTTCTCTCTCGCAGAGCAGGATGTTGTGCCCTGACATGCACAAGAGAAACCGCAGCAGATCCCCATTCACACCAGCTCTTTTCCCATCGGTCGGCTCCTCCGCGCTGCCGCGTCTTCCCTCGCCCCTCCCGCTGCCGCCACTGCCACCGCTTGTGGGAACGCAGCCTTACTCTCTCCTTTCCATAACCATTTTCTGCAGGCTAGATGTCCAAGGGTTTGAAAGATGATACCCATTAACCAGCACTTACAATCTTCAGATTTTTTTCATGGTGAGAAGTGTTTCTTTCCTCTTTAATACTCTAAGTATTGATCTAAAGAAATGCATAAACTCTTTTTAAAAAACAAAACAAAACATGAACAATAGTAATCACTACTACTCTATTGATTAGCCTGTAGACCCGAACTTCTCTTGGGATTATCCAAATCCATAAAATATCCACAAGAGCAAGATTTTGAATGTGGATCTTTTATTCAGTGAAAGAGACGTGTGAATTTAATTATAACCATGTTCTTCTAACAACACTATAAATGTCTTTGTGTACAGTATACTCTATATACATATAGACCACAATCTCACTAAATGCACTGGCACCACAGTACTGCACCATCCATCAGTGGATGCACCATGGTACATGGGCACACCAGAACCCACTGCAACAGAGGCAGGTGCTGCTGAAGGATGGGCACAGACACAGCAGGACAAGAGGATGCAAGGCAGGCTCACCATTGCTGTGGGCGCCGTGGCAGTGCACCCATGTTACCATGGCCCCATGCAGGGTGATGACCACCCTTGGAACCACCCTGGACACACACCTCATCCCCACTATGTCCATGCCCTAGCATCTGTGAATTTGCTGTGCCACCCAGCCGGATGCTGCAAACTGCCGAGCACGTTGAATGCAGAGATCCAATGGGAGCACATTGCCACCTCCTCCACCATGATGAGAATGCATGGGCCACAGAGGGGGACAGAGCAGGGGCATGTATGGCCAAAGGGAAAGGAGAACCCAGTTACTCACAACGGTCAAGATAAAAAGAGCAAATTCAATCTATCTCCACAGGTCCATATTTGCAACTGAAAAGCTCAATGAGAGGCCGAGAAGAAGTCATTCCATGGCAATGGTTTGGCCAATCAACCCCCCCCCAGGGTGAACCAAAACCAATACCCCTCCCCCCCCATACACACACACCATTGGCCACAGTGTATGCAGTCTTGGGTGAGCTGCGCCACCACACACTCTACCAGGTATCCCTACCCCCACCCCTTAGCACAGTCACCACACATATGCTAATCCACACTCAGCTGAGGCAGTGATGTGCCTAGGACTGAAACTTGCTCTCGTGAATCTTGTGTTTCTAGGTGCCCTTGAACACTATTCGGGGGCTTCAGCTGGTGCAGAATATGGAAGCCCACCTCTTGATGGGGGTGGGTCACTGGAAGCACGTTATACCAGTGCTTAAGAGTCTCCACTGGCTGCCTATAGTAATCCGGCCACAATTCAAGGTGCTGGTTTTGACCTTTAAAGCCCTAAACTGCTTGGGCCCTACATGTCTGAAGGACTGCCATTCTCCTTCTGTCCCTCCATGGCTCTTAAGATCTGCCGAGGCTGCCCTCTTACAGGTTCCATCATTGTCCCATTTTCATACGACTCGGGTCCACAGAGCGGCATTCTCAGTAGCTGCCCCACAGCTTTGGAATTCCCTTCCCTTGGAGGTTTGCCTAAGCCCTAGCTTGAATGCCTCCCAGAGACAGTGTAAGACCTTTTTATTTGGGCAGGCATTCAGTGGGCAGGGACAGATTGGGGTGGTTGTGAAGGGGGTGTTTTTAGTTTTGTGTTTTTTTAGGAATGTGTTTTATATTTGTATTTTATGTATTTATTGTAAGCCACCCTCAGCCTCAGGGGATAGGGCAGGATATAAATCGAAATAAATAAATTAAATAAATAAATAAAACCAGTGACTGAAGCATTCTATAACCAACAGGAATGTAGTCACACCAGAAAAAGAGGAGGGAGAGTTTTGTCTATAATCAATATTCAACTTACCATCAAGATAAGAATCTTAGCAAGAACTATTTGAAATAGGGAAAAGTTTGTCCGTGTGTGTGTGTAAATTTTGTGTGTTGTATGTTTTTGAGTTGTGTGTGTGTGTGTGTGCTTTATTTTATTTTAAATATTTAATTTTAAATATTTAATTTCAAATATTAAAATTATGTAACTCGCTCCTCCTGGAGGGTTGTTTGAGCCTAAGTCTGCGCCATCTTCTGGATGCTATGCAAGACCTTTTTATTGGCCAGGCATGACATAAGCAGGGATAGGGTTTGGGGAGGTTTGGAATGAGGGATTTTAATTACTAATGAGTTTGTATGTTGTAACCCACCTTGAGCTATCGGGATAGAATGAAATAATAAATTTAAATAAATAAATGTTTTCTTTGGGCATTCAATCTTATAATCCTGTGGGGGATTGCAGAGTTGGGAAATCCAGCTCCGCAATCCCCTGCAGGATCACCGGCAAAAATGTGCGGTTGGGGTGGTGGTCCCATGTTACAAACCCCGTGCATGCTTTGCCTTCCAGACTCTTTCCTGGAAGCAAATTGTGCAACCTCCTCAGCTTGTTTATTTACCGTAATAGCTTCCTCTTTGCAGTGGCTCTGAAGCATTCCTGCAGGGTCAGTTTTTCTGCTTTCTGGCACTTATTAGCATGACTTTAAGTGGATAGGCTACCAATGGAAGGTAAACCAATTCAGGAGTTCTGGGAGAACTGGAACTGCAGGCTGGGAAACAATAGCAGAATGGAATAAACATACAGCTAAATGGTACAAGAAAGAAAGTATTTACTTTTTCCTCTTACTCTTTGGGACAATGGAATGTGGAAGGGGTAATTCGAAGTTCAAGAAACAAAAATCTAAATCCTGGGGAAGGACTGCTTTTACTGCGCTGTCCAGTGCAATTTCTTCTCTCTATTGCTCTATCTCAGTACTAAAACTAAGGACATGATCCTCCAGCTACTTAACACTGGCATGAGCCCCATTATACTTAATGGGACACACGCCAGTGCTAAGGGCTACATTACTAGTGTTACAGAGCTAGAGGTTGTGCTGTAAATCTGCATCTGGCTTTTTTTCCCTTTCCCCTAGTGCTAACTTTAAGTGTTTTCATCACTCTAGTTCTTAATACTCTTTCCCACACAGGTCACAGAGATGAAAAAGACTTGCATGAAGGCAATGCACTCAGCAGTGCCCTCCAAGCAACCCCTAAGGCCAGCCAAAAATTCTCCAACCCTTTAAGCCTTTGTTTAAAATAGTCTGAAACTAAGCTACCATGCTCAAGACAATGCCTTAACCCTGGGATACCAACTGGCTTGACATGATTGAGTATTGTTAGTATAGCAGTGATATATTAATACAGGTACTTTATGGAGCAAAATATTTATACAGAGGATCTCATTCATTGCTTTCACACTGGAAGGAATGCTGCTCTTATTGATTTAAGTGCCATCCTACAACACTGGCAAAAGGGAATTACAGTGCAGCTTAAATAAATACTGCATTCGTTGCTTCGTATTCCCATGAGGTGAAGAGGCCCCAATTCTGTAAGCTTTGTGATAGAAAACAAGCCATGGACCAAGTACTGTTCCCTCCCCCACGAGGGAGAAACAGATGTCATTTCACTTTACAAATTCTTCCAGATAGACTTACGTGGCTAAATGATAATCAGCCCTAGGAACCACCAACCCTCAGTGATGGTGAATACCTTCAACCCAGTGGGCTCCTGGGTTGAAATACTGACCAATATTTATGAAATTATGTCATCACCATCCTGTACGACATCACTAATAGAGTTATTACTAGTTTAAATAGTACTGAATGGCAGTCAGCCACAACATCTGATTAGCTGCAGTATAATTGTCCTCTTCCTTTATATAGTTACCCCCTTTTATAGGAGGATCTCAAAGCATATTACAGAGACAGGCAAAGTAAAAAAGGACCATATTTCTTTTGTTCCATATCCTTATGTACCATGCCAAGCAGGGTTGTCCGGGAGGGAGGAATATTAGGAGATTTATTTGGCAGTAGTTCAAAGACTATTGTATATTGGAAACCTGAGCACAGTTGAAAAGTAAAGGTGTAATTTCTTCACACAGTATGTTCTTCTAGATACGGAACCTTTCCTATCACGTAACATGCAATAATCTCACATTCTTATCTTTCGGCTTTAACTCTAGAGTAATGATTAACAAAACAGATCCAAACTTCAGAAGGCTACAGCAAGTGAAACTGAAGAAAAACAGTTTGTCAGATCTCAGATCATAAACATTACAAGGCAATTTAACAGTCAAACACCTCTTTCATGATACCAGGAAATATTTGACTTTAGGGCATTAATTTTTAATCCTGTGATAGCTGAAATCTCCTGCTGTTGGGGTGAAAATTCAGCTTCACTGGGGAAAAAACAACATTTAGGAAAGATAAGTCTTTCCCTAGCTCCTCATCCACTTAGGGTGAAAACAGACATAACACTTACTCCACTTTAATGCCACTGTAACACATCTTATGTATGTTGCAGGGATGTATTGTTGCCCTATGAAGCCCTGAAACATGCATAAGAAATGTTAAAGTGATGTTGAAGCGGAGTTAGCATCATGTCTGTTATCACCTTAGTTTGCTCCCTGATTTACTCGAGTTCCCTTCTCCTCTGGAATTAAGCTAAGCATGTGCACCTGTGACTTCTCGACCTCATGAGAAGGTCAGTTGGTAATAAATCTACAACAATCCGGGAGTTGCTTCTGGATCAATCAGCCGACTTCATGTGTATTACAGAGACCTGGCTGGACACTGAGTCGGGGCCAATTTTGGCTGATCTTGTTCCAGCTGGGTACTCTGTACAGCATCAGCCTAGACCAGAGGGGCAGGGAGGCGGTGTAGCCATTATTTTTAAGGACACCTGGTCTGTGAGAAGGTATCCAGTGCAGACTATTTTGGGCATGGAGGGGATCCATCTGGTGATCAATTGGCTGGAGAAAGATTGGGGCTGCTGCTCATATACCGTGCACCTACCTGTATGGCAGCATCCCTACACACCCTAGCTGAGTTGGTGTCAGAGGTGGTCTTGCCATCTCAAAGGACCTTAGTCCTGGGGGATTTCAACATCCACGCTGATGCCGACCTTGGGAAAGCAGAGCATGAGTTCATGGCCACCATAACAACCATGGGACTGTCTCAGAGGGTTGTGGGCCCGACGCATGATGGGAGGACATACCCTTGACCTAGTATTCTGCACTGGCCTTGAGGCGGGGGATCCGGGGGTGGGGGATGTATTAACTACACCCTTGTCATCTCTTCCAGACCGATCTTCTGACACATGTCTGCCCCCGGAGAGGTGTACGACCAGTTTGGTTGGTCTGCCCCCGGAGACTTATGGAACCAGAGAGGTTCCGGAATGCCCATGGGGATTTACCTCCTGATCTCAATGACCATTCGCTTGATGAGCTTATTGTCTTCTGGAACAACTTGCTGACTGAGGTCATTGACCGAACAGCTCCCAGGCATCCGCTTCTGGAATGCCAACAACGCAGGTCCCCTTAGTTTACAGAGGTTCTGCATCAGATGAAGCAGGAAAGATGGCAGTTGGAGCAACAGTGGCTCCGGACTTGTGCTGAAGGCAACCGTTTGCAACATAATGCTAGTTTAAAAGCTTATGCTGTGGTGGTGCAGGCAGCAAATAAGGAGTTCTTTGCTGCCCTCATAGCATCCATGAAGTCATGTCCAGTGGAGCTTTTCCAGGTGGTGCAGCGGCTGGTCAGTCCGGCCTCTCTCTGCCTGGAACTGGAATCTTCCAGTGCCCGCTATGACATGTTTGTTGACTATTTTGTGGATAAAATCACTCAGATTCACTGCAACTTCAATGCTGCACTTATAAGTAGGTGAACCTGGGGGTGGTGGAGGATCCGCCTTGTCTGATTTCATGGGATCAATTTCAGTGGGTGTCACCTGCTGTTGCAGTGGATGTCCTTGAGACTGTAAGATCCACCTGTTGCGAATTAGATCCATGCCCATCCTGGCTGGTTAAGGCCTTCTGGGACACATTAGGGCCATTGCTGGCGGGGGTTGTCAATGCCTCCCTTAGGGAGGGCAGGGTGCTGAGCTGCCTCAAAGAGGCAGTGGTGCGGCCCCTGCTCAAGAAACCATCTCTTGACATTGACTCCCCGGCCAGACTCTAACCATCCCTTTTTAGGGAAGGTTATTGAACGGGTGGTGGCTCGGCACCTTCAGGAGCATTTAGATCGGGTCAGTTTTCTTGATCCCTCGCAGTCTGGTTTTTGCCCTGGGATTGGCACAGAGACTGTGGCTTTGCTTGATGACATGTGCCATGAATTAAACCAGGGCAGATCTTCTATTTTACTTCTGTTACATCTGTCGGCTGCATTAGATACCATTAACCACGAGTTGTTGGTGGTTCAGCTGTGGGACCAGGCCAGGGTGGGCGGAATTATTCTTGAATGGTTCCGCTCATTCCAGGCTGGGAGAACTCAGTGTGTGGTTCTCGGGAAATGTACGTCATCTCCCAGGGACCTCATATGTGGAGTCCCGCAGGGTTCTATTCTGCACCTCCCCCTCCTGTTCAATGTGTATATGCAGCTTTTGGGTGAGGTCGTGAGAGGGTTCAGCATACGTTGTCATCAGTATGCCGATGATACACAACTCTACCTCTCTTTTTCTGCAGACCCAGACCCGGCAGTCTCGGTGCTTACCCAGTGCTTGGCAGCTATGGGGGACTGGATGAGGGTGAGCCATCTGAAGTTGAATCCCAACAAGATGGAGGTGCTGTTGGTGGGTACAGGTAGGACTGGGGTGGGTCTGCTCCTGTTTGGTCACACAGGTCCGTAGTCTGGGGGTGCTTCTCGACTCACAGATCTGCCTGGATCTCCAGGTGGAGGCTGTGGTGAGAGGAGCATTTCGCCAGTTACATCTGGTACGACAGCTGCAGCTGTATATTTCGGACTCGGATCTAGTCACTATCATCCATGCCTTTATTACCTCTAGACTAGACTACAACACATTCTATGTGGGGCTGCCCTTGGGGATGGTCCGGAGGTTGCAGCTGGTGCAGAATGCAACGGCCCATCCATTAACCAGGACGGGTCACCGTGAGCACATTACACCGGTGCTCCGTTCTCTGCACTGGCTGCCTATTATCTTCCAGGTCCAATTCAAGGTGCTGTTAATGACCTATAAAGTCCTAAATGGCCTGGGCCCAGCTTACCTGTGGGACCGCCTTAGGCCCCAGATTGCATTGAGGTCCCTGCGGTCGGCTGGGGACACCCGACTCAAAGTCCCCCGAGTTGCTCAGGTGGCAACAGTGGCAAGGGCATTCTTTGTGGTCACTCCCAGACTGTGGAACTCCCTCCCGTTAGAGGCCTGCCTAGCCCTGGACCTCCCCTCTTTTCGAAGACAGTGTAAGACCTGACTGTTCTGCCGGGCCTTTGGGGAGGGAGACGGGTGGGTTGGGGAGGGGGAGTTCTGCCCTTTTAGTTTATTTTTAACATTTTAATGTTTTAATGATATTTTGTGTGTGTGTTTTTATTATGTTTTTATTTATGCACTTCGTAAGCCGCCCTGAGCTGCTCTGCGAGCAGGAGGGGGTAGGATAGAAAAACGGTAAATAAATAAATAAATAAATATGAATGTATGAATGTCTCTCCCTCTGTTCCCCCCCCCCCCC
>QEPC01002344.1:1170460-1196469 GCA_003113815.1 Sphenodon punctatus | reverse complement strand
GCAGGGTGGGGGAGGATGCAGGGTTGGGGGAAACAGGCTCAGCCTAGGGGGGGAGGGGGACCCCCCTCCACACCCATCCCCCACTAGGGGTGGGGAGGTCGGGTACAGGGTGGGAGAGGGAAGGGTCAGCTTAGCTAACTTAAGCTTACCTGCTCAGTCTCTGTTGCAGGCAGTGGGAGCGGCATGACTCCTCTCTCTCAGGGGGCTGAGGCAGAGAGGAAGCGCGCATGCGCGCTGCTCCCCCTTCCTGTCCCCCAAGCCAAGAAGCTATCTCATCAGGGCCATCAGTGCGACCGCCCTGGTGAGATCTTCCATTGCACCCACTGAGCGCAATGGAAGGCTGTAGCCCCTCCCTCCACAGCACGTCCCATACGTGCTGTGGACGGAGGGGTTCAGCCACCCAAATCGCGTTTTCCATAGGAAAACGCTTTGGGTGGCTGAACAGCTGAACCTTTTTGTCCCTTCAGGAACCCACCCCGCTCCCTCTCCCAGCGGAGTGGGTGGGTCCCCGAAGGGAGAATGGGTTCAGAACTTCAGTGACACCTACAGCAGCCTCTGCACCAGCTCAGAGGCTGCTGTAGCTGTCATAAATGGTGGTGCGGTTATTTTTTGGTGTTTTTTTTAAACTGTTGAAGCCGCGGCAGTGCCCCTGCAGGGCTTTGGGGGGCACCGCCCATAACTCCCTGCAGGGGGAGCTGTCCCTGCAGGCACCTCTGGAGCCAGTCTTAAAAATTGGGCTTACATTTGCTAACCTCCAATCTTCTGGGACAGAGGAGGATTTAAGTGATAAGTTAGATAGTACTGATATTAGTTCAGCAATTTCAAATTTAAATTCTTTTTGATAAACACCATCAACCTTGGGTGACCTGCTACTGTTTAAATGATTGATATGCAATAAAACCTCTTCTAGCATGATGCTAATTTCAGATAATTCCTTAGATTCCTCACCAACAAAAAATTGATCTGGTGGGGGTATCATGCCAACATCCTCAGCAGTAAAAACTGATGCAATGAACTGGCTTAGTTGCTTAGATGGCCTTGTCATCTTTTAGCACCCCCTTTGTTCCATGATCATCTAGCAGACAAACTGCCTCTCTAGCATGCTTCCTGCTTCTGATATACTGGAAATAAAATTGCTATTGGATTGGGTATCCTTAGCAAGTTGTTGTTACATGCACACAAAATGATGCTACAGACACAGTAATTGGGTTAAAGTGGCTGCAACTCTTTATTGGAAGAATCACATTGCAGTCTGGGTCAAACAAGGGGAGTGGGCAAGCTAATCAATAAACATAACTTTAACCAAACTGAACCCTTTCCTCTGACATTTCAAGTGCCATAAACTCACTAAACCCCTATGGTGTGCTATGTCATCCGCCAGCTTCCAGACCCCCCCAAATTAGGGTTCTGGGGGGGAAGTGACAGGCACTAATGGAAAACATATATCCTACATAGTAGCACAGAGCCCAACACCTCCCAGAGTTAGGGGAGACCGTGGGTCGCTTCTCCTGATAGGTTCATCCTCATCCTCACTGAGGTGCCTCAAATTTACCTCCAAATGCAGTCTAATTCAAGATCCAAATCAGATCATGTGAGCTCTCTAAATCACCTATTGGCACTGACTACTACCACTAGAGCAGCCAGCAATATGCTTGGCACCACCACCAATACCCAAAGAGAACCCAGACTGCATTAGAGCAATTCCATTCACAAATCCCATAAAGCTCTCAAGCAGAGATCCATACCCATCCGTGATAAGTGCACACTATCAACCCAATAGATTTCCAGCTTCCTCCAATTAATCACTGCATGTTCTATCCAGTTTCCTCCCCACACATCAATAAAATGTCTCACCTCCCATTTTACTCTCTTTCTAGCTCTATAAACACCTCTAAGATCTCTCAGCTTACTCCAAACCCTTCTCTCCATCAGTGAAGTAAAGACTAACTTAGTCCAAGGGAAAAGCTCCTTAAGTTGCTTCCAAACCTGCCTAATCATAATAGATAGGTCAAGACCAGAATCACGACAAAAAACATTCTCGCCCAAATGAACAACAATTACATCCAGCACAGAATAATCCTTCATGTCCAAAATCATAGGCAGAAATTGAGTCCATTAACATTCCCCCTTTCCCCTGCCAGTACAACACTGCTTTGGAACTTAAATCGAGCTGGGATCCCCAACTGGTGCTCTTGGCCATGTCAGCTGCCCAGTAGATGAAGTGGTGTCTCAGGAGCTAAACCAATGTCCATGGCTCAGTCCCTCCATTCCCTGCAATAACACAAAAATACAAAGTTAAACAACCATACTAGTTAAACATACACTCCACCAACTGGGCCCATCTTCTCAAACTGTGGCGTGCAATACTGGAAGAGGGTGCACAAAAGAACGAAAGGCCCTAGAATGCCATCTAACCACCACCTGAATGTCAACATCCCTAAAATTAGCTACTGCGTCAGATGACACTGCCCCTATCCTGAATGAGCGAGAGCTGAAAGGGTGAGATGGAAGCCCCAATTTAGTCAAGCATTTTCTCATAATAACCACAAACTGATACCTGGTTAATGGCAAATCAGAATCATGTACAAATAGTGGCCTACTGATCTGTGGTCATATTGCCATGTAAGATTGGAACGCCAAAACAGAATATGCCAAATTTTCACCTGACTTGCAAAGTGTGACGTATTTACCTCTGCCTTTCTGGTCCATCTAAGTTTAAATCTAACTGAAGAAATCACCCATTGTTAAATCCCCAACATACAATGCCCACCCCGAGTGGTCAAAGCGAGAATTAAAAACTAACTCATTTACTCTTAATGCCCCAAGGAATGCTAATTTTAACATGGCATTAAATAAAACCACCTCTCTTAACAAAGAAGAAATCTCACCCAGAACTCTTCCCATATCCGCAAGCAACTCTGGAGATAAAGGAATCCTAGGGTCAGGCAAACGTGTCACCTGGCATTCCGCCTAACAATGGCGACTGGGGCAAATCTTTGAAACCTGCTACTCTGGACATAAAGGACAAGGCCAACCACTTGCCTGCGATTGTATGTGGTGCCAAACCCTTTTCATGAGGTGTGGCAAGAGAATGGGAAATGCTATAATCCACCCCTTGCTTCTACTAAATTTGTGAAATTCCCTATACACACGCTCATAGACCCCCCCGCCCCCCGTGTGGAAGGGGCAATGGAGCCATGGACTGTTCAAAACAATTCTATGACCCAAGGCTCCACAGAAATGAAGGGATGAACTCCTGAGTGTGCCACGCTAGAGGTGCAAGGCTCCAGAAGCACTGCATCTAAAATAGGACTAAAACAAAGTCTTCTGAAAACTTTGGAATTTGCCGAACATTAAGGTATTTGGTTTGGAAAGGCTGAACTTCGAAGTTCCAAGGACCAAGGCCGTTATTTGGAAAACTTCAGAAACCTCTGTGCACGTGGGGGGCTGGAGGACAGTTGAGCTACTTCTGGAAATGAAGCTAAGGCCACATTCAGACATGCCCCCCTCCCCCTGTGCATATTTGGGCTGTGGGGAGGAATGCACAGCTTGAATATGCATGGGGATCAGTCAGTCTGAAAGCCCCCCCCCTCAACGTGGCTTTGCCTGCAAAGCCGCACACGATGCAGAGCTCAATTTCCTGCTCACCATGTGGGGGGGGGCCTTTCAGACCAGCCGGTCCCTGTGCATAATTGGGCTGCGCATTCCCCCTGCAGCCCAAATATGCACCGGGGGGGGGGGCATGTCTGAAAGTGACCTCGGTGCCACATTGCTACCTGCTGCTTGGTTGGCACTTGGCACCATGAGGAGGGATCTCGCTGCCTGGCTCCACTTCCCACGTTTTCTTGGTCTGTTCAAGTTACCATTGCCACAATGTCATGCCAAGGAGGAGGGTGCCCCTGGATGGGGAGGGGTGTGAATGTCTGGTTTCTTAATTTTGTGACTGCTTCTGAGGTCTGTGCTTGCTGGCTTTTTGGGGCGGGATTTGTTTCTCCATTCAGTTTCTCCATTCTCCATTTGTATTCTTCTTGAGCGAATGTCCCTTGCTAGCCTGCATTTTGTGCACTGCTTGGTTGGCATAATGTTAAAGTGGTAATGGTATAATGATAAAGACTCACTGCTGATGGTGGACCATGGTCTGGGCACATTACTGTTGGTTTTTAAAAAATTATTATTATTTCTGCACACGGTTGCACTTTTTGGGGGTTGTTTTTGGAGTAATTGTCCCACTCTTCCTAGCGTGCTTTTCTGAGTAGTGCTTTGGCTGTGGGTTCAAGAACTTTGCAACAAGTTTCCTACGTTTCCGATGTTCTGTGCTTCAGTCTCCGAAGTCCGAAGCTTCGACAAGAACACAAAATTGCCTCCGAGTACTTGGACTGATTATTTGGAACTTCAAAAATTGGTCAAAATACCCAGAAGTACTATTCAGTTCAGCCCTAATCTTAAACCAAGAAAGGGCATCTGTAATGTTATCATCAAAGCTTGGTATATGTCTCGCTGAAAACTAGAGCTGAATTGAATAGTGCTTCTGGGTACTTGGACTGAATTTTGAAATTCCAAAGTTCTGGACCCGGTACCTGGCAGCACTTTGGCGTTGCCGGCAAAGCTTCAGAGCATCACCAGCAAAGTGCCAGCCATTGGAAATCCTCGGAAACTTCGGAACAGCAGAACTTCGGAAACCCGGAAATGTAAGGCACCAACTTGGCACCTCAGCACATGTTGCCATGTGCATCAGCTACAGCCTTAATTGCCTAGCCAACCAGGGTGTGTAGAATGTGTAAAACACCCCATCCCCCCCTTAATTGCCTTGCTAATCAGCGTGCACAACAACTCATGCAGCCAGATATATAGTTAGGATATCATATAGTTATAGTTTAGGAATATTTATTTATTTAGCTGTATTTTTAACCCACCACCTCTTGCACACATGCAGCTGGGAGCTGCTCACAACAAATATATCATCATATAGTTACAGGAGTAGGGTAGGGTTTAGCTAGCAGGCAGCATGTCAGAGGAATAGGTCAGGGCAGTGGAGAAGTCTTCTGACTCTGAGGTGGAGGTTCAGGGGGTGGAGGAGGCAGAGGCAGGGCCTTGACCTGTTAGGCCCTCACAGCAGTGCCAGAAGGCACAGCCACCCCCCTCTGGGCACCCTCTTGGCATGGAGGATTGGACGGTGTGCTACTGAGAGACCAAGGATAGGAGCCCGACAGAGAGAGTCCTCTGGCTCATCATGGTGCTGCTTAGGGATGTGCGAACGCGGTTTGGAAGTTCAGAGTTTGGACCGAACTCGAATAGTTCAGTCGACCAAACCAAACTTTTGAACCGAACTTGAATTCGACCGAGCTGTTCTGTCGAATCTGAACCAGTTCAGAAGGCAAAAAAACCCAGTTTTGAATGAACGAACTCGGTTCAGAAGTTCGGAATTTAACCAAACTCGAATAGTTCAGTCGACCGAACCGAACTTTTGAACTGAACTTGATTTTCGAACTGAACCGAATTTCTGAACTCGGTTCTGTTCGCACATCCCTAGTGCTGCTGTTCAACTGCCAAGCCAAGCCAAGCCAAGCCAACCAAGCAGCAGTAGTCAGCAAGCAATGTTCCCCCTGAAACATAATTATTATTAGTGCCTCAACATTGTTTTGTTTTTTGGCACTTCTTTTTCTATTGGCTGCAGCTTGTATCAATCAAAACTAGGCATCTGGCTTGGCCAGCCAATCAATTCAAAATCTGCCTTGTCCCATGACTCAACTGTCCCCTTCCACCACCCCCACCTCCTATCAAATATGGCACTGTTTCCAGAAGTTTCTCAGAGCTTCTCAAGCCAGGCCCAGGCTCGCAGGTGCTTCCAAAGTTTCTGAATGGTTCCAAAGTTTCCCAAGGAATGGCTGCGCTCCCTGAAACTTAGGAAACTATTGTTTCTGGGTCAAAGACTCCTAATTTCTGTAATTTCCGAAGATTTCTGAAGACTTCGTTTTAGCACTACTGTAAACATATTATGTTTTATGGTATTATATTTAAACAGGCTTAAACAAAAACCCAGACTAGTTTGATAACCCCTTCTGATCTCGATGATAGGGAGTTAATAATGTGGACAACAGCCATGTCATCACATCAGACTACTATCCTCTTATCCTGAAAAGCTTCGGTCCATATATGAACCGCCGTCACAATGGGGAATAATTTTTAAAATGTTCAATGCTCCACATACCAGCTGCCCCTAAAATAAATTCACATGCCGATACCACTGGCCACATCAGAATGCACCTGCAATTCAGCTTCGAACAACAGACTCTCTCTCTACATGCTCACATCATTATGTTCCCTAGGGAAATGATCCCATACTGTAAGATCCTCTCTCATCTCTTTTGTTACCCTGATGTAATAATGTGTAGCAAACACTCCCGCTGTCTTTGCATAATGTCTACATAAAAACACTCCCGGGGGTAACCACCCTGTAGGCAAAATTAAGGCTGCTCCAAAATTATTGAAGGTCACGCAATATAACCTTGTGTGCAGCCTTACACCTCCAAACTTCCTCCTACAATGCAATCAATTTACCTAGTGGGAGCGGAGACAATTCACGTTCCAAATCAAATTCAATTCCCAAATAAGTAATAACCAAAGCTGGACCCTTTGTTTTTTCCTCTGCAAGGGGGACATCTATCTGTTCAGCAATACACTGAAAAGCCTGCAATAACTCAGCACATTCCTGAGTCCCTGCTCTTCCCGAGAACAAATAATCATTAAGGTAGTAAGTGATGTGACTATCGCCTGTCTGAGTCCTAACTACCCACTTCAAGGCAGAGTTAAACTTCGCAAAGGCAACGTACAAAATGGAACAACCCATTAGCATTTCCTTATCGAAATAAATCTTACCCCTGAAAGCAAAGCCCAATAAGTCAAAATCCCCAGGGTAGACAGGGAGTAGATGAAAAGCAGATTGTGTCACTCTTGGCCATCATAGCCCCTCTACCACAAGATCTCACCATTTCAACTGCTGTGTCAAAAGATGTGTAGTGTAATCTCTCAGCTGGTGGATGTGTAGTGTCATAGATCAGCCAGTATGGCATCATTAATCAACAATCCCCTGGGATAGGACAAATGATGGATGTAATGATATTCACCAGGGGCCTCCTTTGAGAGAATCCCCAGAGGGGACACTCGCAAGGTTCCATTGGTAACTCCACAACCCTGCCCTCAACAACTTCTTTATTCATTTTTGCCTCCATCACCTTTTCCATACCAGTAACAGATTTCAATTTGGGGGCTAAAATATGGATCCTAACGTCAACGGTATCCTAAAACCCCAATGAAAACCATCTATAAACATAACCAGCTATTTCCCTATCCAGATAGTCAAGTAACACTCTCTGCAACACCTCCCATCTAACTGGCATTGGCGCCCTTTCCAGAGCCAGTGGAGGAAGGATTACTCCCTCCCCCACTGTTCTGCTGACTAGAGGTAAACTGGTGTCTACCTTTTTGCATGCTGCCTTTACACCTAAAACTATTTGAAAATGGGTGGGTGGGTCCCGCCACATTGACAGCAGGTATGTTTGAACTTACAGTTAGCATGACAACAACACGCTCCGTCACTGTAATCCCAGCACGTCAAAGCCTGTGTACCCTTCTTCACAGTCTCTGAAGTCCCTCCCTCAGTTGGCGGGCCCCTTTTGCTAATACATGTCCATTATCTGACGTAACCACATCCTTCTCCTGTATGCATTTCAACCATAAGTTGTATGCATGCACTTCCCATTGGATACTTGGTATAATGGCTGCTCTTTGCTGGAAAGCCTCATTGTAACGAAGTGAACTAAAATCATCTCCAGATAAACATGCCCTACACCCAATATCAAAATATTTCTAGAGTGACATGGCTCTCGAGGGATAAGCCTGCATCATCACACCAGCATATACAATAAATACAGACTCCCAGATGACCCAATTACAGTCAATTACCCAATTACGGTTACTTTCCTTTTCTTAACCTATTCAAATTCTGTAGAATCAACCATTACATTAGCATCAGGGATAGGGTCACTGAAAGCAATGCAAAAATATCTATGTATTCACTTCACCATATTTTTTCTCAGATGGACTGTAACAGGTGGACACCTATTGATGCAGACACCTCAGCATATCTCCCTTTTGAAGGTGGAGCTTCCACACTAGCTACCACGACAGGGGCGGTAGTGGGTTGCCCAACTCCCGCCCTGTCCAGGTCACATTTGGCAATGGTGCCCCAGCGGTACATGCGGAACATAAACCAGCACTAGTTTCACCTAATTGAAAGGGACCATTCCCACGCCCAACTTGTTACTAAACCCTGTGGTCACCAGACATTATTCAACCAGACCAATCTGTTTGGGGTCCTGCTGCAAAAGCAGGAGCCCCTGATTGTGCTGGCTGAACAATCAGTGCAGCAATCTGCAATGGCTGCTGACCTGGCCCACCCAGCTGGTTCCCCTGCTGCACACCCAAGAAACCTGTTGCAAAGCCTGACCAGGCTGATCAAGCATCCCTGTCTGACTGACTGAACTCTGTAATGCACCCACTGCTGTACCACCTAACTACCCTAACTCCTGGATGCGGGCCTAACCCACTGCCATTAATTGCACTTGTAGAAGGAGTCAACTCACCCAGCCTCAAATCCGCTGCAACTGGCATGCTTGTTTCAGAAGGCTGCCTGCTCTGAGGCACATCTGTCTACCTCGCAATCTGGTGTTCCATGTCATTAACCCTCTGGAGCAGGGTTCGAACCAGATTGGGCACCCAACCATATGTCTGAAGGGTCTGCAACAGGCCCAGCAAATCCTGTTGATTGCCCCCAGTATCAGTAAGGGGAACACCCACCCCAGGTGGAGGACCCTGCATCAGACCTGCAGGGGCCCGAGGAAGGGCAGACAATTCTGGCACTACAGTCCCCAGAGGGGACCTTCTCCCTCTTCTCCTGGGTGGCTGAGAAGGAACAGCACTGAGGAGCAGAAATGATGGGCCCATCAGTTATACCTCTTCTCCCATCCCTAAGGGTCCTAGGAGGGATAGTTAACACTAGAGCTACCAGCCCTGGGGTGCGGGTGTTCCACGCCTTGTCCCCCTGTGAGCCCGATGAGGGGCCGATGACACTCTCCTAGTGTGCTTCCCTCTGGACATGCCCAAGCCCCCCAACAAATCTGGCCTGATCTCAGGTTCCTAACACTAATGAGATCCCCTCAATAAAGAGAAGAACACCGCAATAGGGCTGATGTGGCAGCAGCTGTTACCGCGTTGCGATTCTATTCTGCCATTTCGGAATTGCCCGCGCCACACCGCAGCTTTTCTGCTGACATTCTGCTAATTCAGTCGGCATTCTGCAAATTCGGAAACTATCAGAAAAATTGTAGAATTGTCAGAAACTGTCGGAAAACTGCTGTTCCACTGTTTTGTGGCGCTGGCCGAATGGCGGAAGTAGCGGAAATGTCATGTTTCCACTATTTTGCGAAGCCTGTGGAAGTAGCAGAATGAAATTAGTAGAACTGCGGAAGTAGCGGAATGAAACTAGCGGAATGAAAGCCTCTGCCATGCCATACCACTAATTGCGGAAACGCTGTTTCCAGCGGAAATAGCTACCACTGCGACATTCCGCTACAGCCCTGCACCACAACACAATCTGGTCACAGATGTGGGGAGTAATACAAAGGGGGCATGACTACTCCCTGCTCACAGGCCTCCAGGCTAGTCTGATAGCTCTCTGCTTCTCTAGCCGAAAAAAAGAGCCTCCTCTCCACCACTTCAAAACTGCTGCAAGGCCAAGCTGCTCTTCCCGCCGAGACCCACAAGGCTCCTATTTCACTCTATGCCAGCTGCCCAGCGAGCATACTGCTTCCAATAGTCCGGGCAAGCTCCTTCCACTCTCATTCCCACACTAGCTCTGCAATCCTGCAAGAGCTTTCTCCTTTGCAAGGGATCTGGGCCAGTGTTAAATTCATCTGCAAAATTCCTGTCATGGGGTAGAGATTACAGGGGCCCTTATCACTGTTGCCTTGTTTCTTGTAAGAGTTGGCAGTGACAAGCCCCATTCCCTGCATAGGGCATTAGCGAGGAAGAGCATTTCCTCAAATTCCCTCTTGATCTGTCAATATCACAGTTTTACACGTTCTCGGCCAGTGTTCATTCCTATTTTTTTTTTTCTCTGATAACCTCCCTAATTTTAACATTTAGCCATGTAGGCTAAAGCTAGGGTTGAATAAAAGTTAGGGTTCGCTAACTTTGAATTAAAAGTTAGAGTTGCTAACTTTGCATTAAAAGAGCTCTCTCAGCTCACTATTGTGAGTGGCTGGTTGCTTTAACAACTGTGTGAGCGCCTCTATAGGGGTGGGAATATGGATTCTGATTTAATCTGTAACTACTTGTAATGGACTGTTACAGCAAGTGGCAAATGTACTGTACAGCAAGTGGCAAAACACTCATTGTGGTTTGGTTTAAAATCTATTGAAAAATATATAAATTATTGCATGTGTTAAATGGCTGCTGGTCTGTTCTGCACATGTGCAAAATGGTCACCAGATGTTCTGCACATATGCACCCTTTTTCAAAATGCCATTTTGGAAATGGGTAGCCAGTCTACACCTGCGCAGCAGCCATTTTGTGCATATGCAGACTGGCTGCCCTTTACCAAAATGATGATACTGCCACCGCCATTTTGAAAAAGGGTACACATGTACAGAATGTCCAGTGGCCATTTTTCACATGCATAATACAAATCTGTAATTAAATCCAGAATTTGCAAATCCAAATCCACAATCGATCTGAATCTGCAATTTCCTCTAGAGGACTGCCCCATGTGCCTTACTCTAGATCAAAGAGGTTGTTGGATTCCTTTTAAGCAATAGTCCATAGATGGGGCGGAGGCTTAGGGGATCTCCCCTGCGAAAGCCCCTTTTTGAGCAGTGAGTTTGACTACGGAGACACTCAGGCTCACAGGGGTAGGCGCTAGGCTGTAACACAAGCACCATACCCTTGGGAAGTCAACAACACATTTTTAAAAAGAGGGAAGTTAGAGTAATACATTGCCCCTGACCTACATAACTGTACATGTCAGCCTAGTCATGGGGAAGGTTAAATAGGGAGAATGCAGATAGAAGTTGAGCAGCAGGGTGGGGTCTATCCAGAGTTTTTCACACAGTGTAGTACATATGATTATCTTCCACTTGGGGAGAGGTTGTACATGCTCAGTCTGTGCAAAGAGCTCCTGGCTCTTGGAGAAAGAATGCAGTCTGGAGGATAGAGTGGCTGAGCTGGAGGAGCTGAGGCAGACTGAGATGCTTATAGAGGAGACCTTCAGGGACATAGTAGAGTAGTCCCACATCTGCTCTTACAGCCCCCATGTTGTTTTGGAGGATGGAGATCTTGGGGAAGGAGGGCATCAAGCTGCTCTGGTCAGGAATGATCCCATATCTGGAACCTGCCTTTTGGATGTTATAGTATTCTCCCATACTAAGGATACTGCTCCAGGGGAGGGGACCCCAATTGATAGGAATACGATGGCTGTAGTAGTGGGCAATTTGATCATTAGGAATATAGATAGTTGGGTGTGTGACACCTGTGAAGACTGCATACTAAATTGCCTGCCGGCCCAGGTGTCAAGTTAACTGACCTCACACAATGTCTAGATACAATTTTAGCAAGTACTGGCTGTTGTGGTCCATGTTGGTACCAATGACATAGGAAAGTGTAGGAAAGAGGTTCTAGAGGCTAAATTTAGGCTTCTAGGAAGGAGGTTGAAATCCAAAACCTCCAGGATAGTATTTTCTGAACTGCTTCCTGTTCCACATGCAAAATCTAGTTTCCCTTTTAACCAATTTCCTATATGGAAATTATACCATATGTCCTTATCCAAGAACATTTATTTATTTTACCTCTATAATGCTTAGCACTTGAGCAGATAACTTCCATAAGAAAACTAGAACAAAATTACTTTCCCTGGAACATAATAAAATGAAAACTACAGCCATCATGAAAAATTAGTTGTGCAACTCATAAGAAAGGGAAGGGTTCCAGAAACGGGTCAAAAAGCAAGTGAAAATTCAAAGTGTCAATTAATCACTCAACAAATAATCAAGATTCACATCTCATTGTAGAGTTCCCTATATTTTGGCTGCAATAGGTTAAGAAGTCCTGCTGCTAGTCATATAGAACTGAGCTTCTGTGCATCCATCATAATTGCTGAGATGTAGTCGCTACCTGGCACAAGCAGTATGGAACACATCATCCAAATATGAATTATGCCCACAGGTCAACACAAAGTGGGTGCAGGGACTTGAGCAAAGTTGTTATATACTTGGATGTCCCACCTACATATATTTTGTTTGGAACAGCAGTTTCTTGATCTACAACAGTCTTATCAGGAGAGCTCTAGTGCTGGAAGCTGGGCGTGAATAACTGAAGATAGATTGCTTGATAATTGCTCTGTCTGGAACACTTCCTCTGAGGCACTCAGCGCAGACCATTGTTGGAGATGGGATACTAGGCTATTGGTCTAACACAATACGAAAGTTTTATGTTCTGATGCGAGTATTAATATAATCTAGTTGGGAGAATTTCCTTCAAAGGTCAAATAAATTAAGATGAACAGTGAGGCTTTTTTAGATAAATGCAGGCATCAATGGGTGAAATTATATGGCCTATTTAAAACTATCAAACTAACTGATAACAGTTATGTGAGAGACTAGGAATAAGGTTTGGCTAAAGGAACAGGACGCTTCTCTTATAGCTTTTGGAATGACAGGGAAGGACCTAGTGTTCTCAGTAACTCTATTTTTATTGTAATTTGGTGTTGCCATTTGTCACTCATGCTGACAGTGGATTACACAATTATCCCTATAGCAATGGATACCATGGTTCCTTCTCTCTCCAAAACTATACTGAGGATGTTGGACTGCTTTTATCTTAAGCCTTCTACAGCGATTCATGGCAGAACCTACCAGAAATAGCCCACAGTGGTCTGAGTTTAGTACATACAATGATAGCTTTATTCCAGATGTTTCAATGAGTCAGGACTGTTGGAATGGTACTCTCTTTACCCCTTCTTTCTAATTTACTCTAATGCAAAATGCCTGCAGGACTGGAGTTCAGCAACTGACAGCTTGAAAGAGGAAGAACAAAACACAGCAGTTCCATTTCAATGAATAATTCATAAACATTTCACATTGTTTTTCCAGTTTCTGACTGCATGGACTAGTGTTACATACTGTATGATGCAGCTTTGTTTGCAATTAAGGCCTGCCAAACCAGGAGACGAAACACTAGTGGATGTACTTGCTCTGACTCCAGATCGACAACTTGATTACCATCAACTATTTTAATACTGAAATAGTAAGGAGCAAAGAATATTTGACTGAAAGAGTCACCAGAATATTATTTGAATGCCTGCCGTTATTGTGGGGAATGTTATGTATTTAATCTTTAGTCCTTCTGATGCAACAAAGATTTTACCTTGCTGTGACATCATCTTGTATTACAGAAGGAATGATTTTAGAAATAAAAAGTATTTTATAAGAAGATTTATATTGTGGACTAGCCTGCCTAACTTGGGTATTTGATGGCATATGAGACAGAGAGCCAGAATGGTGTACTGGATATGGTGCTGGAGTTGGGGAACCAGGGTTTGAAGCCTGCCTTAGCCATGAACTCCCTGGGTGACCTTGGGCAAGTACGTCTCGGTCTGAGTTCCCCATCTGTAATATGGGAATGTGTGCGTCTGTCTGTCTCTCCCCGGTTCCCCTGACCCTTGTCCATCTTTGAGTGTAAGCCTACTGGGCAGGGACCTGTCTCCATTAATAACAATTGTAAATCACAAAGTATGCTACTGGCATACTGGCATAAATGTAAAATAATAATAATAATAATAATGTGGCCAGAGCATGTGAATCCATGCAATTTAGGGGAAGAGAATGGGGGACAGTTGTCTATTATTTTTTCTTTGAATACACGTTGACATCACAACATTGATTTACTTATTTGTTACACACACCCTCATACAGAAATGCAAGTCAGCAAGCTAGGGGTACCAACATTTATTTTTTCCAGCATATACTGTGCGGCCATCTCTCCTTGACTTTTTTGATATTAACGTATTTCACACCAGACACATGTACATATCCACACAATCATTTTCTTTCTCCCCAAATTAGCATTATTATTTTATTTGGTGATTCATTACAATCTGTAAATCCAAATAGTCAAATAATAATAATAATAATAATAATAATAATAAAATAAACTAGACAATGTTAAAGCATTTTACAAGCAAAATACTTTACTGCTTTATTTGCAATTTGCAAAAGGTGGGATAAATGTATTGGTTAATGTCTATACTGTACAGAAACAAAATAATAAACAGTACTTTACAGAGTTAAATCTTGGGAGTCAATGGCTTTTAATGTGGAGAAAATCACCAATGAAAAACCATACACATGATGTAATAAATATGACTGCCTTTCCATGAACACATTGTATCACTAAGGCAACAAGCCACTGAATTTTCTTGTCTTGACAATGTAGATCTTTCTGTTGCTATTAAACAATAAATCAAGTCAAAATGGGTCTATTCTGCTTGACTTTTTGTTTGTTTTTTGTTGGGGAAAAGGCCAGTATACATAAAGAAATTTTGACAGTGGTTTTTACAAAACCACTTATAGTAATGATTGCTTCTTGTAATTCCAGTATCACAGAACAAGACCTTTGTCCATACAGATATCTTTGCATTTTTTTCATTATTCTTTATTTTATGTGCAAGCCCACTGTCTAGCACCATCCCATGCAGAACGAGTGAACATATCCCTTTTCCTCATCTGTATAACTCTGACTTCAAAGTCTTGTAAAACTAAAAATAGTTGATCTAAATTGTAATAAAAAAAGAATATTAAATACCTTTGGTAAAAATAGATATATTTAACAAGATTAGAAAAGCAAATAGTTATATTGTTCAAAGGAGAGTATAAAAATATACACAGTAAAAAAAATACAAACAAACTAGAGCTCGTAAGCCATAGTTAAGAATAAAGCCACTGTTCTTTTCAATATTTGCTTCCCCAGCTCACGTTTACTGTTCATCCAGCTTTTCTAGAAGGTGGAGTGCAGAAAAATCCAGTCTTTTCTACCAGTTTCAGACAAATTAAGTTTAATTCGGAACAAGACAGTTTGTTTTAAACTGAGTTCGTAAGACACAGAACACTTTGATTTAGAGGATGCAAGAAAGACAGATTCCAGATGTTGTGAAGTGTAGGGTCAGATGTAGCAGATCTGTAGAAGTAAGGCAGGCAGCAGTCAGGTCTTCATACGAGCACTGTAATTTTCTACATCCCTACATTTTAATCCTTTTAATGTCAGACAATGGAAAGACACATTTTTATTTATAAAAAATTCCTCATTGATGCCTTTCTTCCAACCTTTGGCTGGGCCTTCAAACAACAGCGCTGTTACACAAGATATAATCCCAGTTCGGTTTCTCCTCTTTTTAGAATGCACTGTAAATCCTGAGGATGGAAGATCCCCAAAGCAAACAACGGAGATTATAAAGGGAGATAATGCACAAGCCCCATAACAGAATCAGCCACTGATTGAATGTGCTTTGAAAGAAAGAAGCACACAGTCACTTTTATCCTTCAGTATTCCCTTTACACACACAGTCACACTCCTCATGGTGTTCCAGGAGAACATCTGTGAATGATTTATGCAATCCCCTCAAACCGATTCTGGGCTTCAACTGAAGAACCTGGAAAAGGACAGTTCAAGACAGACTTTTTTTTTTTTAAACAGCATTAAAACATCCTGAGCATGATCTACAGTACACTCAAACTACTCAACTGGCACACAGGGGAATCAGTGAAAGAAACCTGATCATTCCACAACTGAGTTTCCTCATTGATTCCAGCCATTATATTTTTTTTGGCTTTGCTTCAAGCTGTCTACAAACATGATTAAAATGTGCTGTACAGACATTCTCTTTGGTCAAAACAAACTTTATTGCAGTTTTTGGACAGACAAATTATATATTTGACTTAAATGAGATGGAACTGATAAAAATCATTTTGACTAAAGACTAATAATTATGTACATTTTGTAAAAAAAAATAAAAAATTTGGTGCGAGTTGCATTACTATAGGAAGCTTAAAATATTTTAAAAAAACATTGAAAGTATTACCATACAACTAACACTGCATAGTTTGAAAAGCAATGTGTGAAGCCCTGCCCATACTGAATTAAATGACAAAACTCCCACTGACTTCCATGAGATCAAGCTATCACCCCCTTTCCTTTAATAAACTGAATTAGCTAATCTTATCTGACTCAGCAATAAACTAAAGGCTGTTTTTATATGAGCCGCAGGAGTGTGGGGGCAGGGTCTGTGTGCCACAGTGTGGGCGCTGGTGCTCATGGGTGCACCTCCACCCCACATCTCCATCCATCCCCACTTATGGAGCAACCTCCGTTTTTGCCGGTTGGTCCGTGAGCGGGAATGCGTGGATCGCGAATGTGCACCCACCTCCCCACTCACAAGCTGGGGCATGCACATGGGAGGCACCAGCAGATCTGTGGCCATTTTTTCATGGAAGCCCCTCCCTTGGTGGATGTACGGTGGGGGGGCATCTGTGTAAATGCCGTGGTGGTGGGTAGTGGGATGGGTGTGAGTTCATGCAAACAGCATGGGCGGTGGGTGGGTGTGGCATGCACGCTCCTGCACAACACCCACAGTCACGGCATTTACACAGTGGAGATGGGAGATGAGTGGAGATGGGAGGAGGTGAGTGTGCACCCGTGAAAAAGGCCGCACACCCACCTCCACCCACCGCTGGTGCACACCCATCCCCCCACACCCCCCCACGTCTGTGCAAAAATGGACAGTCTCATGTAAAAACAGCCATAGTTTTGGTTATAACTTGAGAATGTAGATACTTTATCACATTATTGAGTCAAATTCATTATTTGGAATACAGCTGCAGATATTGAGCTGATGTATTTATTTTTTTTACTAGTAATCACAGGCACTGAAAAATGCTTGTATGATTTGTCTTATCATATTCTAAAGGAATTTTAGAGGATCAGAATGCTGACAACAAACAGATGCAAAATGCAAAAATTCAAGTTATGCATACTTGAGTTGACTATGAAACTCAATACAATAATCCCCACCCCCTTCCTCTGAAATTATGGCCAGAATACTAAACCACTTACTCTGGAGTAGTTTCATAATACAGAGCAAGTGGTTTGAGGGCTTTAACAGGCTAATTTCAGAGTAAGTGGCTTGTGGATCACATAAAAACTTAAGTAGTCCCATATTGTGTCAGACTCACGGTCCATCAAACCCAGTATCCTGTTTTCAACAGTGGCCAGCTTGAGCAGCTTGAGAGAAGTACAAGTACAGGTCATGGATGTATGATCCATTGCCTGCTACCCACTCTCAACTACCAGCAGTCAGCTGGTAGGGTTAAAGTCCCAACTGCTAAGCATTTATGGCTCTCTCCTCTTATGGTTTATCTCTCTCTAAAAAACATCATGTGCAAAGGTATTTCTGAAATCGATAAAACAATTGTATTGTCTCAATAATGTGAGTGAAAGATTTCTGGGCTCTGATTCTTTGACTATTTGAAAAGTCTTCCTTGTAATCTTTCATTGTTAACTGTTACACATGCTGGGAACTGACATCTGGTCTGCAGTCACAGTCACAGCAAATATTCATTCTTGAATGGTCTTCTGTGGTTTCAAACATAAAAACAACATAAGCACGTGCCATACCTCATGGTATTTTTTGGTGACTTTGGTTGGGACGCACTGGCATTCATTGCAATTATGCTGACAGCAAGCACAGTTTCCACCACAACGTTTAACAAGTAGACAAAGGGGCCAGAATATGGTGTCCGTTCGCTTCAGCTCTTCTCTCAGTGATATTGAGAAGTTGCGTGGGGTACAGCTGTATAGTCGTACCTCTTCCTTTAAAAGGTTCAGATCTACCACTGAAAAGTAAAATAAAAGCAATCAGGTTTTGTGATTTGTTTATAAAATTCCACCCTTAGAGTTAAGTATCAATTTGATGCAATCACTTTTCTAGGGGGCAAATTCTACTCCCTCCTCCACTGGGATTCCTGCCTGATGTAGAACTGATCCAGTTCCACCAAATGTAGGATGCAGGCAGGAATGGATGCTAATGTCTTTTGAAGATGATCTACACCCTATGCATACCATGAGTCTAGTTCAGAAATGGTTCCCTTTGCACTGTAAGAGGACACATCTTTATAGAAGGATTTCCTACACATATTCACTCACTAATTGTCTTCTCCCTGGGAAATCAAATGGCCTTACTTTTCCCCCTCAGTTCTAAGGGTGAAGTGACCTTTGGATAGACCACTCCCACTCTTTGATGAGGGGCTGATTCCTATTCCTGGACAGAATTTTCACTGTAAGTGGAAGGAATTGCAATGAAGTGAAATAACTGGGGATTTTTATTCTATTATAAAATAGGGAAAAAACAAATGCAGTTCACAATCTTGTAAAATTCAATATACATTTTTGGAGTTCACAAAACATTTTCATGTTTGCAAATGGTTTCTTGCAGTTCTAAACTGTGCTTTGCAAAAAAAAAAAAAAAAGGTTCAGAGATTCAGGTTGTAAACTGTTGGAACTGGAGTTTTCTTGAAATAAACGAATTTCTAGGCCTAATGCACTCTCTGGGATATGTAGGACAAAGGGAACTCATAGCAGACGTGAAGTAGTTGAAATTCCTAAGCATGGAAAAAACACTGAGATAACCCAAATTCTGTGAAGCTAGACTCCTTTAAGATAAGGACTAAGGTACACTGTCTTCATGATGTCGTTTTAAACAAAGATTTAGATCTGATATGAAGAAGAAACATCTTTTAAATAGAGATATTGTTTATAAAGTGAATATGTGTTGACTACATAAAATGTTACTTATGGAATGTATGCTCGGATATAAAAGAGTATATAAAGCAGCTCTGACAGGAGGTCTGTGTTCTTCAGCTACTGACAGGTACCTACCGTTTAGAGCTGAATTACCCTTTTTGCAAAAGGTGTCTTAGTCTAGTTTAATTTTTATTTCTCTATTTTCCTATTTTATCATATTTCTTATTTACCTTCATTTATACTTTAAAATGTATTTCTAGCGATATATTTTGTCTCTCTTTATTGTCGAGATATTTGTATTCTTTCTTATTGCATATTCTATATATGTATTGGATCCAGATTATTATAACTTTTTCTCATCGTAACTTGTATTTAATTCTAACCTCTTGAAGTAAAGTAAGATAGAGCAAACGAAATCTTTGTATTCAATGAGGAGAGATTTCTCACTCTTATGAAATAGCATCTCAGTAAAAAACCAAAGTTCAGATCCTGCTTCTTAGAAGTCCCTATCTTTCCCCAAGACAAAATCCAGTTTACAAGGTAAACATCAAAACAAGGCATATTTTCTTTTCTAACAAGAGGAAAAGGAGTACTATAGAAGACCACAGCAATTTATGCTGCCACCAGTTAAAAATCTCCACAGGGTATATATATATATTTTTTTTTAAAAAAAGTTCAGTGTGTTTATGATTATCCTCTGGTTTATTTTTAAGTCCTTTATATCATGTCTATATTTATCAATCTGTGTCCATTTGCCTCTATTTTCACCCTGTATTTTACTCATCTTTTTCATCTCTGCTCCATCCACCATGCACCTTCAGTCACCTAAATGGAACTCATGTTCTCAGTTCTTTATGTTTGAGTGGGTTTGTCCATCTCCAGCATATACGTACTTTTACTATATCCACTTCCCTATATAAATATTCCACTATTTAAACATTTACAATATAGAGGGATGAATAAATTTATAGAAATAACAGGAATAAGGTAGTGCATTTTTTGTTTCCTAATCCCATGGACAAAAAACCATAGGGCTAGAAAATGTGGAATGCCATTCTTGAAGGAAATGGGGCTGGTTCAGTAGAACAACAAACACATTTTATTAGCACAGACTGTGATGAAAAGCACTGTAATTTGGTTTTGGGCAGAAAAGCAGCTATAATGATCTGTGATATTTGGACTGACCCCCACAAGGAATAGATGGAATGTCTAATTTACAGTGGTATCTTTTTTTTTCTTCTTTAGTTGGTTAGCAACTATGCATTTTCCTCTCTTTAAGACAGTCTATGCTTGCTTGGATGCAAAGGGATGAAATAAGAGTTTCAGACAAATCAACCTTGAAATAAAACACAACCATTTCCTGAATAAAGATAAAATCTACATTTTATTTCTAGTATAATTGTTAGCATATTTATACCAGTAATAAAACAGGAGTCCTCTGCACACTTTGCGTAAAACCAGATGTGCAGATGGCATGGTGGTTCCCTGGGCTGATAAACTTCATCTAACACAGCCTGGGTTGGGGCACTGAACAAACACGCCCACGTCTGGAGAGCCATGGTGACCAGCCATGGTGCTAGCCAAGGCTGCGCCCCCTGAGATTTTCCAATAAAGCATCCCATGCTAGCTGCTTACCTGCCATGGGACAGTCATGGGCTAATACCTGGCAGTGTGTAAACAGAGGTGCCAGTGGGTCCCAGGTGACAGCAGGCCAACGTCACATCTGTTTTTACCTATTTTCTAGTGATTCACAAAGGGGATCCAGTTTTAAGTAAATATACAATACAAACTGTACAGGAAAGGAAGTACTGCTGCACTGATTAATTCTGTCAAATACTTACATATACTTATATCCCATGTGTGCACATAGCTTATTATTATTATTATTATTAACAAACATTTATATAGCGCCAGCAGTGTACCTGGCACTTTACAAAGTAATAAAATAGACACGGTCCCTGCCCCTAGGGCTTACAATCTGAGAGACAGGAGCTGGGGGAGAGACTTAGGAAGGGGAACAGAGGGAGAGACAAGGGGTCTAACATTCATGAAGATGAGAGGTCTCAAGTGCACGTACTTGGCTTGGTTACGATGAGAATGACAGCAGGCAGGTCCATGTTGCAAGGATAAGGGTAAACCGATCGTAGGTATAGGAATAGTGGCTCAGCAGGATAAAGAGTCAGACAGAGCAGAGCGGAAGAGGTGAGTTTTAAGGAGAGATTTGAAGGTATGAAGGGAGGGGGCAAGGTGGATGTGGACAGGGAGGGAGTTCCAGGCATGGGGGGCAGCAAGTGAGAAGGGACGAAGGCGCTTAGGGGAGCAGGGAAGGCGTGGAAGGGTGAGAGAAGGGACAGAGGAGGAGTGAAGTGCACGGGCTGGAGTATGGAGGGCGATAAGTGCAGAGAGGTAGGGGGGAGCAAGGTTGTGAAGAGCTTTATAGGTGAAGACTAGGAGCTTGTGCAGGATTCTGCCTGTCTTAAATGAACATAACAAATTCTGCCCTGTCCTTCTTTATCCTTATGGTCAATTTTGTGTTTTATGCATAGTCCAATAGTGTGTGCTATGCATAGTCCAATAGTTTAAGGATACCCTTTTCCTTTTTAAATTCAAAGGAACAATTTTTATTGAATATATAATCTATATCATCTGAATATATAATCTATAAAATGCTTGTGTCAACTGAGGAATTTGATTGACTGAATGCACATTCATGCGCCACTGATGTTTAGAGCGTGAATTTCCAACTACCATTACTTTAGTTTTAGGATAGTTTATCTCTAGCTGCTCAGCACTACAAAAACAGGAGAATCTATCCATCAGTCTTTTAAGTTCAATTAATGTATGTGATAACAAAATAGTATCGTCAGCATAGAGTAAGACTGATATTGGTGAAGCACCCACCATAACTGGATGAAATAAAGGGTGTCTCAAGGTTTTTATGGCATTGTTAATACAGATATTAAAAAGTGCTGGTGCAAGTAAACATCACTGCCTTACTCCTCTCGTTGTTGGCACCACGGGCGAAAGAGCACCCTGATATCCCATGCGCACTTGTAAGCTAGTCCCTCTATGAAGAGCTACAATTAGATATAAAAATCTGTGGTCGATGTTCGTTTTGGCCAGCTTACACAATAGACGCTCTCTGTTTATCGAGTCAAATGCTGTTTTGAGGTCTATAAAACAGATAGATGATGATGAACCTGGCCTGGATCTCACATATTTGGAAATGAGATAAAAACACGTGGTCAAGCGTAGATCTCCCTTTATAGAAACTGGCTTGTTGCCCTATCAATCTTTCATGCTCAGACCATACCTGCAATTTCTGGAGAAGGTACTTTTAGTATAAAGTTTCCCTCTCACACACAACAGGCTAACAGGCCTGTAGTTAGCCAGGTCATTGGTATTCCCCTTCTCAAATATAGGGACCACAATACTTCGGTACCATTCAGAGGGGATAATCCCGGTCTCATTAATTGTAGTAAATAAGGTGGCCACCACCATACCTCACCAAGGCACAGTAGCTCTGAGTACTTCTGCTGGTATAAAGTCCGTACCTGGAGCTTTATTCAGTTTTAATTGTAATATTAATGGCTCCAGCTCATCTGCCGTAACAGGAGGCCAACCTGGGGACTTCTCAATAGGGAGTAGCTCTAGCGCCATGGTTCATAATGAAACTGGGGAAAAGAGGGTACAAAAATGCTCCTCCCGAAGATGACTGCCTCCAACTGAGGAATTCAGTTGGTTACTAATATAACTGATGGCAGGGATGAACTAAGAACACAAATAAGAGCTGTTGACCTCCATATGTAGAATGGAAGCAATCTCTTAACCTCTTTTGAAGCTTTAAAATTCATTTTAAATCCTTGTTATGCCACAAGTGCCTTTTTGCACATATAAGAGAATCTCTGTCACAAAGCTAAACCTAAAGGTTCAAAAAGTCCTCAGAATTCTTTTTCCAATGTGATCAAGATGGCAAAAGATAAACGGATACCTATATCTTATAAGAACCATCAGAATTGATGTCTATTAGCCTTTCCTTGGGAAGATGAAAGCTTATGTTTGCTGACTTATACAAAGGGTGAGGCAGACAATGGATGAAAATAAATGAAACAATAGTCTTCAGTAGCTTATGAATCACCTGCGTGTTAGCTCAGTGGCCGACAGATGTTCGCCCACTTCTGCCTCACGGCGAGCAGCCAGCTGCTACCAGGTGCATTGTCTTGAGAAGGTCAGCGACACGCCCCAGGCTAAAGCTTGCCCAGCTGGGCTAATTCAGGCTAACATGTGCCCTCCTGTCTGTTAAGCCCCATCCAGTCCCATCAAGAGGTGAGGTCCAAGGATCGGGTCCAGAGGAGCGTGCTCACCTGGCCCGCCAAACAGCTAATCGGGGGGTGGGTTGGAGGAGCACACTCACCCTGCCCGCCAAACAGACGATCGGGGTGGGGTGGGGAAGGAGCGTGCTCGCACAGCCCACAAAACAGCTGATGGGGAGGAGGGGCAGGGCAGAGGATCGTGCTCACCCAGACTTGGTATGCATGCCAAACAGCTGATCAGAAGGTCCCAGAGCTCGAGGCCACCCTGACCAGCAGTTTTGTGCATGCACCTAGGCCAGGTGAGTGCTCCTCTGGGTGCCCCCATCAGCTGTTTGTTGCATGCACCTGGTCTGGGAAAGCGCCCTCCTCTGCTCCCCACAATCTTTACAAGGGCAATTTGACGGAGATGGATTCACAGCTCGGTCAATTGCCCTTGACAGAGGGCAATTGCTGTTTGGCAGACTGGGTGAGCACACCTGATCAGCTGTTTGGTGACAGCTCCTCCCAGGGGCCAATTCTGCTGGGCAGCAGGGGTTCGTGCATCCTGTCCCATGTGGATGGCTCCTTGGCCAACCCATGCCATGGTCATGGATAGACTTGTGATGGCAGTCCTCCACCTGAATTCCCCGGGAGGGAGGGGCTGCTCGTTTGAACTGCCTTTCCCGCCAACCCAATGAGTAGTGGCTACAGTGGTACCTCCTGGGGTGGCCAGGCAATCCATCTTCCCCCAGTCTTGTTTGTATTCACCTAATGAGTGTGCTTTTCATTTGGAACTTATCGATGGGGAAAATTATACTACTTTTCCCCAAGAAAAATGACATATTTGGTTTTAGTATATTAAAAGATTGAAGTGAAGACAAGTCTCCTTTGAGACTGCGTTGACAGCTGAGCTTAGAATTGCTTCATAGAGCCTGTAAAGAGAAGCCAGAGACCTAAGCTTCAGAGTACTGAGGCATGCTAAAGCATAGCACTGAGGTTATTCATAGCTCAGAGCAAAGGTTTCAAAACCAAAAGCCAAAGGTTGGGGTAAAATATAAAAGTAGTATTAGTTACTGAAAGTTCTAGTTCTCTCCTACACAGAGAATTTCCAAACAGAGTAGTGCCCACAGAAAACTGGCAAAGAACAGGTACAATTTTTGATGCTGTTTCTTAAGGGAGCCAATGGTGGGAAGGAGAGGAACTGCACAACTCTGGTTGAGCCCTGTCTTGACTGTCACTTCATGCCCCAGATGGACAAACTGAATGTGAAGAAGAAGAAAAAAATCTATTTCCTCTTCTCTCCTTTGGTGCCTTTTGGGTCAGAGGCAGTGATTTGTTCTGTACTGAGGGCTCATTCACATGTGTGGGAATGCGTCCTTAGAAGGTTGGGAGAGGGGATGCTCACGCAAAGCAGACACGTCTTTGATTATGTCAGAACGCACAGACACATGGGATTGAAGCTTTTATGCATGTTTACAAGGGCAATTGACAAAGCTGTGAATCCATCTCCGTCAAATTGCCCTTGTAAACGCACATAAAAGTTTCAATCACGTGCCTCTGGACATTGCAACATTTTAAAAGACGCGCCTGGTTTGCATGCACGTCCTCTCTCCCAACCTTCTAATGATGTGTTCCTGCACGTGTAATGAGCCGTGAAGAGACAAGACTTCTTAGACCAGCCCCACTCACCTTCCTGACGAGACTCTGAAGGGGCATGCTGTCATGAAACAGCTGTGAGTTAGCAGTGCACGCACACAAAACTTTCAATACGAGACTACAGGGCAGTGCTTAGACATGCTGACTTGTTTCATTCACATTTCTTTATCTTGCTTTGCTTCTGCACCTTGAAGACTGAAGGCTGGAGAAAAGCGATCTGAACTGGTGCCTCAGTCAGAACAACTGTCTGGTTTTTTTTTCTAACGAGTCAGAAAGTTAGCCATGAGTCTGCCTTCAGGGAGATAAAAAGTGAAAATAAATAAATAAATAAATAAATAAAATGTCATCCTACTTCCAATGCTGAGAGAAAATGGACAGTCTGTGCCAGCTTCAGTCACATCATGAGGGAAATAAAAACAGAGGTGAACATATTTGTTCCTAAATACCAGTCATTTTAAAAATGGGCTTGGACATAGGCTGGAGAGTAGATCTAAGCATCCCACTTCAGGAAAAGATCTGATTTTGAACCGAGATCCAAAAACTGCAACTGAATGAATATATTTGAGCATGTGGTTTTCAATAATAAATAGAACTTTTGGGGTGCGGTAAACTCTGTATTCAGCTTCATGGCAAGGCACATTAGTTTAATTAATTAATTTAAAAAACACTTAATATTCCAACCCTCCTGCCTAAGGCAGCTCGGGGATGCTAACAATATTAAAACATCAACAACCAACATAAAACCACAACATCAAAAAGACCGATAACCCCCCTCAACAGAATAGATACAACTGAAATAATCCAATCTCCTCCAACCCCCACACCCCATCTCCCTGGTGGAACAATACAGTCTTACAGGCTGCCAATAGCGTGCCGAGCCAGGTTCAAGGTTTTGGTGTTGATCTATAAGGCCCTTCACGGTCTGGGCCCTTTGTACCTCAGGGACCGCCTCGCCCTCCGTGCCCCAGAGCGGCTCCTGCGGTCGACCGGGGGTGCTTTCTTGGAGGTTCCCCGCGTAAAGCGGGGGGCCACAATGGAGAGGGCATTCTTGGTGGCCGGGCCGCGTATTTGGAACTCCCTTCCGGAGGAAGCTCGCCTGACCCCAAGCCTATTGTCATTCCGGCGATGTTGTAAAACCTGGCTGTTCACCCAGGCCTT
>QEPC01002344.1:1158249-1170360 GCA_003113815.1 Sphenodon punctatus | reverse complement strand
GGGCTGGAGTATGGAGGGCGATAAGTGCAGAGAGGTAGGGGGGAGCAAGGTTGTGAAGAGCTTTATAGGTGAAGACTAGGAGCTTGTGCAGGATTCGTTCAGGAAGGGGAAGCCAATGAAGCGAAGAGAGGAGGGGCTGCATGATCGAAGCGACTGGCGAGGTAGATGACCCTGGCAGCAGAGTTTTGGACAGAGATGAGGGGAGAAAGGTGAGACCGGGGAAGACCAGTGAGAAGGAGGTTACAGTAATCGAAATCGAGGTTTTACTGTTTTAATTTCCGGGGCCCTGTTTTAAACATTTTTATTGTTGATTATTTTAAATTGTTTTATATTGTTTTTATGTATTTATATTGTTGGAAGCCGCCCCGAGCTGTTTACAGGAGTGGCGGGGTACAAATGATAGTAATAAATAAATAAATATAAAAATATTAAACAGCTGCCAGAAGGTGAGCAGTTCCGAGCAGAGGTGGGCCTCCTCCAGGAGGGAGCTCCAGAGCAATGGTGAGGCCACCAAGAACACCTCCTCATGGTGGCCATCTGCTGACAGTGGGACCTCAAGCAGAGCGTCCCCATCAGACCGCAGAGGCCAGTTCAGGGCTGGGTGGATGAGGTGGTCCTGCAGATTAGTGAGATACAGACTGTGTAGGGCTTTAAAGGTCAAAACCAGCACCTTGAATTGGACCTGAAGACTATTTGCAGCCAGTGCAGTGCATGCAAAACTGTAGTTATATGCTCATAACGGTCTGTCCCCATAAGGAGGCAGCCTGCCGCATTCTGCACTAGCTTTAGCCTCTGAACCTTCACCATAGGCAGCCCCATGTAGAGCACATTACGGTAGTCTAGTCTCAAATTAATGAAACATGGATGATGGTGGCAAGGTCAGAATTGGAAATAAAAGGTTGGAGCCTTCTAACCAGATATAATTGGCAGAAGGTGCCCCCAGCCACAGCTGCTACCTGATCAACTAAGCACAGCTTCAGATCTAGGAGCATGCCCAGGTTCCAAACTTGAGAAACCAGAGGAGGCAAACCCCATCTATGATGGGCATCCTTCCCTCCCCCAAGTCACCGGCCCTACCAAACGGCATCACCTGCATCTTGCAGGGTGATGCTGGTTGGTGATGCTGATGAATGGTCACCCAGTACCACCCGCTGGGATCTCCTAGCTAGGAAAGAACGGAACCATTGAAGAACAGTCCCACTCAGCCCAGACAGATCACGTAGCCTAGTCACCAACACCTCATGGTCCACTGTATCAAACGTCCCTGAAAGATCCAACAGAATCAGCAGGGTGGAATTTCCCCAGTCCAACTCTAGGCGCAGATCGTTGACCAAAGTGATAAGCGCAGTCTCAGTATCATAACCCAGGAAAAAAACAGACTGCGACAGGTCTAAAAAACCAATGCTGTCCAGATGTGCGTGGAGCTTCTGAGCCACCATCCGCTCAATAACCTTCCTTAAAAAGGGGAGGTTAGAGACAGGTCAATAGCTGGCAGAGGAATCAATGTCAAGTGAAGGCTTTTTGAGAAAAGGCTGAACAAGAGATTCCTTGAGGCAGCCCGGCAAACGTGCCCTCCCGCAGGGAGACGTTGATTACCCCAGCCACCAGCGATCCCAATGTCTCCTGACTGTTTTTAACCAAGCAGGATGGGCATGGACCTAATTCACAAGTAGTAGCTCTAACAGTCCCAAGCACTGCCCCCCTCACCCTCATCAGCAGGTGATTTCAATTGAAACTGATTTCATAATACCGGACAAGCCAGGACTTCCATGACTTCTGGCTCTGTCACGGACTCTAAAAAGTTGTGATGAATGCAAGTGATTTTATCTGCAAAATACTCAATAAACATGTCAGAGCAGGCACTGGATGACTTTGGTTCGAGGCAGGGACAGGCTGGACTAACCAAGCCTCTCACCACCCAGAAAAGCTCCACTGGATGTGATGTTGCAGATGCTACAATGGCAGCAAAGAAACTCTTCTTGATTCCCACTAGAGATGTGCATCAGGGGCCCATGTCGTTTTTGTTTTTGTTATTTAAATCTGTCATTTTCATAAATATCAAATTGTCGTTTTCGTTTTCCATTGGTTTCAATGGAAAACACATTGTCGGCTGTAACATTTTTTTTGTTCACTATATTTGGCTGAAACCTGGAGTGTATATACTTCCAATGGAAGGCATTATGTGTACCAAATTCCACAAACATTGGATAAAGGAAACCAATTTTAGAAGCAGTTGAATTATTTTATTTTGTAAAAATCTTCATATACATTCTTAGGTGCAACTTCTTTGCCTCACATTTAATGTAGATGAAACTTGGAAAGTCTATACCCCTTCCCATATTTACTATCTCTGCCAAAATTCAGAAGAATTGGATAAAGGATCCTAGTGGTATAAGCAATTAACTTATAAATGTATGTCTGACTAATATCTTTGTAGTTCAGCCAGTGTACATTAAATTTGGCAGGGTTATATATCATACTTTCATGATCATCTCTTCCTGTAAAGCTAGAAGCATGCAGTAACTGGCCAATGAATGTGTCTGTCAGTCTTTTGGGTTGCTCCACATCCTCCCTCCTATAGCCTCTCTCCCCCTACCATGCCAGGTGCCTGCCTCTGACTGGTACTGCATGTGATGCTATTTATCTGAATAATGGTCTTCAAGGGGACAACTTCAATTGCTTATATCATTGGGTTCCTTTATCAAATTGTCCTGTAGTTTGGCAGAGATGACAGAGAGGGTATGTGATACATTCCTGCCAAGTATCTTGTAAACAAGATGGCATATAAAAATGTTACCGCTGGAAATGTATTTTCAAGGTAATGTCTTATACCATCATGACCCTTTATCCAATCTTTCTGAAAATTGGTAGGAGTGTTAAGCTTATGGAGGGACATAACATTCATACATTTATTGCAAATTGGATGAAAGATAAAGACGTTGTAGCCATGAGTGTTTATGGAGCTTTTTTAAAAAGCACAATGTTAAATTGCATCTAAAATGGGTTCCCTTTATCTAATCATTTCGAACCTTGGTATACATAGTGCTCTCCATTGCAGGTACAATATCGCCAAGTTTCATCAGAAATTAATAAGAAACAAAAAAGTTATAGTTGGAAATATGGTTTTCAGTCCCCCCCCCCTTATTTCAAAAATAAAATGTCATTTTCGTTTCTATTTTCATTATTTGTTGTTTTCAATTTTCATTATCATTATTGTAATAATGAAAATGACATGCGCACCCCTACTGCCCACACAGCCATGGAATAGTCCCTTAAATACGCTCTATGTTGCAATCGGCTGTCTTCACTTCAAGTCTGATGCCACCAACACTAACTGCCTATCCTCATGCTTCAGCTGCACCAGGTCCTCCGTAAACCACAGGGACATATGCTGCCACATATCTGGCAGTAGATGCCTTGGAACCACCTTATCGATGGCCTCCGCCAGAAGAGTATTCCATAAGGCAACAAGGTCATTGATCATGTGGCTGTCAAGGTCAGAAGGTAAATCCCCAAGAGCATTCCGGAACCTGCATGGTTCCATAATTCTCCAGGGGCGGACCAATCTAATAGGCCCTGAACCCTGCCAGGGGCAGAAGTGCACCGGGACACATGCCTTCAGGAGGTAATGGTTTGACTATGACAAGGGTAAAATATCTTCACCTCCAATCATAGGACCCCCCGTCTCAAGGCCAGTGGAAAACACCAAGTCCAAAGCGTGCCCCCTCTCATGTGTCAGGCCATATACAACCTGGGACAGGCCCATGGTTGTCATGGAGGACATGAACTCCTGCTCCACTATATAAAGACTGGTGTTGGTATGAATGTTGAAGTCCCCCAAAACAATAAGTCTGGGGGATCTTAAGACCTCCTCCGGCACCAGTTCAGCTAGAGCAGATAGGGAGTCTGCCTTACAGTAGGGTGCAAGGCATACTAGCAGCACTCCCAATCTGTTTTTGGTCAAATCAAACACAAGGTGGAGGACCTCAACACCAGGCATGGGCTGCACTGGAAACCGCTTGACTGGCAGTCCATCCCTAAAAAGAATGGCTACACTGCCCCCTCCCCTCATCTCTAGATTGGTGCTGCACAGGGCACCGAGCCGAACAAGGTCAGCCAGAACTGGTCCCAACTCATTGTCCAGCCAGGTCTCTGTTATGCACAAGAGGTAAGCATCCCAATCCAGGATAGATTTCCAGATCATAGATGATTTATTCACCACCGACCTTGCGTTCAAGCAGCACCAACTCAAATCCTGGGGTCCTCATAACCTCAGAGCTGTTTGCAGGAGGGGCAGAGTATAAATGTATTAAATAAATAAATAAAATAAATAAATAACCTTGACCCCCTCTTCACCTGTCCGGGGGGCAGAAAGGAGGACAGACACCAAATCTCTTTCCCTTCTCCCTGGATGACACTTCCCCCCTCTAGGACCATAATTCTCCCTGCCCAGCATGACCTCAATTGCTGTGGGGTTCCCCCCCCAGCAAAATCCAAACCCAGGGATTATTGGGCGACCGCTCTCTGCCCATCCCCCCACTCCCAGTGGAATATCCTCCAGGAGGGAGAAGGAGACTTCTCCCCCTTTTCCCTATCCCAATCCCCCCTCACCGCCTTCATTTAGGAACCCACTCTCCTCCCCCTGCCTGTGCCCCCCCCTCACAGGCGATCAAGGCACTCCCTCCCCATCCCTGAACTACCTTTCACAGGGAGACCGGGGCACCCCCTCCCATCCCTGTTCCTCCCACCCACATTCTCCCCACCTTCTAACCCCAAATCCATACTCCCACCACAGGAGGGGCACCTCCCCGTGCCTGTACCCGCACTCACAGGGGGACCATGGCACTCCTATCTACTTCCCCTGTGCCTGTAAGCCCCCTCTCACAGGGGGGCCATGGCACCCCCTTTCCCCCTCAAACCCCACCAACCAAAAACAGTTTAAAAACAATTGAAAAACACCAACAAAACCACACAATACAAAGACAGCTCCAGCCCAGCCTCCCACGGCCGAACGGCTGTCAAATGGCAACTAGCCTTTGGCAGCCGCCTTCGGCACCGCCTGCAGCGTGGTTTGGCAGTTCTTAAAGTCTGCTGAAGGAGGTTCCAGAGGGGGCGGGGCAGTCCCAAGTGGCAAATCCTTCAATCACTCCAACCCTTCCCACACCCCAGCAAAGAACAGCACCTTTACAGCAGCGTGGTGCTCTGGCAGTTCTTAAAGTCCTGCTGAAGGGGGGACTGGGTGGGTGGTATGTTGTTATACCATAATACACACTCATATTATACCATATCATTAACATATATTCAGGGATCCATGTTAACTGCGTTTTCTCCTTTGGCAGCAATAGGGAAAATGCAGCGAACATGGGCCACTGCCTATATTATGCAACGCACTTGCACTAAAAGGTCAGTGGCAAACTTGTTGAGTGCTTATGTAACCACATCTTTGAAGTGTGTGAATGAAATTTTCTTTTCTTTTTAAAGCATATCTGTCTGTCCCAAATGTACTTTAACACACTGTGGACATAAAGCTGGATGAGCAAATGTATATATTTCCCTTTAAAATGTTTACTTAACCACAATAAAAGGTTGTATGGATTTCCCAAGTGAGCTAAGTTACAATACCTGTTATAATGTGAAAATTTAAACACACTTTCAACTTGGCTTCCACTCATTTATCATGTTTGACACAACAATCAGAAGTCCCCACCCACCCACCCACTAGCCCAGAAAGAATGGTTTTTGCAGTAGCAAGGTATGCTACTCAAACCAAAGAGATATACTTTAGAGTTTGTAAAAAACTAAGATATATTTGACAAACCACACTTTTTAATTCAAACATGCTGTTTTGTGGCTGTGTGAAATGAACTGTATTTTAGCAATGCCATTGCCACTTTCTAACAAATTTCAAGAAATTTGCTTTGTCATCTCCGAGATTCTCTCCCTCCCAAAGCATTTTCACAGCTGCTCTGTAAAGTCAATGGGACAAATTATCTCATGCACCAGAGATGTGATTGGGGGAGGAGGGAAAGGAAATTGATTATGGCTTCATGATCATGAGGATCAACCCACTACTGGGCTACAAACCATGTGTCAGTAAATGATCAGCTAAACTTAGCATAGCCCCACCATCTGTCGTCCCTATTCCTAACATAACCATCATATCTCCTGCACTGGGACTATGAAAGGCAAAAAAGTCTATATGGCAAGCAAATAATTCCCTTGGCATATAGTACCAGCTGTGTGAGTTACTATATGCCAAGGGAATTATTTGCTAGCTATTTATGTCTAGCCGGGGGCACCCTCTTAGAGGTCCCCCGGGTTTCCCAGGTGGCGACATTTGAGAGGGCATTCTTTGTGGCTGCGCCATGGCTATGGAACTCCCTCCTGGTGGAGATTTGCCTCGCTCCAGATCTCCCCTCCTTCTGTAGACAGTGCAAGACCTGGCTGTTTTGCTAGGCGTTTGGTGAGGGGGACGGGTAGTGTGTGAGAAATTTTCTTTTGGGGGGAGGGGAGGAGGGATATTTGTTTTTTCCGGGCCTCAGTTTTATGGTTTTAATTGATGGTTTTATATTGTGTTTTATATTTTTGTATTCTGTTTTTTAATATACATTGTTTGCTGCTCTGAGCTGCCATTGGGCAGGAGGGGGCGGGCTATAAATTGTGATAAATAAATAAATAATAATTCTTTAGCAGTCACAAGGTCTGATAATTTCACATTTTGACTTCTGCTAAAGCAGTACTGGGCTAGGTCTTTGTATGAATGTGCACTTTAAAATATGGGTAATATTGAAAATGATCCCCACACTCGTTAAAACAGATCCTTCAGATACAAGAACAAGATGTTTGCTCCTATTTACATTGGAGTATTCCCAATGACTTCAACACAGTTACGCTTGACTCACAGGTTGTTAAAATACTAGACATTGCCCCCCAATGAGCCCCCCTTGCCCTGGATTTACCAGCCTGTGTGAAGGGTGGCCGCTAGATGTTCTCCCAGGTTTGGGCTGGGGCAGATCTGCATGGTATCATCCCCAAAACAGCAGAGCATGCTGTATGGGGTAACCTGGCCTGAACTGGGGCAACGTGCTGCTCTGGGGCTGACTCCTGCCTGATGGGGAGGCCATGGGGTGGGCCACATTCTCTAACAGAGTTATGGTCACAGTGTAGAGCAATTGTGGGAGTGACCGCAACTCTATGGTGGAGGATAGGCAATACACAGGTGGACGGTGGCTGGGTTAACCGCTGGCCCATCTGCTGGGGTCCTTGCGATCCCATTCAAGGTGGCTACAGGGGGCTCGGGGAGCATGAAGCAGCTCTGGGGTCTGGCGGGCTTCCAGTCTGTGTGTTACAACCCACACTATTGTAAGTGAAAACACAATTAAGTTTAAATGCTGGTTTTAAATTTAGCCTTTTAGCAGTTTCTATGCATTAAAATTATGGAAATGAAAACTTGTCTATTTTCGTATTTTGAAGGCTACAATATAGTTTCAATTAAATAATAAATGCTTTCAGGCCAGAAAAGTCTGCAGGCTTTAAGTATAATATACTATATATAAAAATTAATTTCTGTAACAATTCTACATGTCAACAGTTAATACTATGTCATCTCAATGTGACACATTTTCTGCCTTAGGCTACTGCAATACATAATCAGTAATACAGTCTGAGGGTGGTCCTTTGAAGATAAATGTGGCAATACGCTGATATGTTCATTCAATGGAAAATATTCAGTGTCTAATTAGAAGTCTTTAAAAGATTTACTCTGATAGTTTCTTTGGAAGATCACTGACTTGCAGGGAGTTGGTTGTGTCCTACATAGATGTTATCCAACACCTGCATTTTAGTTTATTGGTTCCACAAATATACATCACTTTTCTTACACTTACTGTATGCTTAACATGGCAATGTATTTGGCAAATGGGGAAACTCTTTAATTAGGAAAGTGCTAAATGAATATTTTAAAGATATGGTTCATAGCCGAAAGCCTTTTAAGACAAATTGCCTCCTGTCCTAGTCTTGATTTAGCTAGTGTATGCATAGCTGTAGCAATAAAGGAATGGCTAGGAGGGCAGATTTTTAGGCTGTGGTCCAGGGATCAGCTGTCAAAAACCTAAATTTTAATTATGAAAAGGTTTCACCTCCTCTCCTTCCTTGTTGATCAAATTATAATCCAGTTTACATTTGCCAACATAGGACTCGGTTCACTGATGTTTCAGTTACATGTGTATATCTTCATTTTCATGATATGTGGCAGGCCAGGAGGGGATGTATGCTATTCTGCATGCTATTCATCAACATGAAATCCATAAATATGGGAGTGCAGCATCTGGAGGTGATTTGGCTGGACATGGACAAATTTCATATTCTAAGGGTGTTAACCAGTGAGATGTCAGCTTGCTGAGGTATGGGTTCATTCCATGCAGTCCTCACTCAGCCCCTCCTGCAGGTTTTGCGTGTCCAACCTAACAAACAGGCAGTCCCCGCTGTGTCTTTCATGTGCTTGAGGGCGGCCCCCAGTGGCAGCATCACTAAGATCAAGAGGGGAGTAGGAAGCTCTTGCTCGTCGGATGCTCTAGGATTGCTGTCTGCGACTCTATGGTGCTGGTGGACCTGTACGTGCAGAGGTGCTGCCCACAACCTAATTGATGGGATGAGGACATGTAGGCACACATTAGCCTGCATTCACCTGCATGGCGGGCGCCACATCCTCCAAGATCATGTCATGAGTGGGGGCTGCGTGTTTGGTGGGTGGTGGCAAACAGCTAACAAACTGGCAGGTGGACACCCTCCTGGTGTGGGCAAATGTGGGCTAACATGTCATTTGTTAACACTCTAAGGAGAAGGAAGCATCTTTCCTTAAGCTACATAAAGAAATAAGTTTTAAGATCCCTCCCTGCTCTGTTAGGAATTTTAATTGCACTTTGTTATAAAGGCTACATATGAATAGCTCAAAGTAGGAGTAAGGAGAGCAGCATCACTTGAGAGGAACCATGCAGGAAAGAGGTTGATTCACCCTTGATTAATTCCCACAGTCAGCAGTTTGTGAATAGGCTGCATGAGACTTGGAGTAGGAAAACTCCAAGGAGTTCCAGGCATGGGGGGCAGCAAGTGAGAAGGTGCTTAGGGGAGCAGGGAAGGCGTGGAAGGGTGAGAAGGGACAGAGGAGGAGCGAAGTGCACGGGCTGGAGTATGGAGGGCGATAAGTGCAGAGAGGTAGGGGGGAGCAAGGTTGTGAAGAGCTTTATAGGTGAAGACTAGGAGCTTGTGCAGGATTCGTTCAGGAAGGGGAAGCCAGTGAAGCGAAGAGAGGAGGGGCTGCACATGGTCGAAGCGACTGGCGAGGTAGATGACCCTGGCAGCAGAGTTTTGGACAGAGATGAGGGGAGAAAGGTGAGACCGGGGAAGGCCAGTGAGAAGGAGGTTACAGTAATCGAGGCGAGAGATGACCAGAGCATGAACAAGAGTTTTGGCAGACGAGACAGAGAGAAAAGGGCGAATCTTAGCAATGTTATGGAGGGAGAAGCGACAGGATTTAGCAACAGAGTCAATGTAGGGTTTAAAAGAAAGGGGTGAGTCAAAGATGAAGCCTAGGCTACGGGCTTGGGGGACAGGCAGGATGGTGACTCCATCAATAGTTATTGACAGTGAGGAAGGAGAGGAAGGATGAGGGGGGAAGATAAGGAGTTCAGTTTTAGCCATGTTGAGTTTGAGTTGACGTTGAGACATCCAGGTAGAGATGTCAGAGAGACAGTTGATGAGACGAGCTTGAACAGAGGGAGAGAGAGAGGGAGTAGAGAGATAGAGTTGAGTGTCATCAGCATAGAGGTGGTATTGGAAGCCATGGGAGGCAATGAGTTTGCCTAAGGATGAGGTATAGATCGAGAAGAGGAGAGGGCCAAGAACAGAGCCTTGAGGAACACCAACTGAGAGGGGGAAGGAGGAGGAGGCGGAGTTGGAGAGAGACACATTAAAGGAGCGGTCAGAGAGGTAGGAGGAGAACCAGTTATGGACAGAGCCACAAAAGCCAAGGGAGTGAAGGGAATCCAGCAAGAGTGAGTGGTCAACAGTATCGAAAGCAGCAGAGAGATCAAGGAGGACAAGAATGGAATAGAGACGTTTAGATTTAGGGAGCTTCAAAATCATTCCAGGCAGAGCCTTATTTCTTGTTTTGAGATGTTTCACTAGACCAATAAAGCAGCCACTAAAGATGGCTGTATTTTATTTATTTATTTATTTATTTATTTTATTTTCCCGCCCCTCCTGTCTCAGCCAGCTCAGGGTGGCTCACATCATATAAAATAAAAAACCCCACTTAAAACAACTTTAAAAGGAGGTACCAAATACCCCCCCACACGCCCGCCCCCCCAAACCCCCCCATCACCCTTGTTAAACACCTGGCAGAACAGCCAGATCTTACAACTTGGTTGAAACAAGGGGAGGTCAGGGGCCAGCCGGACCCCCACTGGCTGGGAGTTCCACAGCCGCGGTGGGGCCACAGAGAATGCCCTCTCTTGTGTGGCCCACCGGAAGACTTGGGGGACCTCGAGCAAGGCACCCCCGGATGACTGCAGGGGCCGATCCAAAGTCCGGGGGTGGGGGTGAGGCGGTCCCGCAGATATGCAGGGTCTAGGCCGTTTAGGGCTTTATAGGCCAATACCAACACCTTGAATCGGGCCCAGAAAACCACTGACAGCCAGTGCAGAGAACAGAGCACTGATGTAATGTGCTCCCGGTGGCCCAGCCCTGAAGGGAGGCATTGACCACCCCAGCCAGCAACGGACCCATTGTCTCCCAGCAAGATTTAATTAGCCAAGACGGGCATGGATCTAACTCACAAGAGGTAGCCCTAACCACCCCAAGAATACCAACTGCATTGGCGGGTGTCACTGACTGAAACTAATCCCATACAATTGGACAAGACGATGCTTTTATAACCTCCAGTTCCTCATGTATATCAAGTCTAGCGTCGAAGTCCTGGTGAATATGAGTGATTTTCTCCACAAAATAATCCACAAACATGTCACAATGGGCCTTAGATGACTCCACTCCCAGGTGAAGGAAGGCCAGACTGACCAGACCCCGCAACACCCTAAAAAGCTCTGCTGGATGGGATTTTGCAGAAGCTATGAGAGCAGCAAAGAACTCCTCCTTTGTTGCTTGCATAGCTAAGGCATAGGTCCATAAACTGGCTCTATGATGCAATCTGTTGGCTTCAGCATGAGAACGACGCCACCGTCGCTCTAACCGCTGCCCTTCTCGCTTCAACAACCGCAGCTCCTCGGAAAAACAAGGAGGCCTGTGGTGCCCGCCATGCGGGTAGCAGACGCCTAGGAGCCATCCGATCGATGGCCCCAGTCATCAGAGCATTCCATAATATGACAAGATCATCAATGAGACGGTCATTGAGATCAGCGGGTATCTCACCCAGAGCCATCTGGAATCGCTCTGGTTCCATCGACCTCCGGGGGAGAACCATTCAAATTGGTTGTGCACCTTTCTGGTGCAGAAGATTTAGTTTTTATTTTATTTATTTATTTTATTGACTTTTATCCCGCCCCTCCTGCCAAAGACAGCTCGTGGCAGCTTACAATGTCAAACTTATATAGGAGCGTGAGGTTATGGAGGAACCGTCTGGTCGATCTGTCTGGGAGGAGTTTCAGGAAGTGACGCCGACCGATGCCTTGGGGGTCTGTTCGAGCCGCAAGTTGTGAATTAGATCCGTGCCCATCCTGGTTGGTAAAAGCTGCCAGGGAGACATTGGGGTCGGTTCTGGCGAGGGTGGTTAACGCGTCCCTTTGGCAGGGGAGGTTGTCGCCCAGTTTCAAGGAGGCTATGGTGCGCCCCCTGCTGAAGAAGCCTTCAATGGATGTGGACACACTCGCCAGTAACCGTCCTGTCTCTAATCTTCCCTTTTTAGGGAAGGTTATTGAACGGGCAGTGACTCTGCAGCTCCAGGCGCATCTGGACTGTATCAGTTTCCTTGACCCTTTTCAATCTGGGTTCCACCCTGGCTATGGTACTGAGACAGCGATGGCGGCTTTGGTGGACGATCTCCGCCGGGAGATGGATGCAGGACGTTCTACATTCTTGATCCTGCTAGATCTCTCGGCC
>QEPC01002344.1:1146043-1158149 GCA_003113815.1 Sphenodon punctatus | reverse complement strand
GGGGAATTTTGGGGTGGGGGGGTTTAATCACTTATATTTGATGATGTTTTTATGTGTTTTATTATTGTTTTACTTGTTGTGAGCTGCCTTGGGATGCCGTAGGCATGGAGGACGGCCAATAGATATAAAGAAATAAAATAAAATAAATAAATAAATATATTAAAAAAACGTAATGGGGGATGTAAAAATAATCAAACCCCCTGAACCAACCAAGCCCCCCCTCCAACCCCCCTTCATCCATCTCCCTCACAAAAGCCTGGCGGAACATCCAGATCTTGTACTGACGATTAAAGGAGGGGAGATCTGGGGCCACCTGGGCCTCCGCCAGAAGGGAGTTCCTCAACCGAGGAGTGGTCACTGAGAACGCTCTCTGCATAGTCGCCACCCAAACAACTCAGGGGACTTCAAGAAGGGCGCTCCCAGCAGACCGCAGTGGCCGATCCAGAATGTGGGGGGTGAGGCAGTCTCGCAGATATGCGGGGCCCAGGCCATATAGAGCTTTATAGGTCAAAACTAACACCTTGAATCAGGCCCAGATGACTATAGGCAGCCAATGCAGAGCCTAGAGCACCGGTGTAATGTGCTCACGACAGCATGACCCCATAAGGAGATGGGCCGCCGCATTCTGCACTAGCTGCAGTCTCCGAACCATAACCCTGAATAGCGCCACGTAGAGCGCATTACAATAGTCCAATCTTGAAGTAATGAAAGCATGGATGATGGTGGCCAGGTCACATCTGAGACATATGGCTGAAGCCGACACACCAGAAGTAATTGGTGGAACACACTCCTTGCCACAGTCCCCACCTGGACATCTAAGCAGAGCTACAGATTGAGGAGCACGCCCAGAGAGACTGCGAACCTGGGGGGCCAGTGGAGGGTGAATCCTATCAATGACAGGAGCCGCTACATCCACCACCCTACCCACCACCATCACCTCTGTCTTGTCAGGATTCAACTTCAGTCAGCTCGCCCTTATCCAGTCACGCTCAACCCCCAAGCACTGGGTAAGCGCCGAGACTGCCAGGTCTGGGTCAGATGAAAAGGAGAAGTAGAGTTTCATGACCTCACCAAGCAGCTGCATATACACATTGAACAGGAGAGGGGACAGAATGGAACCTCACGGGCTCCACATACAAGGTCCTGGGGAGATGAAGAACAATCCCCACATACCACTCACTGAGTTCTTCCAGCCAGGAAAGAGCGTAACCATTCAAGAACAATCCCACCCACCCCAGTTCGATCCCGCAGGCACGTCACCAACATCTCATGGTCAACGGTACCAAATGCAGTGGACAAATCTAACAAAATCAACGGTTATAAGTTATTCACCATTTATAACCTGCCCCCTCCTGTTCAATGGCAGCTTGGGGCGGCATACAATAAATAATAAAAATATAATATGAAATACAAAAATACAATATAAAAGCAATTAAAAACCTTCAAACAAATGAAGCCTGAACAAGCAAGTACCCTCCCACCCTCTAAAAAGAAACCCCCCACTCACTGCCCGTCCTCCTCACCCAACATCTGTTGAAACAGCCAAGGTCTTAGATTGTCTGCAGAAGGAGGGGAGATCCGGAGAGAGGCGAATCTCCATCAAGAGGGAGTTCCACAGCTGTGGTGCGACCAACAAGGAAGTCCACTTGAAAGTTGCCACCCGGAATACCCAGGGGACCTTCAAGAGGGCTCCCCCAGTTGACCGCAGGAGCCGATCTAGGACATGAGGGATGAGGCGGTCCCACAGGTAAGCGGGGCTCAGGCCATATTGGGCTTTAAAGGTAATAACCAACACCCTGAATAGGGCCCGGAAGACTATAGGTAGCCAGTGCAGAGAACAGAGCACAGGTGTTATGTGTTGACCGTGGCCCGTCCCCACCAAGAGGTGGGCCTCCGCATTATGCACAAGCTGTACTGTCCAGGTCATCACCAGGGGTATCCACACATAGAGTGCGCTGCAGTAGTCCAATCTTGACGTGATGAATGCATGGATGACGGTGGCCAGATTGGAGCCTGAGATATAAGGCTGAAGATGATGAACCAGATGTAGTTTACAAAACGCACTCTTCACCACAGCCACCACCTGAGCATCCAGATGGAGCTGTGGAGCATGAGGAGCGCTCAGACTCCGAACCTGAGGAACCACGGAGGGACGCACCCCATCAGTAACGGGGCCTCCACTTCCTCACCCCTTCCCACCAACATCACCTTCATCTTATTGGGATTCAGGCGGCTTGTCCTCATCCAATCCCCCACTGCAGCCAGACACCAAGTAAACATCTAGACTGGAGGGCCTGGGTCAGATGAGGTAGAGGTAGAGCTCAAACCCTCTCAGGATCTTGCCCAAAGACTGCATGTACAGCTCCCTTTCTGCTAGTCTCCTGCTCTGTGAGATATACAACAGGTAAGTTGCCACAAACTCAATGTTCTTGGGGTTGTCTGTAGAAGCTAACATTGAGGAAGGGGAAAGAGCAGGAATAAACTGTTGGGTCACAAAAGCCATGAACATGGGTAAACTAATATGGGGATGGCCTTGCATCAATGTGGTTTAATTTAATTTATTTAATATTCCGCCCCCTTTGTGCCTCAGGCAACTAGGGGTGGCTAACAACAATCATAAAACAATATAAAGCCACAATATAAAAACAAATACATATATAGTAAAAACGAATCTGGGGCTAAAAAATGAAAACCAACCCAATCCCCCCTCCCACTACCTGTCCCCCGCAAAACACCTGGCAGAACAGCCAGGTTTTACAACAGCGGCGGGAGGAGGAGAGATCCGGGGACAAACGGGCCCCCACCGAGAGGGAGTTCCACAGCCTCAGAGCGGTCACCGAGAACACCCTCTTCATGGTTCCCGTAAGAGAAACCTGGGGGACCTCAAGGAGGGCGCCCTCGGTGGACCACAGAGGTCGCTGAAGAACACTGGGAGTGAGGTGGTCTCGCAGGCAGATGGGGTCTAGACTGTATAGGGCTTTATAGGTCAAAGCCAACACCTTGAATCGGGCCCAGAAGACAATAGGCAGCCAGTGCAGAGCACGAAGCACAGGTATAATATGCTTTCGGTACCCCATGCCCGTAAGGAGAGGGGCCACCACGTTCTGCACCAACTGCAGTCTCCGAACCATCACCACATAGAGCTCATTGCAGTAATCCAGTCTCGAGGTAAAAAAGGCATGGATAATGGTGGCCAGATCTGAGTCTGAGATATATGGCCAAATCTGCCGAATCTGATATAACTGAAAAAAGCACTCCTCATCACAGCCACCACCAGGTGGATCCGGGAATCGAAGAGCACTCCCAGACTTCGAACCTGCTGAACCAAGGAGGGACGGACCCCATCAATGATGGGGGCCACCAACTCCTCTGTCCTGTTACCCACCAGCATCACTTCCGTCTTGTCAGGATTCAGTTTCAGATGACACCCTCATCCAGTCCCCACCAGCTGCCAAGCACCAAGTAAGCACTGAGACTGCCGGGTCTGGGTCGGATGAAAAAGAGAGATATAAATGAGTGTCATCAGTGTACTGATTACACCATACGCTGAACTCTCTCACGACTTAGTCCAGCAGCTGCATGTACACATCGAACAGGAGAGGGGTCAGAATGGAACCTTGTGGGACGCCACACGTGAGGCCCCAGAGGGACGATGAATACTCCCCCAGCACCACATGCGGGGTTCTTCCGGACAGGAAAGAGCAGAACCATTCAAGAACAGTGCTGCCCACCCCTACCTAGTCCCACAAGCAAGTCATCAGCATCTTGTGGTCAATTGTGTCAAAAGCCTGTGATAGATATAATAAAATCAGTAAAGTGGATCGACCCTGAAGGTCGTCGATCAGGATCACCAATGCAGTCTCAGTGCCATAACCTGAGTGAAAGTCAGACTGCGAAGGATCTAAAAAACTGATGTGGTCCAGATGCCCCTGGACCTGTTGAGCCACCACCCACTCAATAATCTTCCCTAAAAAGGAAAGGTTAGAGACAGGTCAAGGGAGTCAATGTCAAGAGATGGCTTCTTGAACAGAGGGCATAGCACAGCCTCCTTCAACCTCCCTGACATTCTGCCCTCCCAGAGGGAGGCACTGACCACCCCAGCCAGCAATGGCCCTAATTTCTCCCGGCTGGCCTTAACCAGCCAGGACGGACAGGGATCCAGTTCACAAGATGTGGGTCTCACAGACCCCAGGACACCCACTGCATCAGTGGATGACACTGTCTGGAACTAATCCCACAAAACTGGACATGACAGGGTCTCTCCAGGCTCTGGTTCTCCAACTGCAATAAGCAGGTCGTCAAAGTCATGGTGAATGCGAGCAATTTTATCCACAAAGTAATCAATAAATAAGTCACAGTCGGCCCTGGAAGACTCCAGCTCCAGGTGGAGAAAGGTGGGACTGACTTATTTATTTATTCATATTTATTGGCCATCCCCTCATGCCTAGGGAATCCTGGAGCGGCTCACAACAAAGTAAAACAACAATAAAAAAACATAAAAACATCATCATAATGAATAATTAAAACCCCACCCCCACCCACATTCCAAAATCCCCCCTCCCCTCCCCCCTGAAGGTCTGGGCGAACAGCCAGGTCTTACAGGCTCAACGGAAAGCCATCAGACACAGGGCCAGCCGAGCTTTCTCCTGGAAAAGCTCAGCTGGATGAGCCTTTGTGGACGTTATGAGGGGAGCAAAGAACCTCTTATTTGCTGCTCTCACAGCCACGGCATAGGCTTTCAAACTGGCTCTATGTCGCAATCTGTCATCTTCAGTACGAGTGTGGCACCACTGCCACTCTAACCACCTCCCCAGCAGCTTCAGCTGTCGCAGGTCCTCCGTGTATCATGGGAACCTGTGAAGCCGATGTATGGGAAGCGGGCACCTAGGAGCCATCCGGTCGATGGCCTCAATCAACAGAGTGTTCCATAAATTTGCAAGGTCATCACAAGTGAATGGCCATCAAGGTCTGAAGGTAACTCACAGAGAGCATTCTGGAACCTTTCCAGTTCCATCTGCCTCCGAGAGTGGACCATTTGAACTGGTTCAGCACCCATCCGGGAACTGATGTGCGCCAAGAGAACAGTCTTTAGAGGTAGTGATCCGTCTATGACAGAGGTACTAACCCCAGTTAAGAGCTGCAAGACAGGATAAGGAATGCTCACATTGATCAATAGCTTCTTTACAGTTCAGGTAGATATTTTCCTTGGCAAAGCTCAGAATTACAGAACAAGAGAGATTACCTTTGGATTTTCTCCCATGAATGTATGCCTTCCCAAGGACTTGCCATGTTGGTCTGTAGAGGTCTTCCAAGTCCAGTTGCCACCTATCTGGTTCCAGAAACCGGATAAGTTCTTCCACAGTGCTAAATCCAGCAACGGCATTGTTTAGAAGTTCTAATGGCAAAGTTGATGGAGGTAACATAGTCGGGCTGGCAGCTTCTGCGTGATGCTGAAATAAGACAAAGAACAGGATTAGGCATATGTGTAATATTATTATTTAAGTCAAATACTCTGTCCCATCAGGTCAATAAACACAGCAGTGGACGATTCTAAAACTAACTAGTCACCTAGTTTATGAGGGAACACGAATGATGTTAACGCAAAGGCACCTAAACATTTTTCAGATTTAAGGTGCCAGTTCCTGCCAGGTTCTGCTACACAGAGCTTCCCTCTAACCTTCTTGGTTTTAAGATGGCAAGTTGCTATAATACTACTCTCTATAAGGTAAGTAAATGGTACAATAATACATCAGAAATAATTGGAACAAATGGTACTGTGGCCAAATGCTGAGCATATTAATTAAAGAAATGTTGAGTTGGGTATATTAAAGGGAAAGTGTCCTAGAGGGAAGACAGGATGGGAGGTGGTCATCAAAAGAGTAGGGCTAAGCCAATAGAATTAAAGCTAGCAGAAGATTGTTGAGGATGAGGAGAAGGCAGTTGGAAGCAGCTAGTCGGTGCGACAGAGAGAGAAGTAAAGGCAGGTACCTGGAAGGCTTCTCTCCAGGGAAAAACGTACGGAGTTTTAGAAAATCTCTCTCTCGCTAGATATAGAGATAGAGACAGATATAGATATATATTTTCTAAAACTCCGTACGTTTTTCCTTGGAGAGAAGCCTTCCAGGTACCTGCCTTTACTTCTCTCTCTGTCGCACCTCAGGCTAACTGCTTCCAACTGCCTTCTCCTCATCCCCAACAATCTTCTGCTAGCTTTAATTCTATTGGCTTAGCCCTACTCTTCGGATGACCTCCTCCCCTCCCGTCTTCCCTCTAGGTATAGATATAGATATAAACTACAACTTTTCTTTATTATTATCTACTTAAGAGCACTGTAGAATTTGCTATCAGTTCACCTACTTCAAGTAAATAAATGAAACATTTTCTATATCAATAAGGAAGGCTACAGTGTGTTTCTCTGCGAAAACCCCCATGCCTAAGCTACCTCTGGGCCATACTGAGTTGAAACAAGGTAGCAAGGGAGTAAAGGATTCAAGATCTACTGTGAATAACAGTATCCAAAGTTGTGGGTTAAGAGAACTGCCTCACAATAGTGGCAGGAAACCCAGAAAAACTGCAGACGGAAGCCAGTGAGTTAAGAAGATTTTTTGTCACAGGTACTTTAAAGTTCTGATGGAAAAATATAGTTCTATTACATGGAATTACTCTCTGCAGAAACCTGAGAAAACCCACATTTTTCACAGGAGATATAACTATTTGGAGGGGGTTTTATTATGTTTTGTTGTGCAAAGCAGGAAAATAACACAGTGAAACAATGATAAAATATCACGTTACCATATGCACATTTATTTATTCATATTTCTATGTTGCCCTTTCTGCAGAAGCTTGGGGCAGCTTACAATAATAAAAAAACAAGAAAAAAGGTCATTAAAACTAATTTTAAAAAATGTAATACCTTACCCAACCTACCTCCACTGCTCCCACCCAAATCCCATCCCACCCTATCCCTGCCTGCCAAATACCTGGCCAAATAAAATGGTTTTACATAATTTCCAGAAGATGAGCAGACTCTGGTTTAGGCTGTCCTCCAAGAGGAGGGTGTTCCATAATCATGGAGCAGCTACCGAGAACGTCTCCCTGCACACCCAACATCATGGGGAGATGGCATCTGCAAAGAGGGCATCCCCAGCTAACCTCAGAGGCTGAGTGGTCTTTCAGATACCTGGGGTACAAGCCATTTAGGGCTTTATAGGTTAAAACCAGCATCTATACAAAGGAAATTGTCTTTGCTTTGTACAGTGCTAAATATAGTGGTGCTGCATGACACTATTTAATACTAATATAATTTGCATGAATACAGCTGAAATTTGCTTCCTATAAAGACTGTCCTGAGGCTGCTTGCATTTCATAACATTAATATATTTTGAGGGGTAAAGTTGTTAGCCTTTCTAACTCAGGAGGACTAAAAGGCTGCTTCTTTATCTGGCCTTTAATCTCACACCTACTCAAATGTGAGTAGGAGAAAAGCGCCTATTGCTACAGCTCTAAAGGGTCCCCCAAGGCACACAAGACTTCCCATTACAACAAGGCCATGCAGCCCATCAAGAAGTAAACCCACAGGAAAACCTCATTTACAACAGATTAATGGAGTATGTGGTGACCTGAGAAGATCCCAACTGCAAGAGTGTATCAAATAATAGAATGGAATGGGGAAAGGTTGGGTGTGGCAATAGACCTTCAAGGTCTCTAATGATACTAGAATTAGTGTCTATATGACTACAGCACTTCCTAATCCCCAAAGAGATGTCCCAGAATTTTATAGACAATGGGCCTGATACTGAAAGGCGGAGAGGAGCCAATCACTGTTGTCTCAGATACATAAACTATATTATGGTTGCTTCCCATCTAAAATGAAGGAATGTGGCAACTCATTTGCACGGAATAGGAAAGCCATGCAACTATTCACAGCAGGAAGTCAGAGAGAATGTTGATTTGGAGGAGGAACATAGATAGGCAAAAAAGGAATTCTTTTCGCATCATCAGGCCAAGCAGCAGCATCATACATTCACTACAGTTATGCTTACAGAGTCTGTTGTTCTGACTAAAATGCCACCCTTATTTCCAGTTTTGTCTAGTGCTGTTAATCTATATAGTCCTGGACACACCAAACATATTCTTTTCTCTGTTCTGGACTATTACATCCCCTCTCTCCTTACTGCTGCAAAGATACACCTCACATGCACAACTCTGTTGTATGTCAGAAATATAAAATTCTCTCGAGCAGCATACCCTCCAGCAAGGCCCAGGTGGCACAGCAAGGCCCAGATTCATGACCCAATTATACCCCCAAGGGCAAGGCAGTGGGATCTCCAAGGTGGGGGAATGGGGAAGGGTAAGAGCTCCACTTCGGGTTACCTCCACTCTAGAGCAACTCCTGCCAGGAACCCCCTGCAAGCCACCAACACACACACAGAGCCCGGGAAATTTGCAGAATAGGCAGCACTCTGTACTAGCAGTCTCGGGCTGCTTGTAAGAACCGCCTCTGGGGCCTACGCTCACCTGAGTCCCCTCGCTCCATGGTAGCTACACCCGTGTCTTGGCTTGTTTTGTAAAGAATAATGAGAAAAGATTTGGTCTGACTACAGCTCAATCCCAATAAGACAGAAGAAGATGTCCAGGCTCGAGCTCAAGCAAACCTCTTGGGGAAGGGAGTTCCACAAAAAGGGGGCTGCAACCCACCCGTGCACCCCATTTTACTAACAAGGGTAACAGATGGAATATGCAGGAGGGCACCCCTAGTTGACTGCAAGGGCCACAAAGGGACATGGCAGGGCAGACCATCTTTCAGATATGTGGGACCCAGACCGCGGTTCTCTCACATATGTTTTAATGAGTTTAAATAGCAAAACAAGGTGGTGGTGGTGGTGGGGTTAATATAAGAATGTCTATAGTGTTTTCCTCTTTCACAGCCCTATTTAAACTTTTCAAGAGGATATATTATACAAGGGTTTTGTTATGTTAATTCATTAAATTCTGTAACTTCCGTTTAAATACATACAGGATGTGCTGGATGAAAACATGACTAGAAGTACAACAGCCTCAGAGCATTCAGTTTATAAGTACTCAGTAAGAAAGAAATATCGCAAATATTCATTTGAGGTGCCCTCACTCATTTATGCACCCCTTCGCAGCAACGCATCAGGCAGGTGGGGTGTGTGCGTGTGTTTTTGTCCTGCCCCATTAAAGGAGGAGACAAGGAACCAGCCTGTGCTGGCGGCAGGGCAGACACAACACTGCTTTGTAGTCCAAAGATCCAGGTCTTGTATTGTGAGATAGTGGCAGCGCCATCTTGGGAACTGGATTCCTGGTGCACTGGTGATCAGGTTGCGGAGGCAAGAGGAGCTGTTGATAAGAAGCTCTGGAAGGGCAGCCAGCGCCGGGAACCAGGGTAACAGCACAGGGATTGGCTAGGCGGCAGTCTGTGGGCACCTTTAATTGGGGCGTTGTGGGGACGTGTTTGGAGGTAACTTCCACAGGATGAGGCTACTGAGAGATACCATGGTGAAGGAGGGGAGGTGCGGCTCCACAGGGCTGAGTATAAGGGAGGGGAGTGCTTACAAGGGTTAAAGGGGACCAGCAGGATGTCATGCAGGACAGGGTGCCTGATTTTTTTACCCTTTCCCTCCCCCTTCTTTCCCAATTGTGGGCTTCAGGATGCCAAAAGGGACAAAGAAAGGAAAGGTCCCAGCCAAAGAGGATAAAGAGAAGAAAGGGGGTCAAGGTCCTCCCTTGCTCCCCCCAGGCAATAATAATACTGAGGCCATACTGCACGAGTGGTGGGATGCGAGGTGGTGGTGAGCCAGATGGTGACAAACGAGGTCCTGCCTCACCGGTCATACCAATGGGAAAAGGTGCTTGCATCCTCTGGAATTCAGGAACAGGGTGGTCAAGTAGAGGTGCATCTCCCAGTTATGGAGGGGCAGGCTGAGGGCAGGGACTCCATCAGTTGGGGCAGGGGGTGGGATGCCATTTCCCTTATAACTGTTTCAATGAGGAACCTGCAACCCCATGGCACCCAAGACGGGATCAGTAGAATCCCCAGGATGCCAGATTGTTAGAATTCTTGCAAAGGATGGATGCACTGGCACATACCATGCAAAATCTGGCAGCAACGCTCTCTCAATCCACACCAGGCCTCCACGAATGAGGCATTGCAGGCCCTGCCTGCACAGCCCAGTGAGTAAGTGATGGCAGGGGCTGGCAGTATGGGTCCGGGACTGGTGGGAGCTCACTCATACCCCCCAGCTAGGAGTAGAGAACTCCAGTGGCTGTGTTGGAAGGGGGTTTGGGTTCTGTGGCCTGGCCAAGGGGGAAGGCAGCTGTGCTTACCCGTTGCAGCTCTCGAAGAGTTATCTTTGATCGAACACAGGGATGGTGGAGTATCTGCCTCATCCCTATCACACCCATCAGGCCAAGTGGGAGATATCTCATAGAGTGATGGGTGTGCACAGCAGGGCTTACAAAGGCCAAGGGTCCCTTCCTCTGGTGTTGTAATTATTGTCCATGTGTGGGGAGAAGGCCCATACTCTTGCAGGCAACTATGCAGAGGTTTCTTCTCCTGCAGGGACTCATTTGCTGCAGCTGACCAGGGAAAGAATTTGGAGACGCAAATATGTAGATATATTCGCTCTTCTGTTCAGCGATCCAATTTTGGCCCCCAATTTAGGGGATGATAGGATGAAAAGTAGAGATTTAAGCAGTGTATAGAAGAAAGGAATTGGGCAAATTGGATTGCTGTGTACTTGGTACTGATGCATACTGCAGGCATTCTTGGAGAGGGCTTTGGAACTGATTAAATACCAGGATATCATCAGGAGGACATATTTATTTATTTCATTAAATTGTATTTATTTCAATAAATTTATTAGCCACCCCCTCCATCTAGCTTCCATCTACCTGAATTTGCTGTGGGATAGTTGGATACAGCATTGTGCACTGGACAGCCAAGGCTGTTGCGACAACTCACTGGGAATCGTAGCTGGGGCCTGAGTGAATCAGCTGAGATCATGTGGAAGGTGAAATGTGACATGTGCGGGGAGCAACTGTTGCCTTTGACCCACTCTGCAGCACATGCACCCCAGATTAACATATTAGTGATACATCTGAAAGAGAATAACCTGCCTAAGGTTATGGACACATGCTTAATTTTATGATTAAGAGGGATTTATTAGCAGCCTGGCCATTATTCCCAGGCATGATGTTTATATGGTCACATATATTTCAGCGCAGAGTTTGGTTTAATGCGGTCCATCCTCGGAAGGTTAATATGGCAAGGAGGAAGGCATTCCTCCATATGGCATCTGCCATACATGGCTAAGATATATTGGCGGGATGGCATCCACTTTTCAGAGGTAGGAGTGAACTTATATTTAACCAGGGGCAGCTGGTGGGTTTTGATGTTGGAGGGGCACTGGGGCAGTAAGACTGGCGGGCCTAGGGGCGGAGCCAGGGGGACGGTAGGCTAGTGGCATAGCATAACCCAGCAGCAAGGAGTTCCAAGGGTTAACATCAGATGGAAGAAAACACCGTCTACATGCACATCAAGCTTAAAATAATTTATAAACCCAAAACACAGGGAAACACCCAAAACACTGGCATAACCCAGCAGCAAGGAGTTCCCAGAGTTAACATCGGATGGAAGAAAAAACAGTCTACATGCACATCAAGCTTAAAATAAATAATCTATAAATGCAAAACACAGGGAAAGACTGGCAAAACTCAGCAGCAAGAAGTTCCCAGGGTTAACATCGGATGGAAGAAAACACAGTCTACATGCACATCAAGTTTAAAAATAATAATTTATAAACCCAAAACACTCGGAAACATCCAAAACACTGGCATAACACCAAAAACACTGGCATAACGCAGCAGCAAGGAGTTGCCAGGGTTAACATCGGATGGAAGAAAAGTCTACATGCGCATCAAGCTTAAAATAAATAATTTAAAAACCCCAAACATAGGGACCCATCCTTGTAAAGCACCTCAGCCTCTGCTCCCTGAGTCCCCCCCCATGTTTACTCAGCCCCCCTTCCCCAGTGTCTTGTCTCCCCAGGCTGGGGGCCTGGGATAGAAGGGGGGGAGGGTGTGC
>QEPC01002344.1:1126635-1138290 GCA_003113815.1 Sphenodon punctatus | reverse complement strand
TTAAGAGTGAGGTGATCAAATTTGCAGATGACACCAAGTTATTCAAGGTAGTTAAAACATGAGCAGACTGTGAAGAACTGCAACAGGATCTTACGAGACTGGGTGCCTGGGCATCTAAATGGCAGATGAGATTTAATGTGGACAAGTGCAAAGTGATGTATATAGGGAAAAAATAAATTAGGAGTACACAATGCTGGGTACAAAGCTAGGAGTTACTACTCAGGAAAAGAATCTGGGCGTGATTGTGGACAATACACTGAAATCCTCAGTCCAGTGTGCAGCAGCAATCAAAAAAGCAAACAGAACATTAGGAGTTATTTGCAAAGGGATAGAGAATAAAACTGAGGATGTCATAATGCCTCTATACAAATTGATGGTGCAACTGCACCTGGAATATTGTGTGCAGTTCTGGTTGCCCCATCTAAAAAAAAACATAGCTGAATATGTTTTGTTATATGCTGAAATCTTGCATACACTCACCAATAGTAGTTGGTCCAATAAAGAAATATATCATCTGAAATGGTTTAGTCCACTTTTGTTAGGGAAGGAAAATGTGACAAATTTTTAGCCAGGTTGTGTATGGAAATAACATTTATAGTGTTGTGTGTGTGCGTGTCCTCTTATGTTTTGGTCCAATAGACCAGCTTCAACCAAATTTGCTAGAGGGGCAGAAGGCTGAAAAGTAAGTAAGCATGGGGCCAGATTTTTGAAATAGTTGGTACATTGGGACAATGTAAGGGAAGATAGCTCCTGATGTACCCAAGAACTTTACGGTCTTAGACTGAGCATTATTCGGTCCCGTTACCTTAGGAAATCAGGCATCATTATAAGGAGCTCACAGTATCACCTGCTATATTTGGAAGTACCCTAGTGAAATAGAAGTTAAGCCCTCTTGAAAGAGCAGGGATTTGAATTAATTTTTCTTCTGCTCATAAAGATATTCTAATAAGGAAGATATTCTATGGGGTGCGGGTGTCATAAATATGCTGATGACACCCAACTACCTCTCGTTTTCATTTGGCCCAGATCCGACAGTCTTGGTGCTTACCCAATGTCTGGAAGCTGTTGGGGATTGGATGAGGGTGAGCTGACTGAAGCTGAATCCCAACAAGACGGAGATGATGGTGGTGGAAAGGGCACTGGATGTGGCGGTTCCCATCATTGATGGGGTTCGCCCTCCACCAGTATTCCAGGTTTGTAGTCTGGGCATGCTCCTCGATCAGCCACTCCGCCTGGATTTCCAGGTGGGGGTTGTGGTGAGGAGTGCATTTCACCAATTACATTTGGTGTGACAGCTTCGGCCATATGTTTCAGATAATGACCTGGCCACCATCATCCATGCTCTCATTACCTCGAGATTGGACTATTGTAATGCACTGTATGTGGGGCTACCTATGGTGACAGTTTGGAGACTGCAGCTGGTGCAGAATGCTGTGGCCCATCTCCTTACGGCGACGGATCTCCATAAGAACATTACACCAGTGCTCCGGGCTCTGCACTGGCTGCCTATAGTCTTCCGGGCCCGAATCAAGGTATTGGTTTTGACCTTTAAAGCCCTATATGGCCTAGGCCCGACTTACCTGTGGGACTGCCTCACTCTCGATGCTCTGGAGCGGCCTCTGCAGTCCTCTGGGGGTGCTGTTCTTGAGGTCCCCCGTGTGGCCAGGGGGGCCACTATGGAGAGGGTGTTCTCGGTGGCTGCACTTAAGCTGTGGAACTCCCTCCCAGTGGAGGCCCATGTGGCCCCAGATCTCCCGTCCTTCCGTCGTATGTGTAAAACCTGACTGTTCTGCCTGGCTTTTGGTGAGGAAGATGGGGTGTAGGGTGGGATGGGGGGGGGGGCACGGTTTTGGTTTTGTGCCTTCCTTTTTATTGTATTTTATGGTTGTATTGATTTTATATATTTTAACATTGTAAGCCGCCCTGGGCTGCTTGGAGTAGAAGGGGTGTTGTATTAAATGATTTTCTAAATAAAATAAATAAATAAATAAATATTGTTTATATTGAAAGCCAAACAGAACCTGACTCTGAAGTCTTACAGAAACCCCAAGTATGGTATCATCTCTAGCCATAAATAGCACCAAAACAAACCAGTTTCTTTCCATCAAAACTTTAATCTAAATAAAGTATTGTGTATGCCAACTCTTTCAGACAGTTTGAGGACACTGCCTTGAGAAATAAAACAGTCCATTACAGCTGAGTGAATATCACCCAGTTAAAGAAAGGTCACAACACCACAAAATGATTACAAACTAGAGGTTTTGACCGATATCATGGCCACAGAAAACTCCCTGTAATCAGTCAAGGGAAACATGAGAGCCCCAATCCAGTAGCCAGATCCATCCCAGAAGAAACTTGAAAGAGTTGAAAGGTCAAAATATGAAAAATAAACTAGAAAGAATAATGTTGCTGTGTTGGTTCCAAATGTAAGAGAAGGAGACAAAGTAATTCAGATATCTTTTATTTGACCAACTTCTGTCAGTGAGAATATGCAAGCTTTTGGGACACATAGGGTCCTTTCTAGGCAAGTAAAAAACAGAGTAGGAAGTTGTGAAATTGATTCTTTGGAGTGTGATATTTTGAAATAAGGGTTATTTCTGATGTTCTATGGAGCTGTGCTGTTCTTAAGTAAAGAACATTCCCTTAAAATAAGGGACATGTGGCAAACCTTCACTGAGGCTGTCTACAGTCACAAGGATAGGTTTCTATGGATTCAATTACAGAAGCAAAGTTATAGGCTTTAATTGCCTCATTTATGCTTCTAAAACTTGCACGTAACTGCACCAATTGCATTACCTAACAATATATAACAAAAAAACATACCACCAAGTTTTCATAAAAGATTATCAGCGTGGCCAAGAACACAAACTGAATGCACATTTCTCTGGTGGGGGATGTATCAGCCATAATTAAAGGATTTATGGCAGGATCTTTTTTAAAATTACTCACTTGAATCAAAATATGGGAAGCTTTATAAATGCTAAATGAAACTGAGCAGCTGTTAAGTGACTGGAGACAAGGAACTGGTTTATTTTTCCTCAGAATTTGCACAGTAGCTTGCTTGTGAGTTGGCTATTTTGCAATGCCAACAGGAGAATAACTGGTGCATCATAACCAACAGTAAGGATACATTTGTCACCAACAAAAGAAATACAGCATGGATTAGAAAGCTAGTTGTCACACTGCTCCAGAAGCCACTGAGATTTCAACAGGACTCTTTGGGAAATTTCTTTATAAGGTCAGGGCTGATTGTTTAATGGAACAAGGAGTATATTTATGTGGGGCTGCCCTTGATGACTGTTCGGAAGTTGCAGCTAGTGCAGAATATGGCATCTCACCTCCTTTTGGGGGCGGGGCACCGGGAGCACATTACACCGGTGCTCCGAAGTCTGCAGTGACTTCCTAAAGCTTTCCAGGCACAATTCACGGTGCTGGTTTTGACCTTTAAAGCCCTAAACAGTCTGGGCCCCCCATATCTGAAAGACTGCCTGTTGTTTGATGCCCCTTTGCGACCCCTGCGATTGGCCAGGAGGGCTTTCCTGTGGGTACCATCAGTTATAGTTATTTATTTATTTTTACCCCACCCTTCTCTAGAGACTCAGGGTGGCTCACAACATTAACATTAACAAACCAAAACATAAAATAAGATAATACATTAAAATTCCTTAAAACCCCATCATCCCATCCACCCACCCAACCCTTTACCCTCACCTGCCACCCACCAACCTTTCCCCCAAACCCCTCTACCCAAACTCACTGAACCCTATTCCTGCGTGCCAAATGCTTGGCCAAACAAAAAGGTCTTACATCTCCTTCAGAAGACGAACAGGCTTGGGCTTAGGCAGACCCCCAAGGGAAGGGAGTTCCATAGTTGCAGGGCAGCAACAGAGAATGCCCCCCTGAGCACCTTCAGTGTAACAACTTCAGTTGGCACTCACAAGAGGGCACCCTCAGCTGACCTTAGAGGCTGTGATGGGACACAGGGAAAGAGGTGGTCTTTCAGATACCTGGGGCCCAGGCAGTTTAGGGCTTTATAGCTTAAGATCAGCATCTACAATTGTGTCTGGAAAGCTATTTTCAGCCAGTGCAGACTCTGAAGCACTGCTGTAATGTGCTCCCGGCAACCTGTCCCCAACAGGAGATGTTATTCTTGTTCCTACAATAAGGACTCGCAGGGAGGCATTCTTGATTGCTGCCCTGGTGTTGTGGAACTTCCTTCCCCCAAAGGTTCATTTGAGCCTGTGTCTAAGCATCTTCCAGAGGTGGTGTAAGACTTTTCTGTTTAAAAAGGTTTAGCAGGCGGTGATAAGGGATTGGGGGGTGGAGTTTGTCGTTGGGTCTGGGGTAGGAGTAAGAGGGGGATTTGATGTGGGTAATCGGGACGTGGTATTGGGTGGGTGTTGTGAGGGGTTGGGGGGTTCTGGGGTTATGTTTGTATTTTAATTTTTTACACAAGTTTATATGTGTTTTATCTTGTAAGTTGCCCTAAGCGTTTTTGAGGAAAGGACAGGATAAATAAATAAATATAAATAAATTTCTAAGGCTGTGTAAAATTCACTATGCTTTTCCACTCAAGTTGAGTGGAAACTTATGCATATTAGAAACTTTGGAAGATCCATTTTGCTTAGAAATGAGCACTGTAATAGTGCGTTGGCTTAGGCCGTATGTCTCAGACTCGGATCTGGCCACTGTCATCCATGCTTTTATTACCTCGAGACCGGACACTGTAACACACTCTACATGGGGCTACCCTTGGGGCTGGTTTGGAATCTGCAGTTAATGCAGAATGTGGCGGCCCGCCTCCTGACTGGGACAGGCCAGCGCGAGCACATTACACCAGTACTTTGCTCTCTGCACTGGCTGCTGATAGTTTTCCAGGCCCAATTCAAGGTGTTGGTGTTGACTTTTAAGATCCTAAATGGTTTGGGCCTCACCTACCTGCCTCACCCTCCGGGACCTGGACCGGCCCCTGCGGTCAGCCAGGGTGCCCTTCTGTGGGTCCCCTGAGTTTCCTGGATATCTACCATGAGGAGGGCATTCTCTGTGGCTGCACCGTGGCTGTGGAACTCCCTCCCATTGGAGGTCTGCTTGGTTGCCGACCTCCCCTCTTTCCGTAGACAGAGTAAGACCTGGCTGTTCCACTGGGCCTTTATCGAGGGAGATGGGGTGGGTGGGTATGGGCTTTTTAGGTTGTTTTAATTGTCATTTTATTACTGTGTATTTTAATATGTTTTCAATGTTTTTAAAATGTTGTTAGCTGCCCAGAGATGCCTGAGGCAGGAGGGGGTGGCATATAAGTTTTAATATAAATAAATAGATAAATAAATAAATAAATAAATTTAGGTTGGAAGGAAGGAAGAGATTAAATGCTGTGAATGGGCAGTAGTGGACAGGGAGGTTCGAGGCTGCTGGCACTAATTATAGGCATCTAGGGACTGAGGGAAAAACCAATAATACAAGGAAATAAAAAGAAGTCTATAAAATGGGCAATGAGGACTTGCTCCATCAGAGAGCTGTGAGGATCAGAGATTGAGAGAGCAATACTCCATCCCTCAAGCACAATGGCAAACCTTCCATTTTGGTGAAAAATTCTAATGGTGGAAGACTATACCGAGTGATTATGTTGATGATGATTAAAAGAAAATCATGGGATGGGCTGTAGTTCAGGTGGTAGAGCACATGCTTTGCATGAATAAAGTCCCAAGTTCAGTCCCCGATAACTCAAATTCAGGATCTGTGGTAGCATGGTAGAGGTGTGCATATTTTCACTATTACAATAACGATAATGAAAATTGTCATTTTTGTTATTATTGTAATAACAAAAACAACAAATAAAAATAATGAAAATAGGAACGAAAACGACTTTTTGTTTTTGAAATAAAAGGAAAAACTGAAAAACGTATTTCCGGCTATAACCTTTTTAATTCTTATTCAATTCTAATGAAACTTGGGGAGATTGTACCCCCAATGGAGGGCACTATGTGTAACAATGTTCAAAGATATTAGATAAAGGGAACTTATTTTATCAGCAATTGAATGTTGTGATTTTAAGAAAAGGTCCATACACATTCATGACTACAACTTCTTATCTTCCATCCAATTTGCAGAGCACCTGTGTACAGTATGTCCCTCCACAAGCTTAATACTCCTGCCAGTTTCCAGAAGGATGGGATAAAGGGTGCTGATGGTAGAAGACATTAACTTAAAAAGACATTTTGAGCTTTAACATTTTTAAATTCCATTCTGTTTGCAAGACATTTGGCAGGAATGTATCACAAACCTTCCCTGTCATCTCTGCCAAACTATAGGACAATTTGATAAAGGGACCAATTTTATAAGTAATTGAAGTTGTCCCCTTTAAGACCATTATTCAGATAAATAGCAGCACATACAGTGCCAGTCAGAGGCAGGCACCGGGCATGGCAGCCGGAGGGAGGATGTGGAGCAACTCAAAAAAACGACGGACACATTCGCTGGCCAATTACTGCATGCTTCCAGCTTTACAGGACCAATCGGTGGTGGCTTTGAGGAGGGCATAGGGGGCAACACTTAGGCGGACATAGAAGGGATGTAACTGGGACTTTGGGGATAGCATTCCAGAAATCAGGAAACATAGTTTACACATCCAGGCTGGCCAATTATCATCAAAATCACTTCCTGCAGTACTGTGACAGAGGACACAAGAGAATCTCTACTAGCTCTTTCCTACACAGATGCTTCTGACTTCCCAGTAACAAGTGGGGGAGATATGTTGGGATGGGCACAGCACAGAATGAGGGCATTTGGTTGACATTTCTGCTGGCGAATTGTCATCACAAACCAATCTTATACCACAGTGACATGTAAGAGAAACCCTGGCAAAGGCTCCTTCTCTGCATATGCTGTGCAGGCATATAAAATTGGGACCCTTTATCACATCTTTCTGATATTTGGCAGAGATGATCGTAAGAGTGTCATGCCCAATTTCTCGTTCACTGGTTGGACTACAAAGTTGTGACAGTCAGACATCCATTTATAAGTTAATTTCTTATACCACCAGGACCCTTTATCCAATCCTTCTGAAAGTTGGCAGAGATAGTAAACACTGGAAGGGGTATAAACTCACCAAGTGTCATCTACATTAAATGTGAGACAAAGAAGTTACAGCTAAGAATGTATATGAAGATTTATGCAAAAATAATATAATTAAACAGCTTATACAATTTGATTCCTTTCTCCAATCTTTTTGGAATTTGGTACAGTTAATACCTTCCTTTGGAGATACAATCCCTCCACGTGTCATCCAAATATAATGAAAAACAAAAATGTTACAGCCAAAAATGTGTTTTTCATTGAAACCAATGGAAAACAAAAACGAAAGCAAAAACGAAAATGAAAATTTGATATTTATGAAAACGAAAACCACAGTTTTAAATAATGAAAATGAAAAACAAAAATGAAAAACCACACTAGCTCCTGGTGCACACCTCTAATGCCTAGATGAGGCGTCTGCCAGGGATCCTGGAGGGTCTCAGATAGCATACCTGGATGAGGCCTCTGCCAGAGATATGGATTTGAAACCATGCTGCCATGTCAGACTGTAACTATACTGGGCTAAGATGGATCATTGGTCTGATTCAGTTAGGCAGCTCCTAATATCCTAACACAGATAAGAGATGAATTGGCAAACTGCTGTGTCTTTGCCATTGAATGAGAAGGGAAGCTGAGACATGGTGTCAGAAAAACAGGGGTGCCATTAGATAAACTCACATTTTGCTTATAAAATATACCTGGTTTTGCTGAAGAAAAATATAGGCAGGGTGGGCAATTCCTTGCTTGCAATGAACTGCAAAAGTGTTAAGAATCAATTAGTTTGGCATTTAATTCCAAATATTTTGCTTTAAGAAGTTGCTGTTGTCCATTTCCATACATTTCTGCACAACAATTTGCATCTTTGGTGGCATTCTTTATCAATTTTATTTCATGTTTTCTTTGTGAATAAGCAGCAAATAGTATTGATTATTAAAAAGTCTAAAAAAAAATTTTTCTAGGTACATAATTCATTTGGCTATGAAAGTTTGACTGTACTAGCTATTGCCAAATCTTAATGAATGTTAGAAGCATATCCAAAAATGCAAGCAAAGTAATTTAATTTAGGATTTCTCTGTCTATATTTGTCAAAGTGTCTGTCATTTGAGGTTCCTGTGGATAATCTGTATGCTACATTCATATTACAATAAAGTGCACACCCAACATTCCTGTACAACAACTATTGCAAATCAGAGCTTGTTCTGCCTTTAAGGTAAAAAGATCTGGAACAAAATTTTCACTCCACTAAGAAAAAGATTTAACTCCATAGTCACATAGTCTTCATTATGTTTTACATTTCTTTTGGTGTTATCAGAAAGGTCCTCATGTTCTTCAAAACATTTAAGAAAATAACTTGTACTCTGTGTATGCCATAGTGTGATGAATTTATCATATCAGAATGTTCTAAGACAACCTTGATCCTGCAAACTATTACTCTGCTTGGATGAAGACAGTTGTAAGATCAGGACCTAACATTACTTCAGACTCTACTTGTGTCTTGTCCTATTTTTGAAAGAACAGAGCGGAAAAGGGACTAGCTCAGATATTTTAATCTCTTCACCAAGGAAGGTGCTAATAATAATAATAATAATAATAATAATAATGTATTTTTCTTTACTGATCAACAACTTTTCCGTTTTCTCTGTTCATTCGTACTATCTTGTTTGAGGTGATTATTCTCCAAATAGTCAATGTATAATGAAAAATACAGTGCACTCTGCTTTAGTCAAATTTGACTGATGATCTAAAAGAGTTCTACTTATCAGATCTTCAGCATAAATAGACCTTAAAGAAATGGACCTGTTTTTGGTACTACATGCTGTCCAATGTTAAAACAAGCAAACTATATTAAAATGCTGTTATAATCTTTCTGAAAACTACAAACAGTATTCAGTATTCATTCTACAGAAATTAGTGTGGGTATTTTCATTCTTTGTGTTCAATTCTAAGGGTGGTAACAAATGAAGCAATAGCCCCGTGTACCGTCTATGAGTATCGTGTGCTACTCACCCACATCCAGTAGATGTGAGCACCTAATAGATGAGGATGCGAGTGAATGTTACCCACACTCTCAGGCACACGTGAGCCATCTGGTCTGCTTCCTGTTGGACTCCTCCTGAAAGGAGCCCAGTGGGAATGGGACCATTGACAACTGCAACCCCTGTGCTGATCTATTTCAAGCATGGACCTGGCTTGAAATAGACGAGGGGGTGGGTGGGAGATCCTTGCCCTGGAGGTCAGCACTGCACTCCCAGCAAGGATCCTCCCTTGATCAATTTTAAGCTGGGAAGCATTTCCTGGTTTAAAATTTACTGGGAAGGTTTGAGACTGACACATGCAGGCTCCATGTGTTAGCTACAACTGCTCTTGTTTCCTTCCAGATGGGAAAGGAAACAAGTGGTACTCACAGCTGGCAAGCAGCGCCTCTGTGCATCAGCTGGAAGCCATGATTGTTTCGTTCCCAAGTGAGAAGGAAACAAGCAGGGCCCACAGCTACCACGGAGGCTCCACTGGCCAGTCTTGAGCACACACTCCCAATGTAAATTTCAAGCCGGAAAAGTTTTTCCCTGCTTGAAACTAATCAGCACCAATAAGTTTCAATGGTGAAAGTGCTTCCCCAGCTTGACATTGACCAGTGTTGGTTGGCAATCACTGCAAGGGAGCAAATTTCTTTACTCTTATGCTGTGCTCCCCTATTAGATGGCAGGAATACTTGTTGGCTGGTGAGGGGGAAGGGGCAACAAATACTCTGCTTAGTCCTCATGGTATCCTCCCCAAGTTTGGGTGTTAATAAACAAGATGATAGCCTGCTGGAGTCTGGGTTGGGTCCGTGCAGCTCCCATTCAGTCCCCACTTACATGTTTAGCATGTCCGACCTAACAAAAGGGCAGCCCTCTGTGTGAATTTCATGTGCTTGCTGACAGCAATCACTGGCAGTGCCAGTGAGNCGCTGGAGTCTGGGTTGGGTCCGTGCAGCTCCCATTCAGTCCCCACTTACATGTTTAGCATGTCCGACCTAACAAAAGGGCAGCCCTCTGTGTGAATTTCATGTGCTTGCTGACAGCAATCACTGGCAGTGCCAGTGAGAGCGATAGCGATAGCAAAGAGAGGGTCAAGAAGCAGTTACTCCTCTGATGCTCTAGGATTTCTGCCCATGACTCTATGGCGCTGGCGGACCTGCACACACCCTAATTGACAGTATGTGAATACACGGCACAGATTAGCCCAATCTAACCAATAAAGATTCTACCACAGTTATAATAGTATGAAATATTATCAAGCATATCTGTATAATCTTTTGAGGAATTAAGTGATTTTCACTTAGACTGTAGCCCCAAGCATACAACCAGTTCTGCCAGAACTTCTTGTCTCATGTGAACTTTCAACTACCTGAATGGGATTGTGCATGGAAAGAATGAACCAGGACTAGAGCCTGTTCTTCATACCAGATGATTCCTACTTTCCAATAAACATACAGTGCGGCATAAAGCTACAAACCCAGACAGTTTCTCATCTGCAGTATAGCAATATTATACTCAAAAGCAACATCAATCCATTTACAAAGCATTGTTCTGCCCTATTAACATTAAACAAGGGAAGCATTTGGTTTCAAATGAACAGCTCCATAATTGTTTTAAAGTCTTCTGCAGAGCCATGGTTAATTCAGTTTCACAAATGTGCCCTTTTTGTAAATAGTTATATGATTAAAGTCCATCTTAAACATGAATATTCATGCACCAACTAATGACAAACATGCTCTCTGCTTTTTATTTTTGTCATAAATTATTTACACTTTAAAAAAAAAAAAAAAAAATCTCTTTCAAACTTCCTATTTTCCTGTTCACTGATGCAAAAATACTGGATGTTTTCCGATGATTTCATGCCGGATGTATGGAAATAATTAGAGACCTGTGGTTTTTCAGGCTTTGATTAATTGTGGTTTTATGGACTGCCGTTCTTCACAATCTAGGAAGTGTTTTCTCTACACCAGTACCTTGAGAAATACACTTATACTGTAAACTTTAGACACTGGGGCCAAACCCAGGCCCTGCTCATGGCACGTGCTCCCCACGTGCACAATCATGCACACTGTCTTCGGAGACTGCAATATACACGCATGTGTGGGCAGTGGTTTCAGATCCTGGCCAGTGTTTATATTTCGCTGAAACTAGTGTTATACTCTGTAGTTATTTATTTGTCTAGGAAATTGAAAGATACTACCAAACCACTAGCTCTATACTTTAATAATAAGAGACAGAATGGCTCTTTCAAAGCCATGTATGCCTTCATTTTGGTGAATGGGGCTGAATACTCCTCTCCTAATTCAGCCAAAATGCCCACTGAAGAAGTGGAATTAGGTGCTAAACCTTGGCTTGAAGACTGGAAAGGGAAAATTTACAAACTGAGCCACATAATACATACAGTTGTTTCCATTAACAGGACATTTATTATTATTATTATTATTATTAAACATTTATAAAGCGCCAGTAGTAACCTGGCGCTGTACAGAACATACAATCAGATGCGGTCCCTGCCTGTGGCTTACAATCTAAAAGACAAGGAGGGGGAGACAAGGAGAGGGGACAG
>QEPC01002344.1:1089179-1118872 GCA_003113815.1 Sphenodon punctatus | reverse complement strand
GAGTTTGTGGCCGTCCTCCCCCGAACAGGGTGCCGGGCGGGGAGGGGGAAAGGATTTCCTTTGCCCTCCACCACCTGCCTATTGAGCGACGGCACCAGTGGGCCAATAGGGGGGAGAGAAGGGGCACCTGCGTTGGGGGCGTAGATGGGTATATTTACCTGTGCCAGCCAGGTGCCTCTTCCTCTCTTCAATGCCGGTGGCTGCTGTCGCTTGGCGGCCATTGCCTTTTTCAGCAAGGCTCAAGGGGCTGCCGACCCGTGTGTGAGCTATTGGCTTCGCAGGGCTGTCTACGGGTGGACCAGGGAGCAGGGCTCACAGAGGGATACTTGCCAACCGGTTTCGGTTGACACGCTGGCTCATTTGTCAGCAGCACTGCCCCGCATTTGCTCATCCCCATATGAGGGGTTACTTTTCAGAGCTGCCTTTTCGACAGCGTTTTTCGGGGCATTGCGCATCAGTGAGCTGGTGCCCTCATCACAGGGTGATCGTAGGGGTGTGGCCCTAGAGATCAGGGATTTAACTTGGGCCTCCGACACTATCATCACAATTCAGCGCTCTAAGACCGACCAAGGGGGGTGGGGCCATCACTTGATGCTTCACCGAGCCACAGTATGGCTAGTGTGCCCAGTGGCGGCGATGGGGGAATATTTGCAGTTTCATCTGTCATTAGAGGGCACTCTCTTCATTCATTCTGGGGGCACGAGACTGACTAAATTTCAATTTCAGACTGTTTTTAGGAAAGGATTGGCAGCACTAGGAATGTCGCCTGCTGATTACGGGTCACACTCTTTAAGGATTGGAGCATCTTCCAAGGCAGCGGCAGGGGGCCTGGCATCATCACAGATCATGGCTTTAGGCCAGTGGTGGTCTGGGGCTTATCGCACTTACGTGAGGCCTTTCGGCCCCCCCGCAGTCGCCCCAACATGTTTATAATATTTCTATTGTCTTGGTTATATGCAGGCGCTGACCGGTTGCCAAGTGTGTGGATCTGTGGGCATAGCATTGTGCGGTGGGCCAAACGCCATGCGGCAAACTCTGACTTTGGTACCCAACTCAGTTGTGGGCTGCATGCTTGCCTCTATTGGTTCGGGCGCGGTGGTATGCGCTGGGAGAAGTTGATACCTTTGCTCCTCTGCAGGGCCGATTGACTCGGGCCACCCGCCATTTTGATCATCCATCTGGGGGAGAATGACCTAGGTTTGCGTAGTGCATGGGACCTCACGGGCGCAATGAAGTTTGACATCTCCGGATTGGCAGCTCGGTGGCCACGAGCACTCGTTTGGTGGTCTGATTTGCTTGCCTGTAGGGTTTGGCGGTATGCCAATGCGCCAGGCAGGATTGAGTGCGCCAAATGCAAAATCAACAGGGCCATGTGGGCGTTCGTAAGGCGTTTGGGGGGCAAGGTGGTGCATCATGAAAGGATTGTGAGCCAGCACGCTGATCTCTTCCTACGCGACGGTGTACATCTATCGGTTCAGGGGAACACTTTCTGGTTGGAAGACTTGCGGGCTGCCATACGTGTGCATTTGGGGGTACCTGTGTGGGGGAAAGGGGTGGAGTAATGTTGTCTCCCCCCTTTTCATGGTGGTTAGTGGGGTAGGAACCATGCTGTGGTAAGGCTCCCTATGAACTGAGGGGTCGCACTTGTACCCATTATCACTTGGGGAGCGGGGCGTAAGGCCGGGGCCCGAGCCCAGACTCAGAATGGCTGGTTTGGGGCTGATTACCCTTCTTTTTCTTTTTTTTTTTTGTTTTTTTTGGGTTAATTCACCCAGGCAGGAAGGGTGAGATTTAGCTCAACCCCCCTTTGGCCTGTTTTTTTAAGCATGGTTCCTCCCCACTATTATGCACACAGGTTGTTTACTATGGTTGTATTTCTCATATGTGTAAGTTATGTTGTAATAAAGTTGCGGCCAAAGCCTTTTAACCCCAGAGCATGTCTCTGTCTGTTCATGTGGGTGGTGCGGGCACAAAGAGTAATCTGCTGATGATCCTGATGATATCCACAGAATAAATATATCTGGGTGACCTGAGGAAGTGTAACATTGCACACAAGTGGGTGGGTTGTATTGTAGAATTCAAGCAAGAAATCAAGAGTCTTTAGTCAGGCTTTTGGCACATTACATAGATTTCTTTGATTTCTTTCAACAATTTAGAGCTGTTGCCTGCTGCATATTGTTCTGTTTTCATCATAAAGGAGTATGTATATTTTCTTTCCTTGATTTATTACCTCACTCAGAAGTAGAGTGAAATGTATACTCAAAAACCTTAAGAATTCTACCAATGGAAATGCCTTTGGCCAGTTTGACAATTCCCTGAGAACTCCTGTACAAATTCTTCAGTCATACAATGCCCTCAACAGCATGTAGATGGCATGTTAGCAACCTTCCAGAATTCTTTGCTTTCCTGTCCAAGACTTGGTTCATTCAGAGATGAAGGACAGTGCAGGTGGAATGATTTTGTTACTATCTTTACTTCCACAAGAAAAAGGTGTTTTAACAAAACTCTGGGCTCCCTCACCCAAGTATTACTTTCATCATAATTATTTGAGATAACCTGAACATCTGTGAAAGGTGAGTAAATGACAGTTCATACTCCCGTTCTGTATCAACACAGTCCAGGTACTGTACTGAATGGACAAGTGCAAATGGAGGCATTTCCACAATGCATATTATGCAAGTCTTAGAAACAAAAGAGCTTCTATTACAAACACTAGCAACATCAATGCATTAATCTTTTCATGACCAGACACTTGCCCTGGAGCCACTACACAGCATTATTATTCTGCCAAGAATTTTTCTCCTCAGTTCCAAAGGTGCTTTCAGTAGTCTCTGGCATTCAACTGTGTAGTCACTCATGGATGAAAACAGCTGCATAGTTTGCTCTCGCATATTTAGAACTGTAGCCATTATTTCATTCCCCACAGCTTTGCTTTTTCTAACAGCTGCTTTGATACAGGAATGGGGAGGGTGTGCTAAATTATTCTTCTGCTTATCTTGCCTCCAATATCTCCTTTTTATTCTTGTTTGCATCTTATTTTACTCCATTATTATTATTATTTTTTAAAAACTCTACATCGTCTCGCTGCCTAATTTTATATAGTTGTCTTGCATGGTTGGTACAGTAAAAAAGGTACTATCAGAAGTCAGAACTATCTTCCCTCTCTTTTTTTTTTTTTTTTGCTGGGAAGAGGGTCTGAGTATTGCTCTAGCATGAATAATCTACTAGATGGAATGAACCTGCATGTAGCAGGAAATACAGGAAGAATTGTATATTTATGGAAGTTATGCTGCAAAGTAAAAAATTCCAGTATCAAATATGTTTGCTAACACTTTTCATAAACTATTACATGGGTGTGCAAAGTTCCCAAACTCAAGAACCATGAACGAAAAATCTTCATATGACCGAGAGCCACAAGACATACATGAGGCCCCCTTTGAAGCACCTCCCAGGCTGAGCCTCTCTTGCTTCATGATTACCTGGAGAAGAACATAAGAAGTGCCATAATGAGTCAGACCAATGGTCCATCAAGCCCAGTATCCTGTTCTCCGACAGTGGCCAATTCCCCCAATTTCTCCACCCCACCAATCTCCCCCATTTACCCCTTCCCCCCCCTCCACAGGCCTGGGTAAACAGCCAAGTCTTGCATGCCCGCCGAAAGGTGAGCAGACCCGGGGCCAGGCGAGCTTCCTTCGGAAGGGAGTTCCACAACCGTGGCCCGACCACCGAGAACGTCCTCTCCATGGTGGCCCCCCACCTTATACGGGGGACCTCCAGATACACGCTCCCAGTGGATCGGCGGGTCCATCCTGAGTCACGGAAGGCGAGGCGGTCCCCAATATAAGAGGATATATGCGTGCGGGGGGGGGGAGGGGGAGAGAATGTCTTAAAGTGGCCTCAGACACAGAACCAGGAGCCCCACCTAAACTGCCCAAGAGTTGCATCAGCAGTTCAAGTGGTGCTCTTCACTTATTGGTTCTGTCTTAGGCCGCTTTTAGATGATTGCGTGGTGCGCTCACGCGAGGTTTCAAAAACCCAGCGAAGGGAGATTACAAGTGACGCTGCCGGCAATCACGCGCCTGATACGGCGCTGCGCATTCTTTCCAAGCTGCGAATGACCTACCTCAATCAGGCTCCCAGTCAGTTCGCGGCTTGAAAATAATGCGCGGCGCTGTATCAGGTGAGCGATTGCCGGCGGCGTCACGTGTAAGCTCTCCTCGTGGGGTTTTTGAAACTCCGCATGAGCACACCACACGATCGTCTAAAAGCAGCCTTAGCCCATACCTGTATCTTTATTTTTGAAAGTATAAACACAATTAGGATTAGGTTGTGGCATGTGTCATTTGCATCAGAACTGGACACAGTGTAGTCGGTCGCTTCACCTGTCAACTCCTCCTCGAGTTTCCTCAGAGTATTCATACTACAATATCCTTCATTATAGTGCATACTGATTTCCTGGGTTCATTCAAGCAACTACAGGCAGGTAAAAATTGGGGTGAGAGAGGGAGAATAAAGTAGTGAACTGGATCCCCCTACATTTTCCACGTGGATGATCTGTGTCTACAGGATTGCTAAATGGAAATGGCCTCCAAGCTCCTCTCAGCAAAACTCTACTGTGTCCTTACAAGAGAAGTTGTAAGCAGGAAGAACGGCTTCTTCTGCCCTCACTTGTGCAAGTGCACAAGTGTCAGGGACAATCTAGACTCTAATAAGATGCTATGGTAGGACATGTTAAAATACATATTTTAGTAGCATATTCCCTACAGCTTACCAAGAATAAGGAACAACAGACTTCAGGGAAACAATCTGTTAATGTAGTTGCTTAAACAAAACATGGGGTTTGGCAGTGAACAGTGGTGTAAGGCAGCCAGACAAGAGCATCTAGAGTCCAGTAAAGGCTGAAGAAACGTAAGAGAGAGAGCGCACGTGCGCGCGCACACATACACAAATCTGTCTAACAGCCAGAGGGGCAAGGGGGATAAACATTTTTTTTTTTACAAATATGCACAAAGAGGAAAAAATAAAGTAGTATAAGTATTTATTTTCAGTCACATGCATATGGATACATATAGGCACACTTTTAACTATCATTATAAATGAGTAGAACAACTATCTGCATGTGTTTCTCTGCCCCTCAATATAGTTACCAACAATCGGATGGCAAGGCACGTTTCAAAAAAACCAAAAAACTGAAAACCAGGGGTTGTAACAGAGCTCGGTAATAAAGAGACATATGAAGGAGCATCGCCTTATTGAGCAGCTCAGGGAAGGTGTTCTTTGTGTGTAAACAGATGGACACAGAAGTTGCCTGCTCCCGGAGATGCTCTGGGGGTGCACCCCTACGTCTGCCCACTTGCAGCTCTCCTTGGGTCTGCTTTCGATAGACCTGGTGGTTTCCCCAGTCTGCAGTCTGCCTGACCACTACATACCCCCCACCCTCAACGCACCACAGAATTGCAGGTGGATCACCCAACACTCTAGGCTGGCAACCACAACCCTATGGTGTTGCCCCAGGCAATGGCTAGCTGAAAGCGGAGCTACAGCGTGGGTTCAACTGAGCAGATGGAGAGCAGCTCCGCTTCAGGCTGGTGCCCTGGGTTTGGCCATCCTGCTCCCAGCTGGTGCGCCAAGATGTTCCGGAGTGTTGCAGGTGGGGCTGCCCTGGAGCAGGTGCAGCATAATTGGTTTCCACATCGGGCAGGGTGCTTTTAAATGGAACAGCCAGCCCAGGGGTGAAACTGGCTGGTGCGGCCAGCACCAGAGCACCCGCCCATCTAAAAGCTGCATTCCTATGACCCTTGTAAACTGCACCTATGCGAGACGCATGGTGAGAATGCCAGCGCTCAGGCGTGCACGTGCAACTGCGCGTGCAGCAAGCTGTGCAGGGCAAAGGCATGACACGTGCCAACGCAACTCCCGAGCTCACACACACCATGGTCCGGGGGATGGAGCAGGAGCCTTTGTCTGGGCTCAGGTCACATCAGCAGGGGTCGTGCCTTTGGCCCAAGCCCCAGCTTAAGGAACCACCTTTGGATGTTGACTCCCCATACAGCTATTGCCAGATCTCTATCCTCTCCTTTTTAGGGAAGGTTATTGAATGAGTGGTTGCCCGGCACCTTCAGGCTCATCTCGATGCTTTCGGATTCTTGGGCACATTTTAGTCAGGTTTTCATCCGGGGCATAGAATGGAGACTACGCTAGTGGCCTTGGTCGATTATCTATGAATTGAGACTGACAGAGGGAATTGTGCCATGTTGATAATTTTACATCTTTTAGCAGCTTTTGATACAGGCAGTTTTTAAATGGACTGTGATGGGTGGGTGGGATGGGTGTGCAGCGTCGGTGGGTTCCCACGGGCGCATACCAATTTCCACCCATGGAGCATCAGGAATTGGAGCCCATTGCTCTATGTGTGGGTGATGGGTGGAGATCGGTGTAGTGCAGTAGCACGCATGCAACCCAACCCATTCCCTGCGACATTCACACGGGCACCTCCACCCATCTCCACACAGTGAAACTCCATGGAGATGGGTGGGGGCGTCTCATGTGAAAAGGGCCACAGCTGATCATGAGGTGGTGTTAACATGTCTATGGGACCTGGCAAGGGCGTGCAGGGACTGGTCTTGAGTGGTTCTGTTCATTCCTGTCAGGTAGGTCCCAGTGGGTAGTGATAGGAAATTACATATCTTTCCCTCGGTACCTCCCTTGAGGTGTCCCATAAGGGACTGTTCTTGAGTGGTTCTGTTCATTCCTGTCAGGTAGGTCCCAGTGGGTAGTGATAGGAGATTACATATCTTCCCCTCGGTACCTCCCTTGAGGTGTCCCATAAGGTTCTATTCTGTCTCCCCTCTTGTTCAATGTGTATCTAAAGCCATTGGGTGAGATCATTTGGAGGTTTAGAGTGAGGTACCATCAATATGCTGATGACACCCAGCTCTACTTCTTTTTTTCTTCTGACTTGGTTCTTGCAGTGTCAGTGCTTTCCCAGTGTCTGGCAGCTGTTGTGAACTGGATGAGGGTGAGCCTATCCAGACAAGACTGAAGTGATGCTGGTTGGCCAATCTTGTGACTTGGAGGGATTGGGACCCCTGTTATTGAGGGGGTCTGCCCCCCTCTGGTCCACCATGTTTGCAGCCTTTGAGTGCTTCTGGATCCTCTGCTGCTCCTGGATTGTCAGGTTGCAGTGGTGGCCAGAAGCACCTTTCATCAACTCCATCTGGTGAAAAGGCTGCAGTATTTTCTTTCTGACCTGAATCTGGACACAATCATTCGTGCTTTCATTGCCTTAAGTCTAGACTACTGGAATGTGCTCTACATGTGGCTACCATTGATGACTGTTTGAAAGCTGTAGCTGGTGCAGAATGTGGCAGCCCGGCTACTTTTGGAGGTGGGTAACTGTGAGAACATTACACTTGTACTCTATACTGGCTTCCTATAGCTTTTCAAGCACAATTCAAGGTGTTGGTTTTGATCTTTAAAACCCAGACAGCTTAGGCACCATATACCTGAATGACGACTTTCCTTTCATGCTCACAGAGTCTGCAGTCAGCTGGGAGCACCCTCTTATGAGTGCCACCTGCAAATCTTATCTGTACAACAAGGGTCCACAGAGAGGTGTTCTTGGCTACTGCTCCAGTACTATGGAACTGCCTTCTCCTGGAGGTCTGCCAGAGCCCAAGTTTGAGCATATTCTGGAGGCAGTGTAAAACTTCTTTTTGACAGAGCTTTTGGCAGGTGAGAATAGAGGGTGGGTGGGTTTTTGGGGTGTAGGTAGGAATTTTACTGTGTTCCTTTGTATTTTTATTTGTTTGTGTGCTTTTTATTGTAAGCCTCCCTGAGTGTAAGGGGTGCCCCTTACCTTCGCAGGTGATGGCCCCGCCAGCAGTGGGTCCCCGCGCGCCGGGGGGGTTCCATCCTCGGCTCCTTCCCCAGTCGTGGCATCCCCAGCACCTCCATTAGGCGTGCCGCAGATTCCTGGGGTTGCCAAGGCAACACCACAGCAAGACGCCGATGCGGGGCCGCCCCCGGCAACCATGCAAAATGTAAGGGCGGGGCTGACGCCGTTGCGCTGATCCTTGTGGCTGCGCGCACAGCAAGGAAGCAGGGCAGATGCTTTAAACACTGGCGCTGCAGGACACACAGCACCGGTGATAAGAATAGACTGGTCCCCCTACTGAGAGCGTTCCTTGTAGCCTTGACTTGTGTTGCTTGCCCTGCTGTGCTCTTCCCTACCCCCCTTTCCTGTGAGACTGCCCGAGTCGTGTGTGGAGAGACTGTGCCTGGTGAGTGCCCTAATTCCTCTTGTGTTTCCCGTGCAGTGTGTGTGTGCGCGCGCTTGTGGGAACAAGTGGGTGAGCGGGTGTTGCCTTCCTCCCCCCTCCCCGGGGTCAGCATGCGAGATCCCCCTTCCTTTCCCATGGGGTCTGGGTCCTCGCCCATCCTGTCTGCACTCCCGGCACTGCCATTCCCATTCCTTGTGGTCTGCGTTTGCATGCGTGGTGGGTGAACGGCGAAGGGGACTACTCCAGTGCAATCTGCTCTGCACCCTTATGATGATAGAGGCCTATGCTCTTATAGAGCTCAGGGCCACCATTCTATCCTGACGGGCCTTCTCACCCAACGAACTGTCTCAAAGCACCTTGCAGAGTTCCCCTTCCCCCCAAGGTCTGTTGGGGGTTCCCTTGTCCATGTGGTTCCCCATTCTCCTTTCCCTGCTGCCCTTGCCCCCCTCCCCCTGACACTGAGTCTTTGGGAAAGGGTGAGGTATAAATTTTAATTAATCCTTTTAATCTGATGTTTGACTGAATATAATTATTATTATAAGCATTTATATAGTGCCAGCGATGTACCTGGCACTTTACAAAAAAACAAGATAGACACGGTTCCTGTCTGAGAGCTTACAATCTAAAGACAGGGAGAGGGGAGACAGGGAAGGGGGATCAGAGGGAGAGACAAGGGATACAACATTCATGAGGATGCGAGAGCTCAGGTACACATTCTTGGCTTGATTACAGTAAATTGGAAGTTTACAGATAACAGGAGGGGGATAATCCTGGGTGGGGATGATTAGCAGGAGTTAGGAAGGGTGGAGCGGAAGAGGTGGGTTTTGAGGAGGGACTTGAAGGTGTGGAGGGTGGGGGAAAGGCAGACGAGGGCAGGGAGGGAATTCCAGGCGTGCGGGGCAGCAAGGGAAATAGGACGAAGGCGGTTGGGGGAGGCGGTGTGGGAGGATGAGGGAAGGGATAGGAAAAGAGTGGAGTGCTCAAACAGGGGTTCGGAGGGAGATCAGGGCAGAGAGGTATGGGGGGAGCGAGGTTTGAAGGGCTTTGTAAGTGCAGACAAGGAGTCTGTACAGAATACGCTCAGGAAGGGGGAGCCAGCGGAGAGAGGAGAGGCTGCACATGGTCAAAGCGACGGACAAGGTGGATGATCCTGGCAGCAGAGTTTTGAACAGAGATGAGGGAAGAAAGGTGAGAGCGGGGAAGGCCAGCAAGGAAGAGGTTACAATAGTCGAGGTGTGAGATGACTAGGGCATGAATGAGAGTTTTGGCAGAGGGGACAGATAGAAGAGGGTGGATCTTAGCAATGTTGTGGAGGAAGAAACGGCAGGCTTTGGCAACGGAGTCAATGTATGGTTTTGAAGGTAAGGTGCGAGAAAGGTAACCTCACACACACTGAACGCAAAAGTGTTTAATCTTTTATGGGGGTTGTTTTCTTCAGTAAGTGAAGGCTATGCAATCCATTAGATAGATAAGTATGCAATGCAAGCAAAGATATATTTAATTACAAAATGCATTAAATATAATTTAGGTGATGCATTATTTTTTCAACTCTAAAAACATTTAAACATTGTAAACAAAAGAATATAGAGAGCATGGTAATCCAATAATTTTTTTTTTTAAAAAAAGAAGAAAGGTTATGGCTATATGTCATGGGCACGAGTATAGCTATTTCAATGTGAAAATAAACATTCAAGTAGTTAAAGTAGAGAAAGTTAGACATTAAGTTTATTTGGGGTTTTTAATGTATTTTTAATGGCTTTATGTTTTTGTTTTTTTAAATAGTATAATTAAACTCTTCACCTTTACCATTAGAATTAAAGTACCTAATAAACTATTGATCACAGTCGTCATTGTGAGTATAGGGAAGTAAACGCTGCAGAAAAAGTAAATACCTTGTCATATTAATAAAATAGGCTTAGTCCCAGGTAAGGTTTTTATAATGCCCACATTCATATGGATATTAACAATATGGCCAATATTTTAAAATCAGTGCTTGCCACTGGAAAATACAGTAGAACTTAAAATTTAGTCAAATAATTTATCTATTTATTTTAAATGGATGCCTAGGTCTAAATGGAAAGGGTCAATATTTCTGAAAAACCACTTCTTAAATCCTTATAGCCAGATATATTCAAAAAAATAGCCAGACACCAGGCTGCCACCAGCTCTTACTGAAGTCTAAGTGCATGTAGCTAGATGGGCTGCAAATCTGAAAATCAGGCCACTTACAAGTCCTAGAAATGGACTTTGAGCCTAAATCTTAGCATCCAGTTTTTTTTAAAACATGGCTCTGTGCTCCCAACTCTAAAATACCATTTGATTAGTGAATGCAATTCCACAGCTAATCTATTTCCCCCCAAATACTGCAACTACTCAATAACATCTATGTAATACTAAAAATCTTCCTTAAAACATGAAAAGACTTTTAGAAAAATTAACAAAGACTGAACAATTATAAAACTAATTGCTAAAAGCTGATCATCTTATTACCTTGTGCTTCCTTGACTACATTCCTTGGGCCCTAAATAAAGTAGTAGGTGTAAAATTTAAGGCCTATCTCTATACAGTCAAGGTGTTTGGGAAGGATAATAGCAAAGCTAATTGCTGTGGTAATCCACATGGTTATCACTACAGTCCCTTTTAATTCCTTCCCAGGCACTTTCATTGTATGTAGCATAGCAGTTTTCTTTCCCCATTTGGAAAACCTGATTTGCACAGTACTCAGTTTCATAGACTTATGCTGAATCTGATATTTTAATTTGCATGTGAGCTTTTCAAAGCATTAAAATATTGTTTGTCTAGAACTTCTTCAGATCACACTGCTTGAGGTGATTCATTTGGGCAGATGTAGTTCAATTAGAACAAGGGCTTGATCCTGAAAAATAGAGACCGGTCCTACTGTGTTCAGTTTGGTTCAGGAACCTTCCTAAGCTGAATTTCCCGGTGCTGGGAGGCCCCATCCCCATGTCGCACCCTAATGTCGTTGTGCCCCATGAAGAGGGGCCATATCAGAAAAGGAGCAATTTTAAAGCACTCACCCTCTGTTTTCCTGCTTTCATCAGGATTCTTGTCACATTGTGCCGGGCTCACAAGAGCCTGACTGCATCAGGACTGGGTACAGAAAAATAAGCTTGTGCTTAACTTTAAGGAATAAGAGTTGTTCTATTGAGTTTTACAACATGTTTGAAGTTTAGCATATGCCATGTATTGAGGAATTTAGCAGGACCAAGTCACAGAAGAGGAAGCGTGCATATTTTATTTATTTTTAAAAATTTTTATCCGACCCTATCCCTTAGGCTCAGGGTGGCTTGCAATTCTTTTAACTTATTAACTGTAATATTAACTAGTTAACTCAACTCTTAACCATCACAACAACCCTGTAAGATAGGTTAGGCTGAGAAATATGTGACTGGCCCAAGATCACCCAGTGGGTTCCTGGCCAAGGTGAGACTTGATAAGTGTATGAGACTGACAAGTCCTTAGAGAAGGAAAGAGGCAGCAACAAAGCAGGGGCGTAGCTGCTATGAAGTGAAGGGAATCAGTTGATTCCTGACCCCAGACTTTGAGGGGGCCCTTTGCAAGTGGTGTGAGCACCACTAGGAAAATTTTAGGGGAGAGGGGAATGGGGCCAGCACAAGAACCCCTCCCACTCTGAAATGTTCTAGTAGTGCTCAGGTCACTTGCAGAAGGCCTTGCCAAGGAAGAGGTTTTGATACAGGGTGGGGATGGACTGCTGCCCCCACCCCCACTCACTATTAATTTATTTATTTAGATTTCTACCCCACCCTTCCCAGATGGCTCTTAAATCATCCTTCTGGTGCGGTGGCAGTGGTTGATTGTGGAGAGCTGGGGCAACGTTGATTTCATGGGTAAGCCTTGCTGGGGGTGGGGGGGAGAGCGTGCAGGGGAAGGGAGCACTGGGAGCTGGGGCAGCACTGACTTCAAAGGTAAGCCTTGCAGAAATCCTGTCCTGGGCCCATAATTGCGTGGGTCCACCGTATCCTTGCTACATCACAGAAATATAGGTTTAGACTAGGGCAAAGGAATTTACGAGCAACCCAAGAAAACAGGGAAGATAGTCTAGTCTGGGATTCCATGTATTCTTTTATTAATTATTATTATTCGCAAGCATTTATAATAGCACAAGCAATGTACCTGGTGCTTTACAAAGGAATTACTCTTTGTTTTTTTCTATACCAGACCTATGGGTGGGCCACCTTTTGCTTTGGTTTTATACTTTGTTTCAAGATGGGCAAGGCCGTAAAGATAATTATGTAGTTTACACATTTTTAGTAGCTAGATATTATTACATGACTTTTATAGACAAGTTCCTTGGGCTCACAGAAGTCATGAAACATGCTTAAGGTCACACAAGAACTAACTGTCAGGACCAGACGTCTACAAATTCTAGGAGTTCTAATCTGGTTTCTGATTTACCAGAATACTGAATCCACATTTCTTTGGTTTTGTATTTTATAGGGTAATGGTGACTGCCGAACCAATAAAATTATTGATTGATTGATTTCTTGGGCTGGTTTGAAACAGTCATTGAAATTTTGCAGAAAAGTTCCACCAAATCAGAATGGTTGTTGAAACTTTGGACGGAATTCTGACCAATTTTGTACGTGCACGGAATTGTAGCTGCCATTTTTGCATATGCACAAAATGGTCAATTTGATATTTTTGTTGTTCATTCGGATCAGAACTCGAAATGAATGCCTGAAATTACTGTTCATTCCAAGTTCCAATAGGAAAGAATGAAATCCCCAGTTCTGGCATAGACTGAAACTGCGCAAAAATTTGGTTTCAGGCCTATACAGTTCACTTAAAGGTTGCAAGTCTGGTTACGACCCCTTTGTCTAACCTAATAGACAAATGACTGCCTCTCAACGTTGCTCTACCTCTTTCTGAGGCTCATTTCAATTAATTGGCAGGCAAGGACTTACATCGCACTGGGAATAAGAGTACGACTATGAAAGTTAAGGAAAACTGAAGCCCTTACACTGTATGTATTCTGACCAAAATTCTTGGTCAAAAAAGGAAGGTAGAATTCATTTATTTTTTTAAAAAAAACATTAGGGCTGCAACCCAATTAAAGAATCTTTAGTTGATTAATCTGTAGGATTTTAGTTGATTAAATGATCAATTAAAATTTGCATATAATTTGCTTAATTTATCTAAACTGCATACCTTGGGTAAACCTGATAAATTTGACAGAAACTAATTTTTTTAAAAATAAAATAATTAATTACACTCGTTCTCATCCCGCACACACACACTCATTCACAGTATACACACTACACACATGCTCTCACCTAATATGCACACACATGCTCTCCTCTCACAGTACACACACATTCAAGCTGAATAAGTCACACACACACACACACACACACACCCCAGGCCCCATGTCCGAGCATCTTCTCATATCAGTCTCCTTCTGCTGTGAAAAACCACGCACGGGCCTTTTGAAGTGGCCTGCGTGCCAGTGAGGCTGAGAGGCTACAGGCAAGTGGTGGGTGTGCATGCATGGTAATTCGCATATTGACACCGCCTCTCAGGGCAACCAGATTCCCCCACCCTACTCCAGCTAATCTGCACACTTTGAAAAGCCCACTCAGGGCTGAAAGGATCAGGGCGGCTGCTGCCTCCCAGCACGACCAGACTTTCCCCACCCCCTTCCAGCTAATCTTCATACCTTCAAGCCCGCTCGGGGCTGAAAGGATCAGGGTGCCACTGCCTCCAAGCACAGCCACACGCCCCACCCCACCCCTTCCAACTAATCCACCTACCTCAAAAAGCCTGCTGCTGCCTCTGCTCCTCCCACGCCTCCTCTCTGCCTTCCGCAGAGAATGCAACCCCTTGAGCAACAGGAGGCGGGGTTTGGAGGCGGCTGGGAGTCACAAGGAAACTGGAAGGTCATAGAAGCTGGTCTTGGCAACTTAAAACAAAACAAAACACCAAAACACAATCATGCAGACAATGGCAGCAAGCAAGTTAACAAAAATTAATCGAGTGGGGAGAGAGAACAAATTTTAATCAGTTTAGGACCTATTAACTGATTAATCGATTAAAGGCTGCAGCCTTAGAAAACATACAGTATGGACTCACCTCAGTCAACCATCTTCTCACACCATGATCCACAGTAGTTATTTGAATTGTTTTCACGATGTGAACTACTAAAGATCAGAGGTTCACAAACTGTGGGCTGTGAACCCCAAATGAAGGCACACCATCTGCATATGGGATAACAATTCTAATTGATATTCTATATTCCTTGCACGTCTTTGCTGAAGTTTTGGGTAATTATATATTTCAGATTTTCATATATTATATATTTCATATTTATTTCACATGTTACATGCTTTGCGGGAATCGCGCAACAGGGCACAGGACCCCTGCCCTGAATTAGAGAGGAGATGAAGCTGGGATACAGCCAGAGAATGAATTAGGACGACTGGCTCTTTAAGAACCCATACTCAAAGGCATATGGGACACTCAACAGGCTATATCTGGGAAAGGGTCTCAGCTGGATACAAGGGCTAAGGAACTCTGAATCAGGGGGTTAGTTGCTTGCTGGGGGCAACTAGGAGCAGAGCTCTAGGGAAAGGCTCCAAAGAGGGTAACAAGGAGTACGGCTGCCTATCTGTGGGCGAGAGGGGTTAACACAAACCTGGTCCTGGGATTTACAGAAGGCTACTGGACAGGACCTTGCCAAGCGAGGAGATAACACTGTTGGACACAGAGGTGGGATCCTTCTTATTATAATGTTATAAAGGGATCTAAGGATTTAGACCCCTTTATAGGAGGTCCCCAACAGGAGGTCTGGGCTGGCTTTAGGGGTAGTAGAGGCCAGACATTAAAACCTTTAAATTGAACCTTAATAGGGTGCTGAAGCTGGACAAATGTGTGGCAGCTGCCCAGAGTTAATTCCCCTTTTCCATCAGAGCACTCCTCCAGGAGGAGAGTCATGTGGTTGTCACAATATGCGTCACAGGATTATATTTAAATCTCAAAATGGGATCACATGGGTGAAAAATTTGTGAACCACCAGACTACAGTCTGACAATTACAAGAGGAAGAGGAGACAAATTTGAATACACTATAAAATATTTAAATATAGAAACATCTCATTGAAGTAAAGGAGTATGGCAAATTTAAATGTGGAGATAAACATTGTTTCACAAAGATTTTTTTTCTTAACATATATATTTGTTTTCCGAGAACTTGGCTTTTCAGAAGTATTAGCTGAAATTAAAATCTACACCTTTTCTTCAGAGATAATCTAGAGATCCATTCGGAATGATAAGCTGCTTATAGCCTGCCCCCTTATATATGCCTGCATAAGAGATACAAGCTGTTTTTTAAGATTAATTTTTATTGAGCTTTGAACTACAGCTGAAACTCAGTACTCAGTTTTATTTGGAATTTACTAAGGATCACGGTACTCAGTTCCGAATTTCCAAGTTCCAAGGATCAAGGTTAGTACTCTGAAAGTTCGGAATCCTTGATAGAAAGATGGATGCGCACATGACCAGAGTGACCCAGACCTGACTGTAGCTTCTCTGAGCTAGGAAACAGAACTTTATGTGCTACGCTGCTGTATCTGTAAATATTTCGGCTAGGAGTGTGTATGCCTGGCCTGGCCATTGGGGCAATGCTGGGGGTTACTAGTCACCCTGTTGTTGTTTTTAATATACATTTTAAAGTGGGTGCTGATTGCATTGCTTGGTACTACAGAGGGCCATGATGTGGTTTTGGGGTTTTCCATATGGTTTTTGCAGTTGCATTTTGGGTTTGTCTTGTGATTATCTCACTTTTGTTGTGGTTTTTTTGGCACTCTACTTTTGATGTGGGTTCAACTTTGCCAAGATGTGCCCAAATGGGGTGGGTGGGTAGACGGATCACTTTCTGGTTAATTTATGGTGTGTGGGGAGGGGGCTTGCCTTGCATAGGGGGCAGAGCAAGGGAGGCATATGGTTTTTTTTGTGTGTGTGGGGGGTGCATGTCTGGTTTCTTATAGCTATGCCTGCTGGCTGGTGGCACACATGGGGCTATGGGTGTTGTGCACCCTAATTGGAAAAGCAATTAAATGTCCGCAATTAAGTGCCATCTTGGGTACGGAGCGTTTCCAAGTTTCCACAATTCCGAGTTCCGAGGTTCCAAGTTCCAAGGTCTGGATTTTCGATTTCCAAGTCCTGAGAAAAAGTCCTGAGTGAGGACCAAAGATTTGGTTCCGGTACTTGGAACCTCAGAAATCCTCGCGAATGCTTGGCGCACTTATTCAGTGCAGCCCTACTTTGAAGTATAACACTCCAGTCCACACACACAGACACACACACACACACACACTGATTGCTTATAGCAACTTCAAAAATATAGCATTTGATAATACTTAATGTTTATGACAAATGATGACCAAGAACAAACTACAAACAAAATGACTGACACCCGAAACATAAATAAACCTGAAACAAACTTTTCTCAATATAACTATGAGAAATCATAGTCTCAGGTATGGGATAAATATATATGACCTTAACAGGTGACTGTCCTTAGAGCTTTTAAACATTTCAGTATTTTCTAAGTGGGGGAATTATTTAATTATGCTCTTTTAATTTACCTGTTTATTTTTCTAAAAGACCATCTACTACTAGTTTGTAACGTCTTTAACTTCAGAAACTTCATGATGAACTTTCACATGAGCTCAGAATCAATGCAATAAGGAATTTCTGGTGGAACAGTTATTTCAAAACCCAACATGTTTCTCTAGTATGTCTACTTGATGAATCTAGAGCGCCCAAATTGACTCAGCCCCGTTCAGATATCATTGATGCCGGAATGGGACCCAAAAGGTTGCTCAAACATGTCAGCTGGCCTTTGAAAGTGACAGGCTCCATCTGGGACCACTGCAGAGCCCGGCTCCGCAGAGGACGCACCTGGGGCCTGTCACTTTCAAAGGCCATTTTTCCTCCACATAGCACCTCTCACCTGAGAGACGCTGTAGGGATGCAAGTGCTGGCCAGCCTTTGAAAGTGACAGGCCCAAGCTGGACTGCTTGCTCCACAGTGGTTCCAGTCGGTCCCACCCAGTTTCTCACAAGAGAGGCGCTGTGGGGGACGGGGAGCAAGTGCCAGCCAGCCTTTGAAAGTGACAGGCTCCAGCTGGGATGCTCTACAGTGGTTCCAGCTGGGGCTTGTTACTTTCAAAAGCCACTCCCTCCCCCCCCCACCCCCCACGCACACAGGCTCTCACCTGAGAGGCACAGTGGGGGTGGAGGAAAGCACTGGCTGGCCTTTTAAAGTGACAGGCCCTTGCTGGGACCACTGTGGACCCCAGCTCTACAGCGCTCTCAGCTAGCACTTGTCAGTTTCAAAAGTGGCTTCCCGGCAATAGCGCCTATCAGAGTGCTGTGTGTGGTAGGAAACCCTGGCCCACCTTTGAAAATGGTAAGCCTTAGCTGGGGTGCTGTGGAGTCAGGCTCTGCAGTGCTCCTCCTGACTGGGGCATGTCAGTTTCTCCGGGTAATGTTCACATTTTTGGGCATCATGCACCATATTGGTCTTTGGGTACTCTCTCGCATGCCCAAAAGTGTGGGCATTACCCGTGGGTACTAATTTTAGTACCCGTTGCAGCTCTACAGAAAAGGCAGGTCTGGAACTTGAATTCACCTTGGTAAGTAAACTGTTTTCCAAATCTCTTTTCCCTGCTTCAGAGAGGAAATATGTACTATTGCACTCTGCTGCTGCCTACAAACTATAGGTTAAAAAGGCTGAGCTGCCTTGTGTTTCCTTAGGTGTTTCCCCTCGTCGTTCTCTGCACCTCATTAGGCAGAGGAGTGACTTGCCCAATCTTTTGAAGAGAAAAATGTTTGAATGAATGAATGAGGAAAATTTTTGCTTTGTGATACATTTGTTAAAGATATATCTTCAGCTAAAGATATTTGTCTCTTGGATCACAATAGTGCAACTTCTTCTGTACAACCAGATCCCATGACCAAACATAGGGTAAAGCCACAAGAGACAGGGCTGTCTGGATCCCCTTCCCGCCCCAGGCAAGGGGAATGCAGCCGCCATACTTTGGGCTGGTAGGGAGAGCAGTCCAAATGATCTGCCACGTGTGGGGCAACCAGGAAGGGGGGCACCTGTCACAAGTCCCACAATGCCCCAGGGTGGGCCAAGAAGCTGTTCAAATGGACAGGTGCCAGGTCCCACACCACCCACCATACCTGGCCCATCCACTATCCTGTCCCTTCCCATGACATAGATGCACAGGAATGGCAAACTACACCTTTAGTAGTTGATGCCAGTGGACCTTGCCATGGAGCAGGGCTGCAAGGGACTGGCCTGATAGGAGATGGCCCGTTACCCCACATTGGCCCAGGTGGGGCAACAGTAGTCCATTATTTGTCACCAGCCTTCCCTGGCGGACGTGTTGCGTAGCTGCTGGCTACCCACCCTGGGGCAGATGTGGGTGAACAGCTGGTGGCTGGTCAGTTGCATCACGGATTAATGTGGGGTTAGGTGGTCCAATGTAGGATAACGTCTCATGTGGCCTTACCTATAGTAACATTGATTTTAGTGGTACCTGCAAGATCTGCAGATGGTAGATGCACATGTTTCTCTTTCCAGGATTGTGGCCTTCCTTAGTCTCTTTGGTTGATGCCAGGCTCTACCCCCTTTCATTAATTCTTGCCATAAATGTTATTTGACATTTAATGTATTTAATTCAATTCATGTTTTTTCCCCTGTTTTGTTTTTACCATGTTTCATTTTTAATATATAAAAGCACAGCAAAAATCCCCGAGAATCAAAACAAAATATAAACACACAAAAAATAACTTTCTGATTGTATTAATGCTTGGTTGCACCAGAAGAAATGCAGTAAAAGGTGGGTAGTTCTAAACTGCTAATTGGTGTAAACTTGAGCTCCAATTGCCTCTGGGTAAGAGATTATTTTTAAGTCAATAATAACTACCCCCAAATGCATTCTCTCTTAGACTGAACCCCAGGTGGACATACTAATATTCTGTTGAAAGCTCAAAGCACCTGACAAAATCCCTTTCCAATTATGGTGATCATTCTGAGGCTTCTTGGATTTCCATCTCAGCTTGCACAGAGAAGGGTTAAGAAAGTTTCTTGGAAAGAAACTTTGGCATGATCTTAAATGACAAATGACATGCTACCATGTGCCCAGAAAGATGGGGGGATAGTCACCCCCAATTTCAACTTTAACTGGAGCTGCTTTGTTCTCAATGCCCTGAATAATTAATAACTACTTTGGCAATCAGTCATGCATTCCTTAATGGCACCTCAGGCATCAAATGTCCCATTCACCCACTCCCCCTAGTAACAATAGACTCTACAACATCGAGTGCTTTATGCCAAACTTGTAACTGACATAATTTAAACTAAACAAGTCACTAGAAAGAATGTTACCCAGACACAAATTGCAATCGCTTATCAGGTTTGTTTTGATTACATATGGTTACTAAGTAGATTACATTTGTATCTAAGGGAATTGGGATAGCCTTTCATAACGTAATTCCAGGAGACTGTTGAAAATATTTTTGGCAACACTTTTTTATTTTACTTCTTGTGCAGCAAAAGATCTTAACAGCAAAATACTTATCAAGAGGCCCTAGTTCAAGTACACTCTCTCAACTAAGTGACTGATTGGACACAATAAAGTAGGACACAAAATAATGAACATGTATCAAAAATAAGGAATCTTACAATGACAGGTTAGCTTCTTTAGTATGCATGCTATTTTCCATATTCTCCTTTTCATAATGAATTTTTTTTCAAAGTATAGGACAGAGATTGAGGTAACACAATACGATTTGTTTATTAAGGATCAACTTTTGCCATAATTTTATTATACAAAAAAACTAAAAACAAAATAATAATTATACACAGTTACAATAACCCTTCAACGTAGGGGTCATGCACAAAAAGAGTATAAGCATAAAATGGGTAGATACTTGAATAGCATCCTAGATAAGTGTTCTTGCTCTTCTACAGAGCACAAGTGCAGACATACATGGCCCCAAGTCCAAATAATAGTTCTTACTCTTCTAAGAGGTCATATACAAACAGGCCCTTGGGATGAGGAACCATGAATAGATGTCCTTGCTCTTATGCAAAGGATAAGTATGGACAATCTTGGTCCCAGAACTCAAAAGTAAATTTGAGTGCCCCTCCTCATTAACTCAATCAGTCAGAGTTTATTTGGCTATTTGCCTTTGGTAAACTTATGATGAAATAAACATAACCCAATAGTCAGTAGAATAGAAATAGCATCACTCTCACATAGTACGATTTCTAACGTGCAGCAAAATAATAAAATAAAGAGCTACAGCTTTCAAGCACTACTAAATCATTAGAGGTCAGCAGGAAAGAGATTTTATGCATCTGAGTAGGGAGCCTATTCTCTTCTGTTGGAGGTAACATTTCGTCTATTATAAGAAAAGTTCCGTGTGAAAGCTTGATGCTAAATACTCTGAAGAATTTAAGATGTCTCAATTTTGCATTTCTTCAGAGAACTGTTTGTAGATATCCTTTAAATCAAGTCAAAGACTTATTGGCATTCACACAGGGGGGTATTTGTATGGTGTAAAAAACCACAGTAAAATGTTTCTATAAAATAATATGGCAAGTACTGATGTCAGCTTTGCTGGAACTCCTTTTCCCTGGTTAACTCTTAGAAATATAGACTAACTTACTAGCAGTCTTCAAATTCATCACATAAAAAATTAGACATTTTTGTCTATGTACCAAATTAAATAAATCACAGAAGAATTATACAAACCTATTTCTCAAAGAGACCTTTAATGTGTCCTCTGCCTCCTCACTGTGTGTGGCCTCCAATAACAGAAACAAACCTGCACTGTTTTATTTCAGTTTTGCTTCGTTTCTCCCCAAACAATCTCTCATTGCTAATCTACCAGGCCTTTTTTCTGAGCAGAATCAGGATGGGGATGGGAGTGGGAGCCTCAAGAGGAGGGTAGGGGGGAAAGCTGTTAACTGTTTAGGACCAATTCATAAAAGTTGGTCAGATATGTTTCCTCACCTTTTTTTAGTACTTGGTATTTACTAACACTATTTCTGCAGATATCTTTTGGTTTTAAGCATGAGTTTATTCATCCTCTGATGTACTGTACAAGTACCTAATTTAATTTTTTAATGAAACAAAAAGACAGTAAGATTGTGCAGCAGTTCTGAATGTCTACTGCCTAAATTAAGTATGCTTAGTTCTGAAGCTCATTATTGGTCCTTAATTAAAAATATTTTTAAAATGCCACGTCAGATACTTGGTGGCAGTACATGTTGCAAAATTATATGTGAAAATGTTTCTTACAGCGTTTTCCAAAAACAGAACAGCTTGTTTAAACTTCAGACCTGCACCATTCCATCCAAACTACAAAATCTCAGCCTGCCTCTCTGTCTCCCTCCCTTCTTCTCTCCCTCATGTCCAGCCATCAGATAGCTGGTCAGGTTGAGTTTATCAAAGTCTTTCACCCAAGCTCTCCTCTTTCTTTCTGTTTTCAGGAACCATGGACAGCTCTTATCTGTTGCTTGGGTGCAAGTGCAAGTGCCATAAACTTTGTGTTGCTCGATGTTTGCATCCAGGTAGAGTCTAAATCTCAGCCACTTTTCCTGAGTAACATCTCTAAGACAAAACAGCTTCTCTCCATTCACCAAGCAAAAATCTCATACCTCTTTATCAACTTGCATTAGTGGCAAGGTGAACTATTGTTTTTGATGATATTATTCAGACATTTGAATATCCCTCCAAATATTCAAATAATGTCCACATCTAAAGTGGATTTTCATGTATCTGCTTATTCTGCTCATTGGGTTTATTCATTTGTTTGATTTGGTTATTCAGTTAGGATAAAGCTATTACACATATGCAATAAACCCAAACCAAACCAAACAAACCAAACCAAAATATTCAATGTTGATATCCAAACTGAGTAGAACAACTATCCAAACCACCAGATTCATTCATAGCAACCACTATGGAAAATACTTCCTTGAATCCTATCCTCTACCTTGATTCCAGGATACTGAAATATCCTTTTCTGTGGCCTTGACACATCCCAAATGATCCCACTTATATCCATTCAAAAAGTGGTCACGTTCATTTCTGTTGTTCATACCTCTGTACACATCAACTTTCCTTTTGCAATGTTTCCCCATCTACACCAAATCAAACTACTCATATTTGTCTTGAACGTCTTTCGTGGCCTATTCTTACTGTATCATCTGTCATACGTTGATGTGATGTTGTTCCCAACCTTCCCTCTACAATGATGCAAGACTTGATTCCCCACCGGTTAAATGAAAGACAAACTAGGGCTATATCAAGAATAGATTTTATTCTTGCAAAAATATTGTGAGAATCGAGAATAAGGATTGAGATCTCAAAAACATCTAGGCCCTGATTCACATTTTCTGGAGATTTCTCTCTCCCTTCTCCCGGCACCTAGCCTGGTCTCCCAGCCCTGAAAAATTTAAGAGCAGGGGTGGAGTTGGGGAGCCATGCTGCTGCCTGCCCAGCTTCCTTACTTTGTCTGGGGCTGGCCGCTGTCTTGATGGGGAAATATTCCCAATCGCAAATTTTCAGGAATGGGGGGTGGTGGGGAGAGTAGGAGGAAGAGGGCAGACTTAGCTGATATCTTAGCATTCTATTAGCTAGCAGGAGTCGGCAGTCAATAGAATGCTGAAAAGCTGTGCTGAACCAGCCCCTTCCCTTCAGTTGTCTCATAGTTTAGAAGTTTAATGTTATTTTGGGGATAGCTGTCTCATAGTATATGTTTACTGTTATTTGTAAGGGGGGGGGATGATGCTTAAGAGTTGTTTTTTTTCCTTTTAGAAGTGCATGTAATTGGAGTACGTCTTACTGGTTTTTTAAATCTGTTTGGATTTTGTTATTGACCCAAATGTCGTATATGCTGTTGTAAGGTTGTTTCTGCAAATTGTATAATTTTTATGGGCTTGGTAGTGGGATTTTCCCCCTTTTTTTCCTTTCCCCCCTTTATCTTTTTTGTAGTTGGATGTTTGAGATGAGTATGTATGTATTGGTTGTACTACATGTTACTATTTATAAGTGATTGTTGTGGTGGAGTGCTTAACTGATTATTTCCCTGGTTTGTGGTGTTTGGTTTTTGCTTGTTTTATACATATGTTACTTGATCTTTTATGTCAATGCCATAGCTTAACAGTTTTGGATCCAGGTTTTTTATTTAATTTCCTGGTTTTGTGTTATTTGGTTTTTTAACATTTTCAAACAGTTCTTCTGTGTGGGGACTTGGATAATATTTTCTTTTTCATTGTCATTCACAATTACATTCATTATAATTATTTTCTCTATTTATGTGATGTAGAGGATCATCTTTGGGTATTCAACTTCAGGCACAATTTGTCTTGGAAATCCAAATCTGCAGTCCCCGGATCCTCCACCCGCACGTGCATGCACATGGTGTCTGCATGGCACAGTGTGTTGGCAACCGAGGTGTGCACGTTTCACGTGTGTGCGTGGGAACCACGGGCCACTGGATCAGCCCCACTATGTTTTATAGTTTGTAGGAAATATGTACTACACTTATGTCTCCAGAAAGAATGAACTAATGCCATGTTTATACGGGCCGCGGCATGGGGTGCGTGTCGGTGTGCGCTGGGTGTGCGGGAGGTTCCAATGGGTGCACACCAACCTCCCCCCACGGAGCCTCTTCCAATTTTTAGGATGGCTCCATGGGTGGGTGATGGGTGTGGGGGGGGGAGAGCACGCAAACAACACACCACCCAGCCGTGGTACGGTTCACACAGGTGGCAAACCCCCATGAACACCCAAATTTCTGGGTGTTCATAGGTGTTTTCAGCCCGTATAAAAAGGGCTTTTATCTCTTTGCAACTTTCAAAAGAAGGTTCTCTCCTGAATGAGAGAACTCAGCAGGTAGCAGCCACATTACATTTAATGTCAGCTAATGCTGCCCTAGGGGGGTTGTTCTGTTTACTTTAGGTGTTTACTTTCTTCCCCCCTACCCCCAAGGTCCCGTTCAACCTACACCAATCCTTGCTGAGGTTGCTCAGAAGAACTGCTTCCTGAAGCAGGTACATCCACTTCAAATGGAATAGCACAGTTGCCAAGACAGAGGAGACATGCGGAAGTGGCAAGGCTATGGTAAGGGGGGGGCATGGTGGTGCATGGAGGAATGGGGAGATTGTGGCAGTGGGGAAACAGGAAGACTGAGGCAGTGGGGCAAGGGGCAGGGGACATGCACGAGTGGGGAGACTGACAACAGGGGAATAGGGGTTGGCTGACAGGGAGGAAACAGGTAAGCTGGGAGATTTTACTGAACAGTAGCATGGGGCTTTCCACAGCAGGGTGGGGGTTGGGGAGGCTGGAGTGTAGGGATTGCTGGGGGTACAGGGGAAACAAGATGACAGCGGACATGGAGGTGCTGGTGCATCACAATGGCCATTAGCAGTGTGGGAAAGAAGCAAAGCTCTCATCTGCTCAGTTGGGAGTGGGATCAGTCTGAAGTTTGAAGCGCTGGGCAGTCTGCCCAGGCCCCCCTGCCCCCCCCCAGCAGTATGAATCCTGCCTGTTGCCAACCTCGTCATTTTCACTCTCTAGGGAAGCCTTGGTTCCTGAAGACGGCATGGGGGAGGAGCAATGGGGACAATAAGTCTACCAGGATTGTGAGTGCCAGTGTCTGGCTGGCAGGGAAACAAGCCATGTCGATGAGCACCAGCACCTTGTTACAGGGGAGACAGAGACACAGATTGGGTGAAAGCATGGGGCAGAGGAAGACACAAAAGGCAGGGGAGAATTTCCAGGCATTTTCCTGTTGTGTTCTCCCAGCACGGGGCTTTAATTCTGGGGGAGGGCACCCCACTCCTCCCCCCAACAATTTCAAGCCGCAATTTCAAGCTGGCTGCAATTAACACTGATGCTAACAGTTTCTCAAGAGGAGGGGAAGGGGAAGATGGAAAATACAGTTTACTGTATTGTGATGTACAATCCTGTTGGCCAATCACAATGAACGGCACTGCTGCTGTCTAACTGAGCTTCACGGGCCTGTGTATTCAATGCGCATTGGGGAACCTACTGTTTTTAACAACATCAATAAAGACCTTCCTACAGCATCACACAAAACCAAACATTTAAAAGCACTCTCTTGGCTGGCTAGGCTACATACATGGCAGTTTCCAAGTCAAAATTATGTACACAAAGATATAGGCATGCAAACGTTTGTATCAGAGTGATTCTACATCAAAGCAGAAAAATCAAAACACTGTAACTCAGAAAGTATTGAACTATCCAACACAATATTAAGCACAAACCACGTAACCCACACGCCCTACACACCCTGAAGATATCAAGAAAAAAAACACAAATCATCTCCCTAAAGACCAGGGTTGAAGATTCACCACTTAGAATGAAAGCGGGGTCGTAGCTTAACATACAGCCGCTGCTGTAGCAGTATTAACACCCTTCAATGCTTGAGCCTTGCGTATCTAGGAGACCACCTTTATCCCTATGCCCCATCATGCACCTATATATCAGCCGGAGGATCCCTTGTGCAAGTTCCACTACTGTTTCAGGTTCAGACAACACGGGCATGCCGAGGCTAGCATACAGTTTTGGAACTCCCTTCCCCTGGAGGTTTTCCAAAGCTCGAGGCTGGGCATTTTCCAGAGGCAGTGAAAGACCTACTTAGATAGCTAAGCATTTAGCCTGTCTCTTATACACATCTAGATGTGTATAAGAGACAGGGTTTAAGGAGGGTGGGTTAAATTAAGATTTTATATGATTTATTTTTATTGGTTTTTATATTTTCATATGTTGTAAGTTGCCCTGAGCCTGTGGGAAAGGGTGGAGTACAAATTGAAATAAATAAATAAATAAAGCATTAATTAATTTGGGCTTTGGTTCTCTTTAATAATATGATCACATATATTGATCACATATTATTTTGTTCTTTAAAAACTTATTCTTTGTGTACATTTCCATCAGTGGCGCAAACCACGGGAATGCTTATGTTTTGATAGGGAAAGATAATAGTAGAAAGGCCAGAAATGGTCAGGGGTCGAAATTAGGAAGGCAGAAATAAAAATAAATAAGGATACTTTTGAATGCTCAATCTCAAAGAAATCTCTAGGATATACAGTCCAAAAAGTTTGTAAACATCAATTGGTCACCAGAGGGCTTCCACATTGTTTCACAAAGGCAACAGAATATATAGTACATATATGTACATATAAATACAGTAAATATATGCACTAGTTATTTCAAAACCCCTTTTTTTAGCGAAGCTTTGAAGACATACATGCTCAGACTTCTCAACATCAAGACCAAAGCAGAGACTGATACTACCATTTTTACTCAGTACTGTTTTCTTCTCTCTCTCTTCTTCCCCTCATATTTTTTTTTATTATTAAAAACACTATCTGAACTTTGACAAAGACCATGAAAACTATGTTTGAATGGACACAGAAGAGATCTGAAAACTAGAACATAATAGTTTAGCAGCAACTGTAATTTGAAATTTATTTTAAATGACTATATTACACTGTGGCTTGGCTATGTCCTTCAAATGGTAAGCCACTAGAAAAGAGTGCAGTCCTCATCCATTAAAGTGATAGGAGTTTTACTACTGGCATCTCAATGGGTTCAGGACTCCATCCAAACATATTGATTATTTCAACCTCCTCCCATGGGAGAATTCTAGCTTGCTTTTCCCATTTTTCACTCAGCTTTTCCAGCAGACCAGCAACTGGTTTTTTGGCAGGTTTTTTATGCTTGCTGTAAACATTTAAGAGTTATGGATGTGTAATTTTTTCCTGTACTCTATTAGAATTTCAGGTGATTTATTGATGCTTTCAGGTAAATGACAAAGACCACAAGTTCTCAAAAGAAAGCTATTCATTACCAACCACAAAAGCCAGTCATGAAGTAGATGCAAAATTTAAAAGTCTCAGAGACTGACTTAAGACAATAAAAATAATAATAATGAAATATCAACATTCATCAACTTACCCAGAGTTATTTCTTAAATGTATTTCTTTTTACTTTTTATTTCATTTTGTTTTTTTGAAAACCCAGAGGCCCTGAAATGATTCTACTTACTGGCATGAGAAGAGAATAATGGATGCAGAATCCAGGTTCATAAGAAAAATATTCATCTGATACAAATCTTATCCTGATCTGGTTTCCTTTGGAAATCTGTTTGCCTGGCACAGTTGTTGAACCACACCAGCGCCCTAGAATACTGCCATCACTGGGCTCTTCCACTTCTACAAAGTCATACCTGAGAGGAAAAGAAAAGCAAACATTCTCTTACCAAGAGAGATCGTGTAGAAATTACCTCACTTTAAAAATAAAAAATGTCCCATTTCATGCTTAAAATGTGCTACTGAAACTTATAATTTTAATGCCAGGCTCTTCATCCAAGTTGCTATTGGCTTAAACACATAGTAAAACCATTCAATGATGAAAGAAAAAAAAATGAACTGAACTGAATCCTCAAGTAGGAAACATGGTTATTCCTGTAGGAACAAGTAAAATATGTGGGAGGAGGAGGAAGAAAATAAGCATCAAAAAGAAAAGAAATTGAGGAATACAAATAAATAAAAGTCACATATTGAGGAGTAGAGTTAACTAGTATGCGTGACACAAGAATAGCAGTACAGCACAATCTTGCTATTACAAGCCTCTGTGGAGTTACCTCTTTTGTTTGTAACAGTGAAATGACAAATAAAAATGCTGGGGAGGGAGCAGTCAGGTTCTGCTATAATGCCAAGAGCCTGCTACTAAGAAGAGTATTATAGCGAAGGTGCAATATGGAATGGAAGGGATCAATGAACATTCAATGGCTTTTTTTTTATTTTATTTTTTGCAACTAATAACCTGACTTCCTGCACTATGACAGGAAAAAAAGACAAAGAAAGATGAAGGTGACAGTAAGAGCCCCTAATCCAGAAAAGCACTTAGCACAATTTAACTTTAAGTAGTTCCACTGAGATGGGGTTGCAGCCATACGAGCTGAGAAGGGTCTGATCCCTGCACGACCCCGTAGTGGATAAGTGCAGCCACCACACTGCAGGGTCAGCATGGGGAGTAAAGTAGACGGTTGCACCCCCTCCACACACACAATTTGGGTAGGCAGGCCACTGTTGGATCTCCCGCCATGGTGCAGGGTGGGATGAGGCGCCGGCCACATGAGCAGGTGCCTGACCCTGTCCTGCACCACATCCCTCCCCTGGCCCGACCACTACGCTGCCGCCGGCTCTGATGTGGCTGCACAGGACTTGAGTGAGCTGCTGCTGCTCAAAGTCCACAGTGGACCTTGTGAGGCAGGGCAGATGACAACTGGGCAGACAAGCTACTGCACCTTGGGTAGCCATACCCCATTTTGGGTAAGGCTACTAAACGCTGCGTCCTCAGACTTCTTCCAAGGAAAGAGCACATAGTAGAGGTGTGCACCAGGGGCCCATGTTGTTTTCATTTTTTCATTTTTGTTATTTAAATCTGTCATTTTTATTTTCATAAATATCGAATTGTTGTTTTCGTTTTTGCTTTCGTTTTTCATTGGTTTAAATGGAAAACACATTTTTGGCTGTACCTTTTTTTGATTTTCATTATATTTGGCTGCATCTTGGAGGGGTTATACCTCCAATGGAAGGCATTAAGTGTACGAAATTACAAAATGATTGGATAAAGGAATCCAATTTTATAAGCAGTTGAATTATATTATTTTGCAAAAATCTTCATATACATTCTTAGCTGCAACTTCTTTGTCTCACATTTAATGTAGATGAAACTTGCAAGTTTATACCCCTTCCTATATTTACAATCTCTGCCAACTTTCAGAAGGATTGGATAAAGGGTCCTGGTGGTATAAGCAATTAAGTTATAAATGTATGTCTGACTAACATCTTTGTAGTCCAACCAGTGTACATGAAATTTGGCAGGGCTGTATATCACACTTTCACGATCTTCTCTGCCAAATATCAGAAAGATGTGATAAAGGGTTCCAATTTTATATGCCTGCACAGCATATGCAGAGAAGGTGCTTATTCCAGGGACTCTCTTACGTGTCACTGGTTTGTGATGCCAATTGGCCAGCAGAAACGTCAACCAAATATCCTCATTCTGTGCTGTGACCATCCCAACATCTCTCCCCGACTTGTTACTGGAAAGTCAGAAGCACCTGTTTACGAAAGAGCCAATAGAGATTTTCTTATGTCCTCTGTCACAGTGCTGCAGGATGTAATTGTGATGATAATTGGCCAGCTTGGATGTATAAACGATGGGTATTTTCAGATGCGACGAGATCATGCTCAACCACGGTGGATTCCCACCGGGCATGAAAGGTCTCGTCGTGTCTGAAGGGGGAAC
>QEPC01002344.1:1067327-1088890 GCA_003113815.1 Sphenodon punctatus | reverse complement strand
CCCCATCATGTCTGAAATCACCCAAAGTCTCCTGATTGCTGGGATGGTATCCCCAAAGTTCCAGTTATATCCTTTCTATGCCTGCCTCAGGGCCGTCCCCAATGCCCGCCTCAAAGCCATTACTGATTGGTCATGTAAAGCGGGAAGCATGGAGTAATTGGCCAGTGAATGTGTCTGTCAGTCTTTTGAGTTGCTCCACATCCTCCCTCCTACATCCTCCCTTCCCGTGCCATGCCCGGTGCCTACCTCTGACTGGCACTGCATGTGCTGCTATTTATCTGAATAATGGTCTTCAAGAGGACAACTTCAATTGCTTATACAATCGGGTCCCTTTATCAAAGTGACCTATAATTTTGCACAGATGACAGGGACGGTATATGATACATTCCTGCCAAATATCCTGTAAACAGGATGGAATATAAACATGTTACAGCTGGAAATGTATTTTAGAGATAATGTCTTATACCATCAGGATCCTTTATCCAATCCTTCTGAAAATTGTCAGAACTGTTAAGCTTGTGGAGAGACATATTATTCACAGGTTACATGTAAACTGGATGGAAGATAAAGAAGATGTAGTCATGAATGTGTATGGAGCTTTTCTTAAAGTCACAACATTCAATTGCTTCTTAAATTGGTTTCCTTTATTTAATCTTTTTGAAGATTGGTACACATAGTGCCCTCCATAGAGGGCACAACCTCCCCATGTGTCATCAGAATTGAGAAAGAAACAAAAAAGTTATAGCCAGAAATACGTTTCTCAGTTTTCCCCCTTTATTTCAAAAACAAAATGTCATTTCTTTTTCTATTTTTGTTATTATTTGTTGTTTTCATTATTGCAATAACGATAATGAAAATGACAATTTTTGTTATTGTTATCGTAACAACAAAAAATGACATGCATACCCCTAGCGCATAGCAGCCAGTTGCCTGGCCTGTGGCGGAAGCACACCTGGCAGTCACCAGCTACATGATGCACTGCATCATGTGGTAAAACTGTACAGAGTGATAAGGTTGCCAGTTCTGAGAGACACTGTAGTGCTAGAAGCAGAAGCAGCTAAGCCCCCAAATTACACTGTTGCCTCAAACTCAGAATAAAAGACTATTCCTGTTCTTGAAAGCATGGTAACTAAAAACCAAGACTATGGGCGTTTTCAGACAACACACTCTCTACGCACTATACATGTTGCAGGGCTGCAGTGTTGCCCTATGGGTGCCCTGTAACATGTATGGTGGGTGGGTGGGTAGTAGGTGGAAAGTGTCTTGTCTGAAAAAGCCCACAGGCCAGGAGAAATGGATACAACATATAGTGGGATGAACAATGCTGCACCCTACATATATCATGTCAACTACAGGTTGTTGTTGTTTTGTGAAGGAAAGTGTTGCTTGGGCAGAGTCCAGATGAAAAGGAGACACGAAAAAAGGTAGAAGACGACAACTGGCAGGAGGCTGCAGTAAGGAGTTTAGGAAGAGGATGACAAACAATCTGGGACAACTAACAGAAAGAAAAGGATGTCCAGAATAAAAACTGCAACGATCAGTTAGATGCTGGTGTCACTGTCAGGTCAGGTCATAGATTCCTGCTTTTACTAGGGCTCATTTGAAACAGCAATTCTGAATTCACAGAAAGGCTCAGTGAAATTGGAATGGCTGCCAGAATTTAAATCAGATGTCTGATCAAATGGTTTGTGCATGTGCAAAATGACCACCATTTTGTTGTATGGCAGCAGCCATTTTTTGCATGTACAAATACAAAATCTGAAATATCGGAACCAGAAGTTACCTATTTTTCGGGTATCCAGTTACTTAATCAGTACCCGAGTAGCCTGCTGAGTACTCGATGCAGTATTTGAAATGCAGGTGTTAGCTGCAGGCACTAAATTATGTACCCATTTCAGCTCTAGGTCTTTCCCACCTATTGTGTTTGTTACTTACATGGGTGGGAGAAAACTCTGATACCAGTGCTTTATCTTCCCTATGCACTCCTGCTATCAGACGACCCATCTTGGCTGTATTTTGGGGGGGTGAAAGTGGGAGGTTGAAAGACAGCATAGTTTCAGCATTGTCAACCCCATGATTTCAAAAACCATGAATAAAGATATATTTAAATTTCCTTCTGGCTTTGGAGCTGTTTGTAAGAACTTGGGTCACTTTCCCCACAGTTAGCTACAATTCTCTCACTCTCATATATGAAAGCTGAATTTCTCATTAATTCATGTGATTGAAGGAGCTAGGTTTCTATGTAAAAAATCAAATCCTATCAGATCTGCGAACACTGATAAGTACCTTTAAACCATTAGTGCAACAATTCAATTCTTGCACTGCATAATGTGTATTGAGAAGGGTTGTTTCCATTGTTCTCATCTCCTCCACTTTCCACTGGCTATTACAAGGGACTTTCCCCCCATGTTTCTTTCATTCCTATTCTACAGTCTTTGTTTTTGAGCACCTAACTCAGGGCTGTCAGCCCCAAATGTTCACATTGGTGTGGCTTGCTGGTGGAGAGTTCTGAATTGTGGAACTCCATTCCAATGAGTTTCAAAGCTAGAAGAGTAACTGATCTGCAGGAAGGGAAGACATTACAGCTAGGAAGACACTTTTGGTTCTGCTGCAAAATTCCACAATTCATTCTGTCAGCATCACGGTTATGAGGGATGCTAAAACGGGCAGGCGGCCAGCATAGGTCTCCGCAGAAGTATGGAACTTATAAGGCTAACCACCTGGAGGTGATGTGTGCAGTGAGCAGTTAGCACTGACCTGTGCAAAGGGGGATATAGGAGGCAGGTGACTCTAGTGGGACAGGTTGGGGATACTGTGTGCTTTTACTAAGATTTTCTGGAAGCATATGAGTGGGGTGGGATGACAGTGCTGGAAGCAGGGTACCTGGGCAGGCAGGGTGTCATTACCGATCCTCCATTTTGACCAAAATTTCACCACTTGATAGCACTATATCAATTTAACCTCTGCTCACATTTGGAAGGCTTTGTTTTCAGCATTAGAGACTAGATTTGTATTTATTTTGTTGTTTTAGTTAATGGGAACTTAAGTTTTTCAGAAATATTAGCACTTATTTCAGGTAATTTCCTACCATCCTGGATTCCTTACGTACATATGCATTTATATTTAAAAGCAATGTGGGTTGGCGAATTTTATATATCGTTTAATTCTTTTCTAAGGGATAAACAATACTACCTGATGACCATAGCTAATAGTCTAATTTGCAAGAGGGTAAGAGGAAGCAACACACACAAACTCTGACAAAAAAGCTAGGTGATGTTTAATATGAAGGATATTACTTCATAACAATTTTCCACTAAAAGGTTTTCTGTGTTTTTTTCAGCAAGCTTAATCTTTATAATGATTCCCAGTTCCCTAGCTAGACAGCAGGCAATAAATCCTTGTGTTGCATGTTTGTACAAGTCTGGCTCAAACACTGTCTCCTCTGCTTAAAACACCACTATTTTTCACTTACTTAAAACTGAATTCACTGAACACGCTCACTAAAATGTGTTCAAATACATGACTATGTCATGTACTTTAGTTTTAAATATCTGATTAATTCACAATATGCTAATTGCTTTATTACTATCCCTTTTTGACAATACTTCAAATCGGTGTCAAACACTAATAAATTTGAACCCTAACTGATCCATCAATATTTTCCAATTATAATCATGCATTAAAATTAATATGTATGAGCTGTGTATATAACGGTTATATAGGCCTATACTTTGGATGACTAGTTGTATGGTGTGTGGAGAAATGCTGCGCATATAAATTAAGGTAGTGTTATATTGGGTAGATTAAAGGGTTGAAGTGTCATAGAAGGGAGGGAGGATATGATGATGTCATTAGAGGAGTAGGGCTTAGCCAATAGATTTAAAGGTAGCAGGAGAATGCTGGTGGATAAGGAAAAGCAGTTGAGTTCAGTTATCATGGAGGGTGTGCGGGGAGAGAAGTAATAGCCAATGCCAGGGATAAGGCATACTGAGAGAAGATGATACTTACTCCATCTTGTGTTGGGAAAAATTGCTTTGAAGATATATGAAACTAACTGTTTTGTTACACTGAAGACCTTACTTTACTTTGATTGGGGTATATGTTTCCTTTAGTTTGTCTGCTTTGAATAATAAAACAAAACATTACTTTCTGTTTTAACAAGAAGGACTACTGTGTGTGTGTCAGGATAAAACCCCACTCCTACTAGTGTAGAACTATGTAGTACTAAGGTAGCCTTACAACTAACACTGGATAGGAGACTCTGGTCTACTCTAGTAGCAAGCAGTAAATGTTTCAAGATCTTATGTGAAAAAAGTAACTAATACTTGTTGGATGATAAGACTGATTCTCAATAGTGGCAGAAAATGCAAGGAAACATTAGACAGAGAACAGTGGCTACTAAGGCTTTCGTCACATACAGATACGAACTGTATGATAGCCTTGGATACTAAGCAATAGAAAGATGCATGGTTTTTTTTTTTCCTATTTCATGAAGAAGGGATAAAAGTCTATGTTAGGTGTCACATTTATTGATTCCAGCCCCAAAGGATTTTGAGGTCAAACATAATATAGGTACATGGGCATCTAGGTAATTTATGTACTGCTTTTCTGCTGTACCTTCTGGACTCCAGCTACCCTGGGGCAGAAAAACAATTCAAATTCCATAGCATTTAAATCCTGGCGTTCTTTAAAAAGAACTTTAATAACTCAGCTACCTGGGAGACCAGGACAGTATGCTGTCTAACAAAAAAAGCCAGAGTGCGACTTATGAGTCATATGGAAAACAGAGTCTGAGACGTTCTTCACTACTTCTTTACAAATAATATTGACAAAGGTGAGGGGGGAAAGAACTGTATATACAAACAAGAGTTCATGGCAACTTATACAGTGATTGTATGTGCTACCCACGAAACCTTGATCAAGTCTGACTTTGAAACTCTTGAAAATAGTTTTGTGTAATAAGAACGGGGTGAGTGAAGAAAATACATACAAAAGATCTATAAATCCCATGGAAATGGAGATGACAACATGACACCAGGTACATAAAAGTGAAAACATGAAAAAACACCATCACTTTGACAATCTGAAATCCCCATGTCCCCAGGTGATCATTCCAGAGAATTTGTAATTGTATAATACACTCACTAGTATTGTATTACAGTGTGCACAACTGCCCAAATCACTATTTAAAGGATTTACTAAACCTGTTTTATGACCCAATCAAACATAACTTTCTCACGGCAACATGATACAGTATACACAGCACTACGTGGTTTTTAATGATTACACCCTTTCTCCAACATCTCCCCTGAGGACCTATAGAGGATTTATGTTCTTTTATTTTCCACAAGCAAGTCTGGCGCTGCAGACAAAATTTCTATTCTCGTACGGGAGACTAAAATCTGCAAATAATGGTATCTTATTGTTACGTACAACAGTAGTTAGAGAAATGCACAGAACAGGTATTACATCATCATCATCATAATAAAAAAAAGCCTTTACATCAGCAAAAAAGTATTTCCAGGCCTTATTGAAGCTTAGTCAATTAGCTTTATTCCTGCCTGTTATCTGTACTGATTTTACTCTGGCTGCCAAGTGGATCAAATTGCACATGTTGACTGGAATCTGAACTTGCTGTGAAAGATAATGAAACAAATAAGAAGGCTAACATTCTTCAGTGTTTACAGGCCCTTATTGTTCTCGGACAAAGCATATAGTGCAGCATTGCACACCAACTGTAGTGAAAATACGACAATTCAAAATAACACTTTCTATGAAGACATTGATTGGTCAGTCAGAACCCGAACCACTAAAACCAGACAACTTATTTCTCACATTGCAGGGGGGTTACAAAGATGATTTCATACACACAATTACTGTTAACTTTTAACGGAATTTCTGATCTTGATTTCTGTGCAATATATCCAAGTTGACATGAAACTATAATTTAATACTATAGTTACATAAAAATGTATAGAGAGTTTTGCATTTAGAAGGTGCAGAAGGTTGCTCTAAAAACACTGGAGAGTGACCTGTTTAGGGAGAAAGGTGACCTTCCGGTTGGTCAAGAGAAGTTTTTATTTCTTTCCCTAGCTCTATGCCCATATGCAAGATCCTCCTTTTTCTTGTAACTGTTGCTGGAGCTGTGGTCTAAATTGACAGGTTATCTGGGGTGGAGGGAAGCAGTTTACTTTTCCAGGGCAAGAAAGCTATAGAAAATCCTCTCAACTTTCAAGGACTTCATGGACTATTAAAGTCCTTCATGGACTAGTCCTTCAAGGACTATTTTCCCTAGGAAATGTATTTCTCCTCTCTCTTTTTTTGGGTGTTTTTCATTGTCATTTAGTAATATATTATGACACACTATTTACCTTGGTCTGCAACTTAAAGGCCTTTGTGTGGTTTTCCTTGTCTCTAGGGATTTCTGAAATAAATCAATGAATTTAAGACATAGAAATCCACATATAGACGGGTCCTACATATCATAGAACTTGTATCTATTTTTATATGTACGCATGTGTGCTTTAAAAAGTATCTCTGCTATCGTGAAGACTAATAACAGCTCCTTCAATTAACAGCTAAACTACAGAAATAGCCATTTACTGCAAACCATTTTTGGTAACAACATCCCACTTACATACCTTTTTGTCTTCTTCTAGGACCCTGTGGCAAAAAAATTTCATTATCTCTTTTTAAAGCATATAGTGTGGAAAGAAGGCTGGATTAATTAGAATTTGTATTATAAAAATGAGAACTGGAAATCAGCTATCCAACCTCCACCTGTAAGTCAATAGGTATTGTTCCACGTGAAATTAACTGAATATTAATATACTGTACATTTATTTTCTTAGTTCAGCTACCTAGTGGGAAACCAAGGTTGCTCACCTGTAACCTTGGTTCTTTGAGATGGGCTCCATGACTGTCACTTACACCTATGAGGTTCTGCACCTGTACAGATCAGTTTGGGAGCATCACAAAGCAGTTTCTTCGCCTCATGCTGTGGCCCCTCCCTCAATGCCTCATGGTTTAGTCAGGCTTCCAGCAACACTATAAAAGGAGGAGGAAGGTACACATTACCTCTGTTCCTTCCAACCTCCACACCAGAACAATGCTGCTCTGTTTAAGTAGGCTCTGATGTAGAGGAGAAGGTTGCGTGGGTGGTGTGAGTGACTGAGCCCATCTTGAAGAATGAAGATTACAGATGAGTAACCTCAATTTCTTCTTTCAGTGAGGCTCTGTCAACTCACAGCTATGGGAGAATAAAAAAGCTGTAGTCCAAAAAGGGGAGGAAAAAGGTGTCTACTTAAAGAGGGACTGCAATACTGTTCTCCATATACCAGCGCCTGATCGAGAAGAAAGATCAAGTGCATAATGCTTGGCAAACGTGTGGGGAGCTTCATGTAGCTGCCTTACAAATTGGGTCCAAAGGAAACTTGCAGGACTATGTTGCCGATATTGCCATGGTCCTAGTAGAATGACGCTGGAGACCGGTAGGAGGCTCCTTGTCTGACAGCGCGTAGCAGAGTGAGATGCAGTTTACTAGCCATGAAGATACAATTTGTGATGTTAATTTAGAGCCTGAAGCAGGACCTCCTAAGCTGATGAGAGGTGAAGTTGACTTTCAAAAGGGTTTTGTCCCATCAAGGTAGAAGGAAAGTGCCTGTTTAACATCTAAGGTATGCAGAGATGATTCTTCCCTGTTGGTGTGAGGTTTAGGAGGAAAAACACAAGTTGCATAATTTCTTTGGACATATGAAAATGGGAAATTATTTTTTGTTTGAACGAAGGAGATAGTCATAGAGTAACCTTGTCATTATGGTAGCTAAGAAAGGAGGGTAGCATGGACAAGGCTGCGAGTTACCCTACTCTATGAGCTGATGTTAATGTTACCAGCATACGTACTTTAGAGAGCATATGTAATGAACAGGTAGCCAATGGTCAAATGAAGGTAGAATGAGTATACTCAGTACTACGTTTAATTCCCAGGAGGGGCACGGATCCCTGATGATAGGGAAGGAGTTAAATATGCCTTTTAGGACCCTGTTTAGGATCAGGTGGGAAAACACTGGTCATACATCCACAGGAGGAGGATGGGCAGAAATTATGGCACTTTCAGTCAAGATGCTCCACGACCTTGTGATTTGAGGTTAATCAGATAAGTAAGCAGATGTTTTATTGTCGTAGTTTTGGGGTTGAGATTCTGTGTGGAACTCCAGATGGTAAATCTTTTCCATTTTGCCTCATGGGTTATATTAGTCAAGGTTTTACGAGCACTCTTCAGATAAGTTGGGTACAATTACATCTTTGTTCGAGGTATCTGGTGCATCTTCAATGGCTTTGGATCAGTCTGTGGTGCCCTAGGATGATCTTATTTGGAGTTTGAAGGGACCATTTGAGAATTTACAGTGGTCGTTGCCGTAAGTAGCACCAGTGCTGCTAATGTTATTAATATTGGCGATGCCGGAGTGGAAAAATGCATTTCAGCTAGTGAGGTGACAGACACATGAACTTGTGATTGAGGTGGTTGTTGCAGCGGGTCCTGTGTAGTTTCAGTTGTGATTGGGAGTGTTGCAGCTGCTGAGCCAGTAGACGATGCTGGCAGGTTATTCTGCTTCAGAATAGCCATTAGAGACTGAGCTATCTGAACCAGTGGAGTCTGTGTCTCAATGGCTGCAACAGAACACCCTGTGGACTTTATAGGTGCAGGCAACAGAGATGGGTGGGTGGCCTGCTTAGTGAGCTGGAGGGTGCAGCCCTAGTAGATCCTGGGTCTGGTGTGGCATACAAGTAGTGTTCATAAGAAGGTTGGAAAAATGTATCCCAAGGATATGGCTGGTAATGGAGGGAAGGCCAGTATTGTAAGTGTGGCCATTGGTCATAACCCAACATATAGGCTGGTGAATTGTAGCCTGATCGATACACATATGGAGACTGGACTGGCAGCTGCCCAGTAGGATGGGTGGGTTTGCCAGGCCAGGTTGTAGGCAATGCTGAAGGACGAGTGAAATAGAGGACAAAGAGGGTGATCTGTATCCAGGAAAGACGACGGAGAAGATAACCAAGGGGATCCTTCGAAAAAGCCCCTTGGAGTCCCAAATGGAGTAGCTGGAATAGAAATTGGAGTATGTGAGGATCTTGGAGACAAGAGCCAATCCATGTCAGGAGAGGAAGACGGAGAGCTGACAAAATCAGGCTTTTTCTTAAGCCATTTGGTGGTATGGTCATGTTCTCCAGATTTGCCATGTTTCTTCTTCTGTGGGATGTCTGATTTCTTTAGGGTATGTTTACAATTCTGGTCTCTCTTATGAGAGGGGGAAGAAATGACTAACTTGGTTTTTTAAATGTTTAACTTTTGATAGGTGACATGTTGTGGAAGGTCAGTGCCGGTGTGGCTCTGCTTGCAAGTGGTGCCAACAAAGGCGGTACTGTGGGTGACGGTGCCAAGATTGTCAATGGTGCTGAGGGTATTGGTGCCGATGAAGAAATGGAGGCACTGAACTCGGCATCTGTGGTACCTGAGTGTGGGCTCTAGGAGAGGATTCTCCAGATGCCTCTAGTATCTTCTTTGTTAAAAGAAATTGAAGTAGCATCCTGCGGTCCTTCAGAGCCCTGCCTGAGTGATTAGTACATGTTGAACAACCAGTAGGCTTGTTTACCTCCCCAAGGAATAGTAGGCACTCATTGTGTGGGTCAATTAATAGATCTGACATAGGGCACTGAATACATTTCTTGTATCTTCCTTTTTTCGGGGTAGGCGACAGAGTGGCCTGGGAGAAGCCCCATGGGCCATAGAGTAAGCCTCAATACTCTTTCAAGATGCTACAAATATAGGAGAAGTTAACTCCCTTCAACTGCTAAATGCTGTGGCTTTTGTAAGGAACTGAGGGAACTCGTGCTTGCCCCCTCCTTTTATAGTGCTGCCAAAAGCACGAGCCATTGAAGGAGGGGCCACAGTGCACACAAAAGAAACTGCTTGGAGTAGCTCCTAAGCCGATCTGCGCATGCACAGAACCCCACAGCTGAGTCATTGAATCCCCACTTGAAGAAAGAACTTGCCTGTCATAACTGGTAACATTTTTACTAGTAAATAAAGATTGAAAAGATGAATTCATTACCCTGAAAAAGGCCAGATCTTGAACCCTCCCAACTTCCTCAAGCAATGACTGGAAAAGAATGAATGATGGTGAAGATGCAGAATAAAATTTAAAGAAATGTTTGATGAAGACTGAGAATCTTGGAAAGATAAGGGTGTAAGAAAATGGAGGGGGGGGGGAGGTGTGCGGAAACCTGAGAACATCAACACCACAAAATGACACTGAAAGTTCTTGATAAGTTTCTCCTGATTTTAGTTCTATGAAAATGGCATTAAAGTTTGTTTGTAGAATACTTGTGTAATTAAGGAACAGACGGACTGAGGACGTGGCCCCAATCAAAGATCTGTGTACGCACAGCAGATGAATCTTACTCCTTGTGCGTATGCACACAGTTTGCATGCATAGTGCCACAGTCAAACTCCTGAGCTGCCACCCTGCAAAGAGGCAAAGAGTGGTGGCATGGTCAAGACATGCAGGTGCATGCAGGTGGTGGCATGGTCAAGACAGGGAACTTTGACTCGGGCTATATGTACAGGTTTGGTCTGCACACTTGGACCTGGGCTTTGGATCAGAACCTATATGTCTCAAATTCTTCCTAAAAACAAAAACACACATTCTGTGAAAAGATGTGGACTATTGAAGAGTTTATAGCCTCTGTAGTACTTCTGTCGCCTCCCTCTTCTATAGACAAATGGCTGTGCCTTACTCCAGGTTATAAGGAACTCTTTAGAAACACCACTAGAAATTACCCAACTGCTGGAAAAGAGACAACCTGGGCATATCAAATTACAACTTTGAGACTGGTTGCTGCTTCTAAATAAAACATAAGAATGGATTTCCCACCAGCAATGACTTTATCTTGTGCAAGATTTCCAGACTGTTGTCTATATATGTATGCAGTAAGTATTAAAAAAAAACTTTCCTTTTTCCTGGCTTCCAGTGCTCTAACGTTAGCAGTAAGGAGATGCCTAGTTAGACTTGATCAAAGTCCCCTCCGCGATCGCCGCGGCGGGGGTTTGGCGGCGCGCCTTTCCCCTCCTAGCCAAAGGAGGCGAGGAAGGAGCGGCCGCTCCCGGGTGGGGCGGGCAGTTAGGCCTTGGTTGCCTATGGCAACCATGTTCGAAGCGCGCCCGGGACTCTCGTGAGAGGCGGAAGTCCCGGGCGCCATCTTAGAAATCCCCGCTCTGCCGCCTCATTCGGCCAGGCGGGAGCGGGGAGATAGGACGTGCTTCGAGGCAGCGCCAGTGACTAGGCCACTTGCCTCGAAGTGCAGGGGCCAAAGAGAGGTGTAGGGAGGGAGTGTAACCCCCTCCCCCCCAGGCCGGCAGTAAAGCTTCCCTGAAGCGGGTAGCACGTGGCTGCCGCGAAAAGCGGCGAGAGGGCTGAGCGGGGCCGGAGTGCCTCCGGCATACAGGTTTCTCCCACAGAGTGGTGAACGGGTCGGGGTGGGCTGGGAAGCTCCCTAGGCCCCGGGATTCTCCCCAGTTGGTGGGGAACGAGGTCGGGGTCAGGCGGGCGGGATTGACACACACGCCCCGGCCGGCAGACGGGCCTCTTTTCAGGCGTGAGGCGCAGGAGGGGTTGAGAGGGGCCTGATTGCCCCCCCACCCAGCACACAGGCGTTTCCCCACAGAGTCAGAAGGGGGTTGGGGTTTGTTGATTGGAGGATTCCTCCAGGCCCCTTTGGTTCTTCCCCATCCCCTATAGCGCATCAAAGTTACCCCATCAATCAGTGGGGAATGGGGTAGGGGCCAGGCAGGTGGGATTGCCACACACACCCCTCCACTGGTCAGCCCAAGGGCTTGCGTGTGGGCCAACGAACAGCCACCCCCTACCCATAAGCCAGGCCTGCACCGGGAGGAAGCTAGCCTGTGCAGGCACGGGAGACCAAGCAGGCCTATATATTAGAGTTAACCCTTAGGGGGGCAAGGTCTTCTTCCCCTTAGGACAGGGGGCCACTACAGGCAGTCCTGAGGGACCCGCATAGTCCCCCAGTGGGTGACTCAGTGAGCAGGAAGGTTCCAAAATGCCTCCCCGCCGCAAGGGCCAGAAGAAGGCTCAAGCGAAAAAGGTAAGTAAGGCCCCTCCTAAAAAGGCTAACCCGAAAAAACAGCAGCAAGACGGGGCCTCGCAGGAGGCAGTCCTCTTGGCCATGCAGGCTCAGTTAGAAGGATATCAGGCCCGCATAGAGGAACTGGAAGGGGACTGCAGTGAGCCCCCTGGGCAACATGGTGGTATAGAAAGGGAAACCGGGCAACCGATCCCGAGGGAAGAAGGGGCAGGTGGCCTGTCCCCAGGCTATGAGGAGGGCCCATGCCGCATGGGAAGCGGGCGGCGTCGGGCCCTGCCTTTTCGTTTCAGGGACGAGGAACCAGGACCGAGCAGGCGAAGGGAAGAAGGCCCCCCCGACTATCAAGCTCAATTCGAGGCACTCCAGGAAGGAATGCGGGTGTTGTCGGAAAGCATGGAGGCAGCACAGCGCAGACAGCGGGGACCAATGAGCCACACTTGTGGCCCAAGCCCCCGTTGCGGACCCGAACCAGTTGAAGGTGAGCAAGGGGGTGATGGCTGGTGGGAAGAAGAAGAGGATCATTGGGGGGTCGGGCCCTTTAGGGGCCAAGGGGAGCACTCCCCAGCCAGGCCATGTGCCCACCAGGAACACGGAAGGAATCAGTACTCAACTTGCCCTGAACGGAATGGGCAAACTGGGGGGAGGGCAGCACGATGCCATGCCGTGGCGTGCGGACACTGCCCAAATCTGGGCTACAAATCAGCGGCCCGAGTGTGGGGGGCAGGGCAGCGCTGTGCGCATCAGACTGCACGGTGCTGTGGCCATCGGGAAGAGCCCCCACCCCTCTCGGGGGGCACGTTGATGTGTCCGCTCCACTAGGGGAGCATTTGCTCCAAGCCACCAAGGAAAAAATATGGAGTGGCGAATACATTGACATATTCGCACTCCTCTTCAGCGACCCTATACCAGATCCTAATGATAAGGAGGAGAGGAAAGAAAATGAGAAGTTCAAAAGGCCAAAGGCCGAACGTACCTGGTCCAACTGGACAGCTGCTTATACTATTTATATGGGGGTAACACTGGTGAGATTCCCGGAGCGAGGGCTGGAGATGATCAAATACTCGGACATTGTCCGCCGAGCATTTGACACAGGAGGACCGGGCGCTTGGCTGCGCTACGATGAATCCTTCCGGCGTAGGGCGGCCAACAACCCGAGACTGCGTTGGGATCTTCATGCTCACGATATCTGGCTGGAGTGTATCAGCTGCTCCAGGTATGCCCCCCGATCAGATAGCGGCCACGTCCTCTCGCGTATGGGGGGCACACAGCAAGGCGAAGGTGGACAGAAAAACAGACCACGGCAGCCTTCAGGGGGGCCTACGTGTTGGGATTTCAATGATGGGGGCAGGTGTTTTCGGACCCAGTGTAAATTCAAACACGTATGCACCCAATGCGCAGGTGACCATGCCGCATCAACGTGTAACAGATTCAGACAGTATGGAGCCAGGAGCAGGGGGCGAGGGGGTAACAGGCAGGCCACCGCCAGCCAAGGAAGTGCCAGTCAACCGGTGGGGAAGGGCGCCAACTCCGGTCCGGCATGAGGCACTATGGTTGGCGACCCGGGATTACCCTGACCGCGAAACCGCCGAGTACGTTGTAGAGGGTTTTAGGAGTGGCTTCAGGATCCCCACCCAAGGCCCCCGCTATCATCTCGGGGCAAAAAATTTGAAATCGGTGACTGGTAACGAACAATTAGTTCAACAAAAGATTGATAAAGAGGTAAAGGAAGGTAGGATTCAAGGCCCCTTCGAAGAATTGCCTATTCCCACACTCCGGATATCCCCCCTGGGCTTAGTGCCAAAAAAGGCCCCGGGGGAATATCGCATGATTCACCACTTGTCCCACCCTAAAGGGGAGTCGGTGAATGATGCAATCCCCCCGGAACTTTGCTCAGTAAGGTATGCATCATTTGACTCTGCAGTCGAAATGGTGCGTTCCTGCGGCAAGGGTGCCCTTCTCGCGAAATGCGACATCAAGTCGGCGTTCCGTCTCCTGCCAGTGCATCCTGAGGACTTTGAGCTCCTCGGCATGCAGTTCCAGGGACAATTTTACTTTGACAAGGCGATGCCCATGGGATGCTCCATCTCATGCGCAGCCTTCGAAAAGTTCAGCACCATTTTGGAATGGATTGCGCGCCAGCGCGCAGGGCGGAGACTGATGACGCACTATCTGGATGATTTCCTCTTCGCGGGTAGGGCGGGGACAACTGAATGTGCATTAGGGATGCGCGCGTTCCAGAGAGTGGCCGCGGAACTGGGGGTACCGTTGGCCCCCGAAAAAACTGAAGGCCCAACGACCAAGTTGACATATCTGGGCATAGAGCTCGACACCGTGAGCTCTCTATCTAGATTGCCAGCCGACAAGCTCCAAACCCTCAAGGAATTGATAGCGACAACCAGGGCAGCCACCAAAATAACGATCAGGCAGCTGCAGTCCCTCATGGGTAGCCTTAATTTTGCCTGCCGAGTCATCGCACCAGGGAGAGCCTTCATGTCCCGATTGTATGCCCTTACGGGGAGCGACCGTCCCCCGCATCATCATGTCCGTGTGACAAGGGTGATGCGGGACGATTTGGCAACCTGGGAGGCTTTCCTCCAGGGCTACAATGGGGTGAGCTTTTGGCGGCAACGACTCCTTTTGGAGTCGGAGCTTCAAATACAATCTGACGCGGCAGGCGGCCACGGGTTTGGGGTGTACTTCAGGCGAAAGTGGTGTGCTGCCCCCTGGCCCGTGGAGTGGGAAGAACAGGGATTAACCCATGACCTAACATTCCTGGAGTTCTTCCCCATAGTGGTGGCAGTAGAGTTATGGGAGGCGGAATTTTCCAACAGGCGGGTTCTCTTCTGGTGTGACAATATGGCGGTCGTTCACGTCATCAATAAGCTGTCGTCGAAATCGGAAAGGGTCATGCGGCTGGTCCGGCATTTTGTACTCAAATGCTTGCGGGCAAACATTTTGTTCGTGGCCAAGCACGTGCCCGGAATTGATAATGGCATAGCCGATGCCCTTTCTCGATTTCAGACAGACCGTTTTCGCCAACTCGCACCAGACGCCATGGAGAACCCAGAGCCGCTACCGAGGGACATGTGGAACCTTGGATTCTAGAACTAAATCAGGCAGTGCAGGGATCCCTCGCGCTCAGAACCAGGCGGGCGTACGAAACGGCTTTTGGAGAGTTCCAGGAATACAGGTCAGGGAAAGGTTGGGAACTAGGATTCCCCATCCCTGAGGGCCAGATGCTTCAATTTGCCCTCCAACTGAGGCAACGGGGCTTGGCGCCGGGTACGATCGGGGGAAAAATAGCTGCCATCTCTTTTATGAGCCGTCTAGCGGGCCACCCATCTCCCGATAACGGCTTTTTTATGAGCCGTCTTAGGGAGAGTTGGGCCCGTAGCGCCCCGCGGACACCGGACACGAGGGCCCCCATTACCCCTCAGCTCCTCACAAGGATCTGCCAGGCATTACATACCGTATGTCACTCGGACAGTGAGGCAGTTCTTTTTAGGGCCGCATTCCGCGTGGCGCTATTTGGGGCCTTCAGGATCGGCGAGATCGTCCCCCAATCCAGGAAAGATAGGTCGGGTGCGGCGCTGCAGATCCATGATGTGGGTTGGCAAGGTAACACCCTCTTGTTACATCTGAGGAAATCAAAGACGGATCAAAGGGCAAGAGGCAAGGTCGTGAGGCTGTGCCCTTCGGGCGACACCCTTACATGCCCCGTCGAAGCGATAAAACAGTATCTAACATCCCGCCCGAAAGCGGAGGGCCCGTTGTTCCTCCACAAGGATGGGACTCCGCTGACGCGATACCAGTTTGGGGCAGTCCTTAACATGTGCGTGAAGGAAGCAGGCCTAGACCCAGGTTATTACACGGCGCATTCTTTTCGCATAGGGGCGGCATCGGTGGCTGCGAGCATGGGTCTACCTGCAGAACGTATACAACACATAGGGAGATGGCGGTCTTCTGCTTACCGTTTTTATATAAGGGACACCGAGCCAAGAATGTCAGGGCATTTGGGCACCCGTCAGCAACCGTCTAACTATGATTTCTTTTCCAGACGCGGAACCCCCGCGGGGACGGAAGGTGGTGTGGATCGTCGGCCACAGCATCGTCCATTGGGCTGGAAAGATGGCCGCCCGAAGTGGATGGGGCACTCAGCTGGGCCTAGGCGATAGGGCAAATATAATTTGGCTGGGCCGACGCGGTATGCTGTGGGAGCAATTGCTCCCGGCGCTGTCTGCGGCGGCAGAGAAATTCCCGACACCGGTAATAATGGTAATCCATTTGGGAGAAAATAACCTGCCCAAGGTTACGGGGCTTTGGCTTACAAAGAGGGTGAAGGCAGATCTGCAAAAGGTGCAGGATCGGTTCCAGGGATGCACTCTGATTTGGTCAGAAATGTTGCAAAGGAGAGTCTGGGCTAATGCCCACCACCCGGGCAGAGTGGACCGGGCGAGAAAAAGGGCAAACTCGGAAATTGGTAACTGGCTGCAGCGAACAGGGGGGTTCGCAATTTCTCATGCGGAGATTAGCCATGATAAGGATGAGTTGTATCGGAGTGATGGGGTCCATCTATCGGATGCTGGATGTAGTATATATCTCGGGGTCCTGAAACGCAGCCTATATAAAATCCTCTCAAGTTGAATTTTGGCGGCGAACCAGCCAAGCAGAGCTGGCGGTTCTGGTGGCGGTAGGCTGAGTTCAGGCCAACGGTTAAAAGTTGAAACGGTTAGGATAGCATAGGGTAGCAACATCTCCTTAAGAGATGGGTATTGGCCAGACATAGCCGCTCAGTGCGGCCCACTGCATGGCCAGCCCAAGGGTGAGAGACGAGCGGCCGAACCTGCTGGGCGGACCATGCACCAAACAGGAGGTTACGGTGTCCTCATCCTTGTTGTTTAAACCCCCGCCTCGGTGGGCGAGGGGATAGGTGTGAACAACCCGCCCTCGTCCGGTTAAACCGGTAGTAGGGGTAGGGTGTAAGTTGGAAAAGTTGGTTAAGATAGGGCACAGGAGGATTCCCCTAGGGCTTAACCTAAAGATGGTAGAGGAGGGCACCAGGCAAACAGGACAATGCCTGGCACAATAAGGGGAACCTCCTGTTGGGAAGGTTAACAGTTAGGGATAAGAGATTGATAGGACCCCAGTTAAAAGGGGGAAGTGGGAGGGTTGCCTCTTCTCCCTTTTTGGGATAATTAATAAAGAGTGTGGCCGTTCAAACCCATATATTGTGTCCTCGTCTTCTTTGGGGGGGGTGCGTCTACAATGAAACCCGAATACAAAGTCTCTTTTCAAATGCAATGCATAGTGTGTGTATATGCATACTCTAATGTGTAAGCAAAAATGTGTTTTATATACGTATTTCCCCCATAGCAAATTTATTTTTTTGCCAATTCAGCAGGCAAGTATATATTATACTTAGAACAAATATGTGAGAAAGAGGAAGAAGTGGTCACTCTTCTCTATCTTGTATATCAGAACCAAGATTAGAGCTAAAGCTGATCACATATATCATCAGTGTCTCATTAAATAATCATGTTATAAATATTTGCTAGTATACAGATTACTTGCAAAGTAATTACATGAGATAATACCAACTAATTAACAATAATGTACTGTAGCTATTGCATTACTTGAATCTGTTTACTTTACTGAAACTCGGTCTTCCGAAAACTTTGCAAATCACTGACGATTCTGGTCTTCGGTTCAGAATGTCTGAGCTTTGAGGTAGAGCTCGGTGTCCTCAACATGTTGAGGACACCGTACTCCAAACTTGCAGCCCTGGAATTATACTGTCGGGTAAATGAACTTACAGTTAATTGTGCCAAAACTAAGGTTATGATCTTTGCACACAAATTAGACTATCAGGAATGGAGGATAGGCTAAGCTACCTTGGATCAGGTGCAATCCTACTGCTATTTAGGTGTTACCTTTGCAGCAACAGGAACCTGGGCTTGCCATTTTTTAGTTACTAATCTGAAAATGGCTCGAACATCTCAGGCAGTTATGAGATTTTTGGAGGAGAGAGGGGGGACAGCAATTTTTGCCAGCAGTAAGGCTCCTTGAACAAAAGCTCATCCCGCAGGCTATATATGGGGCAGGCGTTTGGGGCGGGCACTGCGAGGGGAAGTTGGAGGGATTTCAAAATAAAGTGCTTTGCACATTTATGGGCGTGCCCAAATATTCTCAAACTGCATTGCTTAGGGCCAAAGAAGGAATATTATCAGTACAGACTAAAATACTCCAAAGTTTTTTACGATACTGGTTCAGACTTCTGGAATTTAAAGCAGAGGCTTTACCGAGCCTTTGCTGGACAAAACGGTTAGTAGTGAGACTAAGTCTCTGTGGTTTGAAGTCTTGAGCTCTTTGTTAAATCAACTGGGGTATTGGTGCTTGCTTTATTTACAAACCCCCTCTCAAAAGATTAAGGCCGAATTGATGCAAAGTCTGTTGGACATCGCAAAACAAAACGACATGGCTAGTGTTAATTCATCAACGATCTCTCCCTTTTACCCCCAAATTAAGACAGTTTGGGGTGGTAGGGAGTTGTACCTGTGCTCCCTCCGTAGTTTTAAGTTAAGGAGGGCATACACTTTATGTCGCCTCCAGCTGCTTCCTTCCAAAGTTATGAAGGGCGCTTTGCCTCTATACCGTGGAGGGCATGACTTTGCCCCTGCGACTGGGCCAGGTAGACAGAATTCAACATATTTTGTTGAATTGCCTCTATGTAGAGGGAATAAAACAGTCCTGGCTCAGCAAATTATTAAAGTATAGAAGCTATAGGGCCTCTACGTGTAAATTGGAATTTATTTTAGTGCAGTCTGCTCCTTGTGATCTCTAAGTGGCTGCTACGTATTTACACCTAGTCATTAAAACAAGGTGAAAATTTACCTAGGGAATAATTAATTGTAACCCAGATGACCTTGTATTTTCATAAGGAATGGTATGCCCAGGTGTATTTGTGTTTCTATTTGTATTTCTACTTGTTTCTACAAAATGATAATTACTATTTATGTTTTTATAGATGATGGTGAATTATTTTTATTTTATTTGCATCTTTTATTTTATATTGTTGGTAAAAGATGACGTAAGAAGTGTTTTATTTTAAATGTTAAGTTTTGCTATGGTGTTATGGCGATAGTGAAAGCTTTGCTTATTTTTTATTATTATTATTATTATTATTATTAGATGATGATGATGATGATGATGGATTAAATCTACCAATCTGCTCTAAAACTTCTTCTAGAGTCATGTTGATTTGGAACAATCCTACAAAAAATAGTTTATCTCCCAACATCCTCTGAAGTGAAGATGAATATAAAGAATTCATTCAGCTTCTCTGCACTGGCCATATTTTCCCAAAAGTGCCCCTTTTACTTCCTGATTGTCTCAATTAATGGGTAAATTAACTCTCTAGCAGGCTTTCTGCTTCTGATATACTTGGAAAAAGTGATTAGCTTTTGCATCTTTCTTTAGCAACTCTCACTCCAAATTCCCTCCTGGCCTGCCTTATTAAGGTTTTAAATCTAACTTGCCAATGTTTCTGATCTTTCCTATTTTTCTCCTTTTGACTAGCTTTCCATTTTCTATAAGATCTATTTTTTTTTGCTACAGTAGCCTCTTTTAGATCACCATTTAGCCATGCTAGCATAGGTATGCATACCTCTTGCAGACATTTGATCCTAATGCCTGCTTTTTTAGTTTCCCTCTAACTAGCTTCCTCATTTTTGTGTAATTTCTCTTTTTAAAGTAAAAGTCTATTGTGGTAGTTTTATTTGGCATACTTCCCCTTATATGGATGTAGAATTTAATATAATGTGATCACTATTACCAAGTAGTTCCATTACTGCTACCACTTGCTCCAGATCACACGTTCCACCTAGGACAAGATCCAAAGTTGCTGCTTTTGCGTGTTCCAGGCTGTCTAGAAATTGTATCTCTTCATCATGTCCCAATGTGACATTTACCCAATCAATATACAGGGTTTTAAAGACATTTATTATTATTGGGTTTCTAATTTTAGTAACCTGTCTAATCTTCATAATTAGTCTCACCATCCTGGTCAGATGGTCAGCAAGTACCACCTCACCTATATGCATCCAATTTAAGCATGGGATTTCTATCCATAGAGATTCCAAAGTACGATTGTTTCCTTTAAAATGTTAATCATACTGCTGTTCTTAACTTATATGACACCCTGTCAGCAGCCCTATTGAAACTGTCATTTCAATATATTTTGTATTACAGTGTGTCAATGGGTGTTTTACACACACATTTCTCCTGGATGTTTTCTGTTACATCCTGGACTTTCTGTGTGTCTAAATCACTCACCCAGATCTTAAACATCCGGATCTTTGAACTTCTGCGTAGAACTTCTCCCAGAATCTTTGTGTGTAAAAAGTTCTCCTGATAAACTGCTTTGCTCCAGGCAGCTGTGGTCACTTGGTTTCCATGGCAGCCTGTCACATCTACAGCTGCGGCTACTTTAGGCTGCCTCAGGGCAGTTTTTGTGAAAAGAATGCATCCAGGAACTGCCTCAAGGCAGTGTGTGAGAGAAACATGAATCCGGAACTTACTTGTAGACTTGTAAACCCAGAAGATTGAAAAATCCGGAACTTTAACATGTGTGTAAACATGCCCATTATCTTTGCCCCACCAGGTTTCCAAGATGTCTGTTATGTTACTATCCTCATTTAATGCTCAACATTCTAATTCATCATCTTACATTTTAGACTTCTAGAATTTGTATATGAACACTTAAACATATTGTTATTTTGCTGCTTTCAACTGTTTGTTTCAGTTAATTTGGGATCATTTAAATTTGTATGTTCTGCATTAGTTCCCACTCTGAGCTTCTTTCTGATTCTCTTTATCAGGATGCCCCAAATCCCTATTACTGATATTCCTAAGGGATGCCATAGACTGAACCATGTGCTCCCTCAGCACCTATCAGCTTTCCTTGAGATTTGTTATTATTAAATTTATTTATTTTTCAACCTCTGTTATTTTTAGTACTAGCAGTCTGTTTCTATTTTGGTTAAGGTAAAGCCCATGCTTCCTTTATAGGGGTCCCCCTTTCCAAAATGTCCCCTAGTTTCTAATGAATCTAAACCCCTCCTTGCATCATTGTCTCATCTACACATTGAAACTCTGGAGCTCTACCTGTCTCAGTGGCCCTGCACATGGAACCGAAAGAATTTTAGAGAATGCTACTTTGGAGGTTTTGGATTTAATCACCTTCCTTGCAGCCTAAATTTGGCATTGGTAGGGGTACCCCGGAAGGCCTACAGCGTCTGAAGCCGGCAGCCACAGCCGGCGCTGAGGCCGCCGGACCGCCGCCACCCGGAGCTGAACTGAAGGTACTGGATCCTGGGAACTTGTAGTAGGGTGATCCCTGG
>QEPC01002344.1:1038198-1050383 GCA_003113815.1 Sphenodon punctatus | reverse complement strand
GAGGGGAGGGTGGGTAGGGGGGCGGGGGTTGGTTTTTAGTGATGTTTTAAAATTGCTGCGGGTTGATTTATTGTTGTTTTTATTGTTATATTGGGTTTTATAATATTGTACGCCGCCCTGAGATGCCATGGGCATGAGGGGGCGGCTAACAAATGGAAATAAATAAACAAACCCTGGGAACTCCTTACTGCTGGGTTATGCCAGGCTACTGGCCTACCGTCCCCCTGGCTCCACCTACCGTCTCCCTGGCTCCGCCCCTAGGCCCGCCGGCCTGACCTTACTGCCCTAGTGCCCCTCCAACATCAAAACCTACCAGCCGTCCCTGATAGATATTCCATGGGGGAAAAAAAGTTGTAAAATCAGACCTTTTGCACTCTGGCCAGACTTTGCAATCTGTTCTACCTTCATCATACTTGAATGGATTTTCACCAAATTTGGACATATTGTATATGTTCCTCTAAGGCTCCCATTTGCCAAAATTCAGATGGTAACCTTGCCTGGTTCAAATTTTGTACACCTTCAAATTTGTGATTATAACAAAACAGTGGTCTCATCCATTTATTTATTTATTTTATTAAAATTTGTATCCCGCCCTACCCCGAAGACTTAGAGCATCTAACAACTTAAATAAAACATAAAAATCCATAAAAGCAAAATACAAAAATAACCCCCAAACCCTGCCATCCCAGTTCACAACAGCAGCCAGGCATTGGGTAAGCATTGAGACTGCAGGACTGGGATCAGATGAAAAGGAGAGGTAGAGCTGAGTATTATCAACATATTGATGACACCTCACCCCAAACCTTCGAATGACCTCACCCAACAGCCTCCAGATACCCATTGAAGAGGGAAGACAGAATAGAACCCTGTGGGACACCACAGGGGAGGTCCCGAGGGGCCACCGAGCAATCACACATCACCACCCGTTGGGACTTCCCTAACAGGAAAGAACAGAACCACTCAAGAGAGGTTCTGTGCACCCCCACGAGGTCCCTCAGTCGTATCAATGACATGTTGTGATTACCTGTATCAAAGGCCACTGAAAGATCTAACAAAATCAACAAAATAGAATTCCTTTAATCCATCTCAAGGTGCAGATCAGCCACAAGTGCAATCGCCATGCCATACCCGGGACAAAAACCTGACTGAAATGGGTCCAGGGATCTGATATCATTAAGATGAGCCTGGAGTAACAAATACAATAATTAGAGACAGGTTGCTAGCTGGCTGGGGGCCAGTGATCAAAGATAGTTTTTTAAGCAGGTGCCAGACCACCATAGTCTTAAGGGGGCCTGACACCCTACCCTCCTGTAGGAAGGCATTGACCACCCAACCAACGACGACCCCAACATCTCCCGGATGACCTTTAACAGCCAGGATAGGCAAGGATCTAATTCACAACTGGTTGCCCTCGTTGCCCCAAGCACCTCCCCCGCATTGGTGGGTGATACCAAATGAAACTGATCCAAAAAAACAGGACAAGACTGAGCTTCCATAACCCCAAACTCTGACTGCAGTTGAAATTGCAGCATCCAAGTCGTGGTGGATATGAGCAATTTTGTCTACAAAGTAATGAATAAGCATGTCACAGTGGGCTATTAAGGGTAAGCATTTTGGGGTTGTTTTTTTGTATTATGGTATTAATAAAAAAAAATTGTTTTTTCATTATTACCAGAAAAACAAGAACGGAAAAAAAAAATTGGAATAAGAACAAAAATTTAGAAATTAAAAGAAGTTTTTTGGAGGACATAAATATCATGATGAAACATCTTTGTTTTCCTTCCAATCTGTATGAATTTTAGAGAGAATGTATCCTTTATGAAGCGGTTCATCCCTTTGGATAAAGGGCCCCAATTTTATAAGCATCATGGTTTCTGATGCATTCCTGGCTGGAACATCTTTGATTCCAATCCAATTTGGATGCACTTTGGAAAGAGGATATCCCTCTCCAAAGGTATCATTCATGCCAAATTTCATAAAGATTGGATAATGGGTTCCTATTTTATAAGCAATGTAATTTTTGTGGTTTGTGTGCACACTTCCAGCTGTAACATCTTTGTTTTAAATCCAATTTGGAAGAAATTAGGACAGAGTGTATCCCTCACCATAAGGGATCATCCCTGACAATTTTTAGAAAGATTGGATAAAAAGCCCTGATTTTATAAGCAATTAAACATTTGTGATTTTAACAAAAGTTGTGCAAGTACTAGTCCTGTAGGTTTTGGGACAAAAAAACCTAAATTTCAGGACATAACTTGGACTTCAGGTAGCATGTCAGAGGGGAGGGGGGAGCAGTCCAGCAATCAAGAGACATGATTGATACATCCAGGCTGGCCAATTGGCATCCCAAACACATCCCTCAACACTGTGACAGAGGACATAACAGAATCCCTTATTGGCTCTTTCCTAAGCAGATGCTTCCAACTTCCCAGTAATAAGCAGGGAGGTTGCGGTGGGCACAGAAAAGAATAAGAACACATGATTGACACCAACTGGCATCAGAAACCCATCTTGTATCACTGTGACAAATGTAAGAGAATCACTAGTATAGGCTCATTCTCTGGAGATGCTACCCAGGCTTCCAACTTGCCAGCACCCAATCACTGCAATCAGGGATGCTTGGAGGGCGGGAGGCACTGAGAAGCAAATATAAGTTTCTGCCAAGCTGCACAGCACCCACCACGGCTAAATCTTCTGTGGTTCGTAGGCTGGCTCAGTGCTCTGTGTGTGTGCTGCAGTCTCCGGCCTCACTGCGAGTGCTCTTAAAAGCAGAACTCTACACCTATTCTCCCCCATGTATTCCCCCACATACTTTGGGGTGCCAATGACAGAAGCCTATGCCAGTGCCAGTGCCTCTGGCACCTGCTCCTCCTCTGCTCTGCCCACCTCTTCCTGCCTTCCCCCTCTATACAAATACTACAAAAAGCAGATCTCTGCATCTAGTAAAATCTTTGTAATTTAAACAGAGGCAATTGATTTAAGGAAATTGTCGACGCACCCCAAATGAGACTCGGAGGCATATGTTGGTTTAAATGCTGGCCGCACTCTTTATTCACATACAACTCAACTGTTGGTGGGTGATTGCCTCAGCAATCCTGGGTCCAGTATGCCAATGTCTACAATAACTTATTAACACTGGTCCTGCCCGGATGTACCTCCCGTTGACAGTCCCTTATAAACAAACCTGCCCTCTTTTGACAAGACTCAGGCCGAAAGGGGAGGAAGAGCCCATCCCTGGGCGCGAGTAAGGAGTGTGGAGTCTGCCCGGCCTGAGGACAGCGCATGTCCCTGCAAACCGAGTTGTGGCCTCACTCCCAGGGGGATGACCACTAGTGCATGCTGTACCCCGCATTACACTGTGTATCATCTCCCCATCTCTTAAGGAGATGACTCTTGTTAACCTGTTCAACTCCCTATTAATCCTATCCTGGCATACTGGACCCCTGCCAAACAAGGGGTGATCGGTCCCGAACCGCCCGACCCCCACCAACTAGACCCCCAACAATTTATCCAAATGTCCTGCCAATACCGCCAAGTACATCTCGTTCCCTATGGGAAAGATGTACCCTGTCATCACGGTACAACTCCGCTCTTGTATGAATTATTCCGGAATGCCTAATACTAGATCCGCCTAACCCTTTTAACCATTTTACAACTTCCCTATTAACATTTCATCTGGCCTTATGAATCTTCCCTGGTTAACTGCCCTTTCCCATTTAATTCTGGGGATCCATTCCACCCAAACTAGGTGTGTTCCTTTGAACCACTCGCTAATCCTTAATAAATCCCTCTTTATAGCGATGACCAAATCGACACCTTTCCTTACCGATAGGTCGTTCTCCCCCAGATGTATAACCATTACATCTGGGGGAGGGTTGCCCCGCAAACCCTGCAATAATGGCATGAGTTGCTTCCAGCGTAACCCACTCCTACCCATCCATTTTATACGGGCTTTGCCTGACAGGCCCAAATTCTCTCCCCATGCGGAAGATGTTGCCCCTGCCTTTGCCCATCGCACGAGGCTGTGGCCGACGATCCATACTGCCCCACGACTACCCCCTGGCGCTCTGCTCCCTAACAGAAGATAAGATAAAAAGACATCGTTAAACCTGGACTGAGCGGATGTATTTTTTGTAAGCTCTTGATCGCCACCTCCCTACAGCCATTATTGCCTTCTCCGGTAACCCTGCTGCAGCCGCTGTTGTGGCTGCCCCAATACGGAAGGAATGGGACCCGAATTCCTGGGGTGACAATCCCACCCTTTTCAGTGCAGCCCGAAGCACCACCGTTAATTGGTAATTTGTAACCACTGCCCCTGTCTTATGTATGAATAGTTCCCCTGGTACTTGCGGTCGAATCCCCATATACCTCTTCATATGCGATACTGGGCATATCATTTGGCGCCCAACTTCAAAAATTTCCACTACATGGCCGTGGCGCTTCTGGTCGGTTTTTGACCATTTAAGATGGATCCGTATCTGGTCCTCCGCCACCTGCACATCTCCTATACCCACAGCCCTGGCTGAGGAATCCCTAGCCGAACTACACACCAGTTCGCTGATCCTAAACCCCCCAAAAAACATGATGACATATAGTGTTGTGAACAACTGCACCTCATATGGGCTGTAACAAACTTCAGGAAGGGCCTGGGTTATGCTCATCAAAACTGGTGTTGTTATCGGCTCCTGTTTTTTAAGTTGTACCCTATGTGACCTAGCCCAGGACTCCAGCATATGTTTCAAGAAAAACCCCTTATCAGGAGGCTGAAAACCCTTCAGCCTTCTGACAAAGGCCAGTGCTGCTAGTTTTCCTGCGATAGTCCCTACTGCTAATCCCTGGCTCCTAAGTGATTGTGCAAATTGAATTGCCTCAGGCTCCGTGATAGGGAACCCCGCCCCCCAACCTTTCCTTAACCTGAATTCTTGGAATTCCCAGAAGGACCTTCCGTAGGCGGCCTGTGTTGTTGGAGCCAATGATCCCTGAACGGTGTACTGCAGGTCAAATCGCCAAGACTCCAAATACCCAATGGCAACGGGTCAGGGTCCAACCGAGCCTCTGGCGCCAACTCCCGAAAACGCTCCATCTGGAATCAAGACAAGGCATCAGCTATGCCATTGTCGATTCCCGGGACGTGTCGGGCTACAAATAGGATGTTGTTTTGTAAACATTCTAACACCAGAGAACGGACGAGTCCCATTACCCTTGGGGAGCGAGAGGACATGGAGTTCACTACGTGAACCATGGCCGCGTTGTCACACCAAAATCATACGGTGTGGTTGGCAAAGTGTTCCTTCCAAGTTATTACTGCGACCATGATCGGGAACAATTCCAAGAACGTGAGGTCCCGAGTGACCCCCGATAAGTGCCACTCCCTAGGCCATGGAGCTGCACACCAGTGGTCATGAAAGTAGATTCCAAATCCTGCCCTACCTGCTGCATCGGAGTGGACCTGGAGGTCAGTCTGCAGGAGTAACTGCTCCCACCAGAAACTAACTCCGTTGAATTGTTCCAAAAATGCCAGCCATACCTCCAGGTCCAAACACATCTCTCTCGTAACCCGTACCCGGTAGTGAGGCGGGGGGTCCCCCCTTAGCTTCTCGTATAGACGTGACAAAAATGCTCTGCCTGGGGCCACTTCCCTACAAGTGAAGTTCAAGGATCCCACCAATGATTGCAAACTATGAACAGTTGTCTTCCTGGCCCTCATGCAATCCTTGATCTTAGCCCGTAAACTCACCAATTTGCCCTCAGGTAACCTAGATGTCTTATGTTCCGTGTCGAGTTCGATCCCTAAGTATGTGAGTCGAGTCGTAGGCCCCTGTTTTTTCGGGAGCCAAAGGGACGTCCAATTCCTCAGCTACTTCCACCATTACTTGTAGGGCAGCAGCGCATTCTCTCGACTGGGGGTGGCCAATTAACAAAAAATCATCCAAATACTTTGTTATGTCTCCCCCGTTTAATCTCTGACTCACCACCCAAGCAATCAGGATACTAAACCTCTCGAAAACAGAACAAGAGATCGAGCAGTCCATAGGCATGGCCCGATCATAGTAATACCTCCCTTGAAACTGGAAACCCAATAATCGACAACTACTAGGATGCACTGGCAGTATCCTAAAAGCGGATTTCAAGTTGCGGACCCTTTTCTCTTGACAAACTGGACCAGCAGGAATCACAAAACCAAATCTGAACCCCTGAACAATATATTTAACTTCTTCCCTGTTGGGGTGCCCTTGTAATGTCCGCTCCAGCTGCTCAATTTTGACTGGAGTCGGCCCCCTTTGTAGCCCTCGCCCCGGCTGGGGGTCCCTGATTCCCTTTTCCTGAACCACCTCCCTGGTTGTAACCCGATTTTTTACCCCTGTACTTGGGCTTGTAACAGTTCGTTGCAGGATGCCTCCCTCCCCCACAATTCGAGCACCCGTGCCGAAATTTACAGGATGTTCTATTGCACCATCTGGCCCTGTCGAATTTCCAACACAGGCCAGAGGTACCTTGTCCACTCCTTTTCGAGTCGGCTCGAAAGGACTCGCTCCCCCAGGCCACCCCACCCCGCACTAAGGGCTGCCCACTATCTGCCCTCGGGGCCCTGGTCGCGTCCACCACACATTCAAGCTAGAGGTCGGGGGCATGTACATCCCAACGCAACCCTGGTGTCATGGCGGCCCGATGACGAAATCCTTCATCATATCGTAACCATGCCCCCACTGGTCCTGTTCCATATGCCCTTCGAACTATATCGGCATACTTATGGAGCTCAAGACCTCGTGACGGATCTCTTATACACATCTAGATGTGTATAAGAGACAGCCCCAGCACCTTGGGATACCCTGCTCCTCTGTTGGGGAATGGGATCCACCCTCAATTCCCCTCCTTCTCTGTACCGCGCTGGCGGCCCAACTGCCCTTTTTGCCCTACCCCCAACTTGCGGGGGGCACCTGTGTCCCCACTCATCGCCCCCAGGGGGGCAGGCCCTTGAGTGTGAGGCCCTGCAGCCATGGCACTGGCTCCTGAGGAGGGTTCGCCCCCCACCCCTATTTTCGGGCTCTCTTGCACCCAGTTCCCCCGCCTCCGCAGGGGGATAATCCCTGGTCCTCAATAATGCCTCGCATTCGCGAAGGCGAGCAGCCATTGCAGCCCTACTTGGGAGGGGCTCACCCTCTGCGGGGTCTCCTTGCCCCGGCTGGGCCTCTTCCTCTCCTGGACGCTCTCTCCGGGGGTTAGCTCCCTTCTTCTGTCCCCCTGTTTTCTTCTTTGCCTTCCCCATGGCGTCCAGACAGGTATTTCTCTTTCTTTTTTTCTTTTTTTTTAAATTCGGGAAACTAGTTTCCCGCCTAAACCACGGCCTAGAACTCAGCAGCAATGCTCCTTTGCTGCGGACTGTCCGGCCTTTCCTTCAAGAAATGCCGCTCAGCGCGGCAGCAGGAGATCCGCCCCTTCTAACAAGGACGGGTCTCCAGATCCAACGAGGTGCGCATGCGCCACCTCGCTCCAGGATGGTTGCCACAGCAACCTTTCACAGCAGCGGGGAAGGCTCTCTAACAAGCCTCCCCACAGCGGCCCCAATTTGCCTGCCGGTCTCTTTCCCCTCAGTGGCGGGGGCACAACAAATGCCCCGTCGCCGCCATTTTGGCAGTGAAGGGGACTTTGCAACTTCTGTTAAAAATCACAAAACTTGCATTGCTTATAGCATTGGGACCCGTTATCCGATCTTTTTGAAATTCATCAGGGATGAGCCCTTTGGTGAGGAGAATTACCCATCCAAACTGGCTGGAAAACAAAGATGTTACAGCTGGAAATGTGTGAATTTAATTGTTTATAGAATCAGGACCCTTTATCCAATCTTTCTGAAATTTGGCATGGATGAGGCCTTGAATGAGGGGCATAATGAGCCCCAATTTTATTCAAATGTGATGGAATATAAAGAAGGTAGAGCTGGAAATGTGTGCACAAACCATGGAATTAAATTGCTTATAAAACCTTTTATCCAAAATTTATGAAAATTGTCAGGGATAATTCCTGTGGTGAGTGGTACAACTATCCAAATTAAATGCAAATCAGATGAAAAATAAAGAAGTTAGAGCCAGACATACATTTCCCATGGAAACCAATAGAAAATGAAACTTAATTACAAAAACAAAAATTCTCAACAACAAAAACCAGGGAAAAAAAGAATTGTAATAATGAAAATGAAACCAAAAACCATATTGGGTCCCTGGTGCACACCCCTATGGTCTATAGATGACTCCATTTCCTGGCAGAGACAGGCCAAGTTAAACTGGTCCTTCACCACCCGGAACAGCTCAGCTGGATGAGACTTTGCACTCAGACGCTATGATAGTGGAAAAGAAACCTTTTTTTGCTGCCATCACAAGCAATGGCATAGTTCTTCAAAAAAAATGTATGCACCAATTGGTCGACTTCAGCACAAGTCAAGCGCCACGTGCACTCTAACCTAGTACCCTCCTGCTTCAACAGCCTCAGGTCCTCCGTATACCAGGGAGACCTGTGCTAACAAAGCGGTGCGAGCAGACACCTAGGTGCCACCATGTCGACGACCATGGTCAAAATGTTATTCAAAGCAACCAGGTCATCGACAGAGTAGTCGTCAAGGCCAGTAGTTATATCACCCAGAGAGTTCTGGAAGCCAATTGAATCCATCAGTCTCTGGGCATAGACTATCCTAATGCATCCACCACCACAATGAGATCACAGGAAGGCCAGGATATGGGTCTTCAAGAGCTAATGATCTGACCACGACAACCGTGTAACACCACCACCCCAATAATTGGAACCCATCTCCAGGCTGGTGCAAAACATCAAATCCAATGCGTGTCCCACCTCATGCATCAGGCCTGATATTATTTGGGATAAGCCCATGGTTATCATGGCGGCCATGAAATCCTGTTCTGCCACTAAAAGGCTGGCCTCAGCATGTATATTGAAATCTAATAAGCCTAGGTAATCTCAACACCACCTCCGAGACGAGCTCAGCTAGAGCAGTCAGGGAATCAACTGTGCAGTGGAGTGGTCAGTACATGAAGAGGATCCCCAATATATCCCCAACTAAATCCAGCACAAGGTGGACACACTATATTGGATGAGTTAAGCAGCAGATACCTCCAAAATGCCAAAGTGTCCTTACAGACCATGGCCATTCCTCCCCGCAAGCCTCAGCTGATGCTGCACAGAGTACGCAGCCAGCACCACCTGGGACAATACTGATCCAGCCAAGTCTCTGTAATGCATGTGAGGTTGGCACGGGTGGCCTCATTCTGAATCAAATCATGGATGATAGGTGTTTTATTGGTCACTGACCTCACATTTATTTATTTATTTATTTTTATTTTATTGTATTTATATGCCACTCCCCGTGCCTACAGCAACTCAGAGCGACTTCCAGGACAGTATAAAACAATTTATCACACATAAAAAAAAATCTACAAAATCAACATTAAAACAGCTTTAAAAAAAACCCTCACACACACAAAAGTTTAACCCACCCTCCCCTCCCCCGAAGGCCTGGGAGAACAGCCATGTCTTACAGGCCCGACGGAAGGCCAACAGACTCGGGGCCAGCCGTGCTTCCTCTGGGAGGGAGTTCCACAGCTGGGGCCCAGTCACTGAGAACATCCTCTCCATTGTAGCCCCCTGCTTTACGCGCGGGACCTCCAAGAGGGCGCCCCCAGAGGACCGGAGGGTTTGTCCTGAGTCACGGAGGTTGAGGCGGTGCCTAAGGTATCCAGGTGCAAGACCTTATAGGGCCTTATAGATCAAAGTCAAAACCTTGCACGTTAGACATTAAGCAGCATCAGTGTCAGATCAGGTCCCCTACTGGCCTCAACTCCCATATATCCTGAAATGGGGATGAGGGTGGAGTAGGGCATGGGAACAGCATCCAATGTTCTTCTGAATATTCAGCAACATTCCCATCAATTTGGGAACTGCCAATTTTGATTCAGCACTAAAACATACCTGTAGTAGCATCTGATGATGATCATGATAACTTATAAGTGATTTACACAATCTCTTTAGAAATCATTTGCTGTTTTCTCCTTCTGAATTCGTATAGGTTTTAACCAGAAGGTAACTTATGATGAAGTTTAGACTGCGTTTATATTTTCTGACTAAAATAGACTCTTTCATTACACATAGTGAACATCAAAGGATTTATTGTAGATCTCTGTCATTCATTGGCCAAATCTTCCTGCTTTGGTTTTACTACAAGTTTTTATGCAGTTGGCTCTATACCACAAAGTACTCTTTGAAGCAGCCTCAAAGGAGGAATTTTCCAAGACTCAACACTGAAATATTTTTCTTAACTTGAGAAACGTATAACTCCAGAATAGTATGTGATCTACTCTTAACACTTTCACTGTGGAATTGCCTCCCATTAACCAAGTGTCTTCTTCAGCAGTAGTGTATGCTGTACATGTAAGTTAGATTTCTGTACAGTTAGAAAAAATGAAATAGGCATTTGTTTAACTAACCACACTGGGAAACGTAAGCAATATTTAGATGCTGGGGGGGGGGGGGGGGGGGGGGGGAGAGAGATAAAGTGTAGTTTTTGTTCAAATTTCTTTAATGGGCTGAATAAGAAAAAATATTTATGAAAAATACGTTCACATCTCTAAAATAAAGCTAACATCAAGGAATACCCATCATCGTTTATCAGTGAGATGTGCCTTATTTCATTTATATATCATGATTCTGCCTATCAAAGACATTTATAAAAGCACTCATTACTGTAGCATCTGGGTAATTTTTGTACAGCTTCTAACATAATACTAGCATAGTAACTGATGGTTTAAAAAAACACTAAAAATAGATATTGTATTTCAACTGCCTAGAGAAAACAAAATAAGGAAAGAGCACAGAGAGATGACTAGAGCATCACTAGCACTGAATGCGTTATTAATACAAAATGGATAGTCATTTTACTTCCATTGCACACACTTCATGTAGTGATGCAGCAGGCAATCTGCTGGCACTAGCAGTCTCAGTGAAAGAGTCCTGCGGCACACAGACAGGTGAAGAATGAAGAAAAGCTGTATTTTCTCCAGTGCTGTGCAGTATAAAAGCTTTTATTATTTTATATCCTAATGGTATCTTAATTTTATATCCTTATATCTTAATATAATTTTGAACATATAGGTCTAGACCCTCTCCTGTGCCCATGTTCTGCTCCATATGGATGATAGAAGGGATGCCAGGAAGCTGGTGATGGCTGCCTGACTGCGAGGCTAATTCTGTACCAGCTATGGGTGTGTCAGTGATTAGCCAAGCAAAACAAGGCCCTAACACTTAACTCCACGACATTCCTTGGGTGTCCTGTCAGTCTGTAACAAGGTAACTCTTTAAACTGCATCCATTCAACTCCATGATTACAAAGAATGCTCTAAGCATGAGTGAGAACACTATTGGTTTGGGCAAAAACTGCGAAGTCAGAAATGGCTTTTTTATGTAATACATATTTTTAGTTCTAACGCAAACTGTAAGAAAGGAAAATTTCTACCGAGAGAAGACAATGTAGTGGGTGATGAACACTGGATTTGCAGCTGGTGATTGGGGATTGGCAGCTGCAGTTACCAGATGAAGTGCAGTTGAGAAGTATTGAAATGTCATTTGCCTAAGAGCCAATTTCCTTTATTTTGGTTTGGGCTCTTGACAAATTAATTATTGTTATTCTTATTGCACAAGCAGTGTACCTGGCGTTGTACAATCATTAGTTATAGACAAGTCCCCTACCCCTGGGGGCTTACAATCTAAGAGACATGGAATGGGGAGACAAGGGAGGGGTGATCATCAGAAGAGACAAGAGTACATTCATGAGGTTGAGACGCTGCAGGTGCATGTACTTTACTTAAAGGGAACTAGATTCTAACTGAGGAGGAAAGAAGACACAATTTCACTCATGATGAGCTAGGGAAGGCCTGACAGAAGAGGTAGATTTTCGGGAGGGATATGAAAGGGAGGGAAGGAGGGAGAGTGAAAGTATCCAGGGAGGTAGTTCCAGGCATGAGGTGCAGTAAGAGAGAAAAGGCAAAGATGTTTAGAGGAGCAAGGTTGTCATGAGCAGGCGAGGGTGGAGGCAGAGAAGGAGTGAGGCTCCCGGGCAGGAACATGGCAGGATACAAGAGCGGAGAGATATGGGGGAGCAAGCCTGTGGAAAGCCTTGAAGGTGA
>QEPC01002344.1:964732-1004247 GCA_003113815.1 Sphenodon punctatus | reverse complement strand
ACGTTCATTCTTCACCATTAAGACATGTTTATTAATATACCCAGTAATTCTGTTCTTAATAACCATTTCCACCATTTTACCTGGCACAGACCTCAGGCTCACCAGCCTGTAGTTTCAAGGATCGCCTATGGAGCCATTTAAAATATTTGTATTACATTCACTACCCTCCAGTCCTCAGGTACAGTGACAGATTTTAGCAATAGGCTAAATTACCAGTAGTAGATCTGCATTTTCATATTTGAGTTCCTTAAGAACATTCGAGTGAATACAGTCTGATCCCAGTGATTTGTTACTATTTAGGTTTGTCAGTTTGCTCTAGAACCTCTTCCAGTCACATTGATCTGTAACAGTTCTTCCGATTATTTACCTAGAACAGTTCTGGCATGGGTATCTTTCCCATCATGCTCTGTAGTGAAGACCAAAGCAAAAAATTCATTCAGCTTCATTACAATGACCTTATTTTCCCTGAGAGCCCCTTTTACTCCCTGGTCCTCTAATGGTCCAACTGACTCTCTAGCAGGCTTCTTGCTTCTGATGTAGTTGAAAAAGTTTATTATACGTTTTTGCCTCTTTAGCAAGTCTCTCTTCAAATTCTCTCTTGGCCTTGGCCTCTCTTGAGCTTACATTCACCAACTCTAAGGCAACGGTTTCCAAACTCATTACTCGTGTGACCACACTGGAACGTATATATAATCCAATGGTCCCAGGCAGCAGCAAATACATACACGTTATATCAAATAGCAATGAGGATTGGAACCACATCTACAAATGGCATAACCCAACTTGGAATCCTCTGTTGTAAGATGTAAGGTGAAATCTTCCAAACTGTGGGTCGTGGTGACCCCAAATAATTTTGTATCATCCGCAGATGGAGTCACAATTCCAACTGATATTTATATATTCTGCATGTCTTTGTTGCTGTCTGTGGTCACAATGTTATTTAAATATGACATCACTGGCAGAATTTTGGTAACCACTGTACTAGGTTATAAATGTATGGTCTGGCAACAGTTGAATGTACATGTACTTTTAAAAAAAAGAAGAACCAGAAGCAGCAGCAGCAGAAGCAGCTGTTTCTTTCATATTAAGAACACAAGAACAGAGCATTTTAAAAGGACATTGTCAGAGTTGCCAGTCCTTGTACCTGCTTATAGGTCCAGCCAGTATTGTGTTTTTACCAAGTTTAAAAATATATATTTTTTGCAGTTTTTCATATGAATGAATACACTTCTGGGTGTAAATTCTACTGCTGCCTTTTTCAGATTATTCCACATATTAGCTAACATCTGGATAAAAACATGCCTTGAACACTGATTACCAAAGTCATTTTGTAGCTTCAAAGGAAAAAGACTGAAATTTGACCTCTCTCTAATGTCTTCCAATGCTTTATCTATTTTTTTCCCCAAAACAAATGCTTCAAAGTTTTTCCTCTAGACTAAAAGAATGTGAAAAGCTCAACACTCTTGTGAACCCTCTGATACTATACACGTGGAATGGAGTAAAAGTATTTTGTAAAAAAGCAATGCCTTTACTTCAACTAGGACTAATAATAATTAGGACTAAAAATAACATAAGCTTTCTTATGAGTGAGTTGCTGGCCCATTTGCAGTAACAGTACCACTGGAATTCTCCCTGGAGAACATCTGGAAGAAACTCTAGTATGGGAGTCCAAACTGTTAAACGGGTTTATCCTTTGCAGGGTGTGATTGGGATCATAATCATTAGCAGATACTCACAATAATTCTCCTCTGATACCAGGATACCCAATTGTAAAACAAAACAAACATTATTTTTAAATGTGTAACCGTTGCATGTTGTGCCAGCCAACAGCTTCATATTCTTTGCCCAAGTTAGCAGGGTTGGAGTTGGTTTCTGTGTTTATTTCCTCGTTATGGGACTTATATTATGCAGCTAAGCTAGTTACATGGGTTTGGAGCCAGAAGATTCCTTGTAGAGGGTGGAAGGATGCACGTTTCCCTGTGCAGGTGGATAAAGCAAGGCGTAAGGCTAATAAAGCTATTTCGTGAGTTGTAGAAATGGGAGGAGCCATGGTTCCACATCCTGATGTAGTTTTGGAGAGGCTGTTTTGGAAGGATGGACTCCACCTTTCTGAACTGGGAAATGATATTTATATCGCTGAATTGAGGGACAGTTTGGCAGCACTGCTCAATAGTTGGTCTTTAGTGGGGCAGCTGCTTGAACCAGTGGCCACTGTGGCGTTGGGCACAGTGCTTATTTGATTAATTCGTGGTCCAGGATACTATTAAGTTCATCCCATTGAGATGTTTGGGGTTACCCTGAGGGTTGGGGGGTTTCCAGGGTGACACCCAGAAGCATTCCTACTAAGGCTGGGCGGCCTGATACGGGTGAGGCATGCTATAACCCCTTCCCTCCTTTCTCGACAGAAGGAGGAGGTCTAACAGGCTGCCCACCTGTTAGACCAGTTGCAGGGTGTGGCCTTTGTCAGGCCCTGTAGTTTCCTGGACCAGGGGAGGGTTACTTGGTATCCCCTGGGTGGAAGCTTACAAGGGGCTTACCCACTTTTTTGCACTGTTCTCTGCGTTATAGTTTGATACTAAATACTTACATTTAAAAAAGAGTGCTGCCAAGCTTATATCCAATAATTTGTGTCAGTTTCATCATGTCACTGGTGTGGTCATAAATTTCAGTTCAAATTCTTTCAAAAAGTTATCTTGGTCCTGAACTCCATAGCATTTTCTTTTCCAACTAGCTGAATATTTCATTTCAGCCATGTTCAGGGATTTTTTTTTTATTGATGTCAGATGAAGTACAGTACTTGTTGTAGCTACTAAAATAGCCTCAATTCTTCTAAGTTATTTCAATGGATAGGAAAAGCAACATACTTCTATCAGAGGAATTTCTTTTGATTAAACATTTTAAACCTTATATTAAATTCTTAACCATTTTTAGTAGAAGAGTTTGAGAGACCTCTGTCAGTTTGGGATTATAGTTGTTTTTGTTTAAAAGTCAATTAGTTGTAATTAGAATAGCAGCAAATATTTAACAGCTGGAATATATATTCTACACGATGAACATGCAAAATACTAAATCAAGAGTTTTATAATAAAGTAAATGTTAAGTAGTATTTTTTTCTTACCCATGAAAATATCTCTTCAATTTTTTGTCGCAACAGCTGCTTGACTATTTTTCTCCAGCTGCTTCTCTCAATTAGTTTTTAAGGACAGATCTGTCAGTTGGGCTTAAGGAAACAGGGATTCTGAATTAATGAGTACAGGAATAAGTGTCACTCTCCAAGGAGCAGTATAAATAGAAAATAAAAAACCCTTACAAAATTAATGATGAAAATTAAAAGTAAAAATCAAAGCCATATTACTTCATATTTCTTCACACTGCAGAGGTTGTAAGTATCATTTACTACTATACTTTATTTTGAGTTTTAAATCCATTTATCACCTTTACCAGAAAGTAAATCATTCATTTATATTTACTTATTAACTAACACCTCCTTAGATCCTTGTGAGGACAGGACAGCAGGCTAGGAGAAAGAATTCTCAAGTCACAAACCCCTCCTTAGGATCTCTCTGTAATGAGCCCTTCCACCCTAAATTAGGGAAACTACCAATTTGAATAATTTAGTTTATGTTTTGTGCTATGGTACCAGAACAAAAATGGACTTGGTTACTCACATGGAGAGCTGAAACAATTGGAGCTTCATAGGCCAAAACTAATATAATGAATTATACTTGAAATGCACAAACTTAACGTGTTCTATATTCCTATGGAAGAGGATGAGATGGACAGGGATTTCAGAAATCTCCAATTTACCCCCTTCCTACCCAATGTGGCTGACAATAGAACAATGTGTAATCATTAGCACCAGTGCTGGCAAATAATAGAGCTACGTTTTCTTGTCCAATTGCAAAGTTAAAATTAATTTAGTCCTAAATGATTTAACCAGGTCATAGAAGAAGCCTGGGATAGAACCAGGAATTGCACCCCAAGACCACCTTAATCGCAAAACAAAGACTAATTTTCAATACTGACATTTATCTCATATGAATGTCTAATAGCTCATTTTCTGTGGATATAAATATGCTTCCGCCCATGTTTATGTTAATTACATACAAGTTTTATATAATCCCTATCAGCAGCTGAATGTGGAGTGGAGTGTATTTTTTTTCAGAGCTCAGTGAAAATGGTGAAATATTAACAGGTGACAAAGAGAAGGCCGAACAATTCAACTCCTATTTTGCTTCAGTCTTCTCCCAAAAGGGAAACTGTCCAACCTGGCAAACGTAGCATGAATGATGAGGGGAAAGAATTGCAACTCAGGATAAAGAGTTGGTCAGAGAATATGCTACTACTCTAAATGAGTTCAAGTTTTCCGGGCCAGATTAACTCCATTGTAGGGTGCTGAAGGAAATTGCTGATGAACTCTCTCTGTCTACCATCTTTGAGAACTCTTGGAGGATGGGTGAGGTGGTGGAAGACTGGAGATGGGTAAATGTTGTGCCTATCTTCAAAAAGGTGGGGGAAGGAAGATTTGTTCAATTAACAGTTAGATTTTACTAACTTTGAATTGAAGTAAAAAAGGAAAATTTGGTTCACTTACCCGGTGACTTTCCTTTCTTCTCTCCTTGGGAGGCAGGCAGTCCTTGCTGGGCTTAGCTCCTCCTCCTCAAGAGGCAGGGACAAAGACTTTGATAGGTCGCCAAGACCTGGGGGAGGAGCTAACCCCGGCCTATCAGCCCCAGATCTGTGACTTGCGAACTAAGGAATCTTTAAACACAGTTCAACTTAACTCTCTGTAACTGGTTAACTAATAACTAGAATTCTCCCTTAACCTGACCCCTTTGGTCCTTAGAAGGGTACATTTATAGATGGGTCTCTTCCTAACTTAACTCTAGGTAGAATAACATAGGGAAGAGGAACCCTCCCATACTTGGGTTTCTCATTTTTGACCCGACTTTCGGGTTTGAGGCCTCTGATCCGTTCAGGTGGGCGGGACTGTCTGCCTCCCACGGAGAGAAGAAAGGAAATTCACCGGGTAAATGAACCAAATTTTCCTTTCTCTCTCTCCTAAGGAGGCAGGCAGACCTCGCTGGGACGTGCACAAGCAGTAATAGTTTCCACCAAATGGGCGGGACTTTCGGATCACAGGCCAAATCACCCTCGCACATCATAGGCCTCCTAGGCTATAACGCTCTGTAGGACTCTCCAACCAAATGCGGCCCTGGCGGAAATGATTCCACAGTACCTGAAAGAGTTACATATAATAAGCAGACTAAGAATAAGTATAAAAATAATATATTTAAGTGTGTATGTGCAGATGCCAGAAGTCTAAAAAGTAAGATGGCAGAATTAAGAGTGTATGGCACTACATGAAGATATAGACATAATAGGCATCTCAGGAACCTGGTGGAATCAGGGTAACCAATGGGACACTAATACCAGGGTACAAAATATATAGAAATTACAAAGTAGATTGAGCTCATGGTAGGGTGACATTATAGGTTAAAGACAGCATTGAGACAAGTTGGATTAAAATTTTACAGGAAGGGAACTTACTCTGGAATCTCCATGGATAGAAATTCCATGCATAACGGGGAAGCGTATAGCAGTGGGGCTATACTATCGTCCCCCTGACCAGGACGTTAAGACTGACTATGAAATGCTAGTGCAGATCAGACAGGCTACTAAAATCAGAAACATAATAATAATGGGCAATTCCAATTATCCTAATATTGACTGGGTGAATGTCTCCACTGGGCGTGATATGGAGGTAAAACTTCTAGATGCCATAAATGACTGCTTCTTGGAACAGGTGGTCCTGGAACCAACGAAAGGAGGAGCTACTTTGGATCTAGTCCTAAGTGGAGTGCAAGACCTGGTGCAAAGGGTAACAGCTGCTTGGCAATAGTGATCATAATATAATCAAATTTGACATGAATTACCAGAGGGAGAATGGTGATTAAAACTACTGTAGTAGCATTTAACTTTAAAAGGGGAGATGATGCTATAATGAAGAAATTAGTTCAAAGGAAACTAAAAGGAGCAGTTGCGAGGATTAAATGTCTGCAAGAGGCGTAGAGACTATTTAAAACCCCTATCATGGAAGCCCAGATTAAATGTATTCCACCGGTTAAAAAAGCTAGCAAGAGGACCCAATGTCTGCCAACGCAGCCAAATGGTGAGGTGAAGGAGGCTGTTAGAGCCAAAAAGGCGTCCCTTAAAAAATGGACAGTTAGTCCCACTGAGGAAAATAGGCAAGAACATGAAAGCAGTGGCAAATTAGATGTAAAACATTAATAAGGCAGGCCAAGAGAGAATTTGAAGAGATACTTGCTAAAGAGGCAAAAACTAATAATGAAAACCATTTTAAGTACATCAGAAGCAAGAAGACAGGTAGAGAGTCAGTTGGGCCATTAGATGATATGGGGGTCTCAGGGAGGATAAGGCCATCGCAGAGACGCTTAAGGATTTCTTTGCTTCTGTCATCACTGTAAAGGACATTAGAGATATACCCGCGCCAAATCTGTTCTTTGTAGGTGATGAAATGGAAGAGCTATCACAAGTCAATGTGATTTTGGAAGAGGTTCTAGATCAAACTGACAAACTAAATAGTAACAAATCACGGGGACCCCAGTGATTAATCATGGTATTCACCCCAGAGTTCTGAGGGAACACAAATATAAAGTTACAGATCCACTCCTGGTAGTTTGTAACCTAACACTAAAATCTGCCACTGTACACGAAGACTGGAGGATAGCAAACGTAACGCCAATTTTTTTAATGGGCTCCAGAAGCAATCCTGGGAAGTACAGACCCGGTGAACAGGATATCCGCTGGGCAAAATGGTGGCAACAATTAGTAAGAACAGAATTACTAGGCATATTGATAAACATGGCTTAATGGGGAGGAGTCAACCTGGATTTAGCAAAGGAAAGTCATGTCTCACTAATCTATTGGAACTTTTTGAGGGTGTAGATAAGCACGTGGAAAAGGGGGAGCTGGTCGATATAATGTATCTGGATTTTCAGAAAGTGTTTGATAAGGTCCCTCCATGAGAGACTCTTGAGGAAATTAAAAAGTCATGGGATAGGAGGCAGTGTCCTATTATGGAATGGTAACTGGTTAAAGGATAGGAAACAAAGAGTAGGACTAAATGGTCAGTTTTTACAATGGAGAGAAGTAAATAGTGGAGTGCTCCCAGGAATCTGCACTGGGACTGTTGTGGTTGAATGTATTTATTAATGATCTAGAAAAAGGAGTAAAGAGTGAGGTGATCAAATCTGCAAATGACACAAAGTTATTCAAGGTAGTTAAAACACAAGCAGAATGTGAAGAATTGCAGGAGGATCTTGCTAGACTGGGTGACTGGGCATTTAAACTGAATGTGGAGAAGTGCAAAGTGTTTGCATATAGGGAAAAACAATCCAAACTATATGTTCACAATGATAGTTACAAATTNCCTGACCCCTTTGGTCCTTAGAAGGGTACATTTATAGATGGGTCTCTTCCTAACTTAACTCTAGGTAGAACAACATAGGGAAGAGGAACCCTCCCATACTTGGGTTTCTCATTTTTGACCCGACTTTCGGGTTTGAGGCCTCTGATCCGTTCAGGTGGGCGGGACTGTCTGCCTCCCACGGAGAGAAGAAAGGAAATTCACCGGGTAAATGAACCAAATTTTCCTTTCTCTCTCTCCTAAGGAGGCAGGCAGACCTCGCTGGGACGTGCACAAGCAGTAATAGTTTCCACCAAATGGACGGGACTTTCGGATCACAGGCCAAATCACCCTCGCACATCATAGGCCTCCTAGGCTATAACGCTCTGTAGGACTCTCCAACCAAATGCGGCCCTGGCGGAAATGATTCCACAGTACCTGAAAGAGTTACATATAATAAGCAGACTAAGAATAAGTATAAAAATAATATATTTAAGTGTGTATGTGCAGATGCCAGAAGTCTAAAAAGTAAGATGGCAGAATTAAGAGTGTATGGCACTACATGAAGATATAGACATAATAGGCATCTCAGGAACCTGGTGGAATCAGGGTAACCAATGGGACACTAATACCAGGGTACAAAATATATAGAAATTACAAAGTAGATTGAGCTCATGGTAGGGTGACATTATAGGTTAAAGACAGCATTGAGACAAGTTGGATTAAAATTTTACAGGAAGGGAACTTACTCTGGAATCTCAATGAATAGAAATTCCATGCATAACGGGGAAGCGTATAGCAGTGGGGCTATACTATCGTCCCCCTGACCAGGACGTTAAGACTGACTATGAAATGCTAGTGCAGATCAGACAGGCTACTAAAATCAGAAACATAATAATAATGGGCAATTCCAATTATCCTAATATTGACTGGGTAAATGTCTCCACTGGGCGTGATATGGAGGTAAAACTTCTAGATGCCATAAATGACTGCTTCTTGGAACAGGTGGTCCTGGAACCAACGAAAGGAGGAGCTACTTTGGATCTAGTCCTAAGTGGAGTGCAAGACCTGGTGCAAAGGGTAACAGCTGCTTGGCAATAGTGATCATAATATAATCAAATTTGACATGAATTACCAGAGGGAGAATGGTGATTAAAACTACTGTAGTAGCATTTAACTTTAAAAGGGGAGATGATGCTATAATGAAGAAATTAGTTCAAAGGAAACTAAAAGGAGCAGTTGCGAGGATTAAATGTCTGCAAGAGGCGTAGAGACTATTTAAAACCCCTATCATGGAAGCCCAGATTAAATGTATTCCACCGGTTAAAAAAGCTAGCAAGAGGACCCAATGTCTGCCAACGCAGCCAAATGGTGAGGTGAAGGAGGCTGTTAGAGCCAAAAAGGCGTCCCTTAAAAAATGGACAGTTAGTCCCACTGAGGAAAATAGGCAAGAACATGAAAGCAGTGGCAAATTAGATGTAAAACATTAATAAGGCAGGCCAAGAGAGAATTTGAAGAGATACTTGCTAAAGAGGCAAAAACTAATAATGAAAACCGTTTTAAGTACATCAGAAGCAAGAAGACAGGTAGAGAGTCAGTTGGGCCATTAGATGATATGGGGGTCTCAGGGAGGATAAGGCCATCGCAGAGACGCTTAAGGATTTCTTTGCTTCTGTCATCACTGTAAAGGACATTAGAGATATACCCGCGCCAAATCTGTTCTTTGTAGGTGATGAAATGGAAGAGCTATCACAAGTCAATGTGATTTTGGAAGAGGTTCTAGATCAAACTGACAAACTAAATAGTAACAAATCATGGGGACCCCAGTGATTAATCATGGTATTCACCCCAGAGTTCTGAGGGAACACAAATATAAAGTTACAGATCCACTCCTGGTAGTTTGTAACCTAACACTAAAATCTGCCACTGTACACGAAGACTGGAGGATAGCGAACGTAACGCCATTTTTTTTAATGGGCTCCAGAAGCAATCCTGGGAAGTACAGACCCGGTGAACAGGATATCCGCTGGGCAAAATGGTGGCAACAATTAGTAAGAACAGAATTACTAGGCATATTGATAAACATGGCTTAATGGGGAGGAGTCAACCTGGATTTAGCAAAGGAAAGTCATGTCTCACTAATCTATTGGAACTTTTTGAGGGTGTAGATAAGCACGTGGAAAAGGGGGAGCTGGTCGATATAATGTATCTGGATTTTCAGAAAGTGTTTGATAAGGTCCCTCCATGAGAGACTCTTGAGGAAATTAAAAAGTCATGGAATAGGAGGCAGTGTCCTATTATGGAATGGTAACTGGTTAAAGGATAGGAAACAAAGAGTAGGACTAAATGGTCAGTTTTTACAATGGAGAGAAGTAAATAGTGGAGTGCTCCCAGGAATCTGCACTGGGACTGTTGTGGTTGAATGTATTTATTAATGATCTAGAAAAAGGAGTAAAGAGTGAGGTGATCAAATCTGCAAATGACACAAAGTTATTCAAGGTAGTTAAAACACAAGCAGAATGTGAAGAATTGCAGGAGGATCTTGCTAGACTGGGTGACTGGGCATTTAAACTGAACGTGGAGAAGTGCAAAGTGTTTGCATATAGGGAAAAACAATCCAAACTATATGTTCACAATGATAGTTACAAATTAGGAGTTCTCACTCAGGAAAAGAGCCTTGGAGTCATTGTGGATAATACATGAAATCCTCCGCTCAGCGTGTGGCGGCAGTCAAAAAAGAAAACAGAACGTTAGAAATTATTTGTAAAAGGATGGAGAATAAAACTGAAAATATCATGTCATCACTATATAAATCCATGGTGCGACCACAGCTTGAGTACTGTGCGCAGTTCTGGTTGCCCCATCTCAAAAAAGATATAGTAGAAATAGAAAAGGTACAGAGAAGGCCAAAAAATGATATAAAGAGTATGGAACAGCTCCTCTATGATGAGAGACTGGATAGGCTGGGGCTCTTCAGATTGGAGAAAAGACATCGGAAGGGCTATAATAGAAGTTTATAAATTCATGAGTGGTGTGGAACAAGTAAATAGGGAACAGTTATTCACCCTCTCAAAATAGTACTAGAACTAGGGGACACCCCATGAAACTAATGGGTAGCAGATTTAAAACAAATAAAAGTATTTTTCATTCATCGTACTATTAAATTGTGGAATTTATTGCCAGAGGATGTAGTCAAGACCAGTAGTATAGATGGGACAGGACTGGACAGGTTTCTGGGTAATAGATCCATTAGCAGCTATTAGCCAAGTAGATTTGGGGAATGTAATCTGTTTCTGTGAACAACAGGACAATGCTAAAAGGAACCTGCTGGGTACTTCTTCCAAGCGACCGAGATTGGCCACTATCAGAGACAGGTGTTAGTCTCGATGGACCATTGGTCTGACCCAGCAGGCCACTCATGTTCTTAAAAACTGAGGACAAGGAAGCAGAGATGAGGGCACACACACAAAGATATGGCACAGATCCATGGTACAACTCCATGATCTGGACCTTCCTCTTCCAGAGTATACTCCTTAAGAAGTCCTGCCCCCAACTTCTGTGTAGCCCTCGAAACTAGAACTAATTTTTCAAATGGCCCCAGGAGGGACACGGTTACTCATCCCTGGCTTAGACTGTAAGACATGGCTGGCTAGTTTTGGTTTTGCACAGAATAAAAAACATAATACTATTTATATTCAGCTCCAAAAAGATGATGGCATAATCCTAAACAGTACCAGTTCTGGAATTTTATTTTAATCCTTCCAAAGTATATTATTAAAATGGTTGCACTTCAAAAGATATTTATGAGAATCTCAATGTTCAATTCATGTTGCTCATCCATCATATTTCAAGGGTGAGGGGAGGGAAACAGACAATTTTTGGTACCTCACAATGTATAGACTTACAGAATGTAAAAGTTGAAGACTGGCTGAAAATTTTGAGTGTGAAAATTATAGCGAGGGGATAACATACAAGGAGAGACTGAAGATAGATTTAACTATTTAGCACATAGAACAACAAATGAAGAGGAGAAAATGTACAGAAAACTATGAGACAGAATAGGTAACTGATCTCTTACACGTCCCTATAATTTAGACCAAGAAAGTATGTATATTGTAAATTTAAATGATGCACTTCAAAGGATTTTTTTCCTCGGTGTGGTACAGTGTACAGCTTTCAAATTCTGACCCAAGTAGGTGCCTCTGCACAAGTTGCCATTTCAGTCTTAATTCCCCATCTCTAAAATGGGACTGCTAACATCAGGTTTTCCAGTTCGATGGTGAAATGTGGACCCTGTGCAAGTGTTGCAGTACAACAGCTGCATTAATGCAATGTAGTAAAAAGCTACAACAGATAGTCATGCAGAAGAACATGATATCTTCATTTGCAATTAATTTAAACCGTTACATGCTGAAAACGCCTGTCTGCTCCCAGTTTATCAGTGCTGTAATAATACACCACTGAAGATGTTAGTTCATTTGCAAAGAGCTGCAAAGCATCACAAAGTCAATGTTATGATAATCTTGGATAATAAAAAATAAATATCCAAAGTCCAATGGCAGCTGTTTAAAGCTGAAGGTTTCAAGTAAGGATTTTAATGCACACATTAGAGTAAGGTATTATCTGCACACATCAAAGTCTGGCTGCTGGAAAGAAATATGAAGTACTGGATGCCAAAAGCTGTCTGTCTCCACTGTGAACCTGAATTTGGGGGCAAAAATTCCTCAGTGAAAATCTCAACGTTTTTTGTTTTTGTTTTTTAAAGTGTATTAGTATTAAAAATATATTTTGATAATAAAATATGGCAATGTTTTGGCCTGCAGTGAAAGAAAACTGGCACAAATTTATGAAAAATGTATTGCACAAAAATGTATTGCTTACAAGTCACACCCCCATCCCTAGAGTTTTTCAGAGCAGGGAAATGAACCCTACTTTCTGGCTAGCAGCCACTGGACTAACTTTTCTCCATACAGCTGAATATAAAACAGAAGCTCTTATGATTTAATCTATATGATGGCCTGTGCAGGGCAGAAATGTCATCATGAAAAGTCACTAATGAATGCCAAATAAACCATCCAGGCTTTGTCCGGCTTTCATTTCTAACCCTAAAATGGCCAATATTGGCCTTTCAACATTTTGGGATGCACACTTCTACAGGGAATATTTCCTGTGGCTAACCCCCGACCCTTGAATTTTCTCACTCTCACACAAATTAAGCCCTGGAGACAAGACTAATAAATTAAGCTCTTGTAAATTCTGTTTTTTATGACTCAACATAATTTGTGTATTGTCTGAGTACTCACTTCTCATTGATATAGCTTTCAGTGAAATGTTTTGAATTCCATTTTGCATGGTGTATTTAGAATTACATTGAGTGCCTGAAAATACAGAGCAACAGAATAATGTTCTTTTTGGTAGCATATACTGAATATATTTTGAATAGTGATAATACAAACTGCCAAAAAAAACCACTACTGGTTCAATGCAACAAACACTTGCATACACAAGTATCTTTCCACACTTGAATAGTTCCACTGGCTTCATACGGATTTCCCTAATATAAGATCATAAAACTTAGCCTATACAAATTATCGATACTTTGCTCCCTTCACATCTTTCTGTAGGGTGGGGGCAGGTGTCCATAGGGTACACATAGCCGAACAGACAAGAGGGGTACTCCAACACTCCTCCTTCCAACCCACCCTTGCAAGTCAGTTTTCTTCCTCTGGCTAGCAAGTTGCTCACAGCAGCAGAAAAGCAATCATGGCTCTACTTCTAGATCAGGAATCCTGTCAGTCCCAAATGGCAGGAAATACCTGAGGTAATAAACCTGCACCTGTGCTGAGATGACAGGAACAGTTTTAAGGAAAGCAGATGAAGGAGTGAACTTAAGAGGATACTGACTCAGAGGAACTCTTCTTAAGAGATTATAGGCAAGTCAAAGGGTCCTGAAAGCTAAAGGTTAGTTTAACCTTGTCTGGGGCTTCACAGTCCAAGAGGAGTGCCATTTCCCTGTGCTTGGTAACAGTGGATTGCAACATTAAGTTGTGACTATTGGTGAGACCATGAGCAGACAGCCATGCACTGGGTGTTTACAGATGAATGGGCTATCCCGGTACTGGCCATACTAGCTTCTCCCCCCGGGGGTGACGTTAACATCAGTCCAAAAGCCAGATGCGCAGCAGGTGGGCTGCACCTGCTCCAGGGCAGCCCTTCCAACGGCACTCCAGAAATTTCCAAAGCGCCACCAGAAGAGCAGGCCAGCCAAACTCAGGGACACCAGCCCGAAGTGGAGCTGCTGTCCGTCTGATGGGCGGACACATGCTGCAGCTCCACTTGCAGTCGGTTGTTACCCCTGGCAACACCATAGAGGGCACCACCATAGATGTTCTGAGAAGGAAGAGATATCACAAATCAATGTGACTTTGGAGGAGGTTCTAGATCAAATTGGTCACCATGATTTGTTACTATTTAGTTTGTCAGAGTTCTGAAGAAACACAAATATACCTTGGGTAGCCTTAATCCAGTTGGGGCAGCCGGGCCACACAATACAGTGCATTGTGTGACCAGCTGCCTCCAGATGTTACCCCCGCTGCGTGGCAGCAGGGAGCAGCTGGCTGCTATGCACTGCATCCTCTGAAAAAGTCTGAGGATACATCACTTCCGAAGGAATGCCTTCCTGTGTGCCGGTGCTCCTTCTGTCTCACTGTGTGACAAGCTCCATGGCAGAGTTTTGAGCAGTGGGTGCTGTCACCCATCGCTCAATGCCACATCACAGACAAGGTGGAAATTCAGCTGAGCCGGGGGAGGGAGGCGAGGTAGGGCTGGGTGCCCATTCATGTGGCTGGTGTCTTGGCCCGCCCAGACCACGGCCGTACCTCCCGCAGCAGCCCCATGACAGTGGGGCACTCGTCTGCCCACTCCCCGCACTGGCCCCACAGTGTGGTGGTTGCACGGGGATCAGGCCCCAGCAGCTTGTGTGGCTGTAATGGGATTGGGTCTCCTCTGCCCCACTCCTGACCATGGCCATGACATAGCTTCCGTACTTGCTCTCTCCACTGGCCACAGCTCTCTCTAGAACTGAGCCACTGCTCTCTCACCTGTGACCAGGGGGGCTTCCCAAGTCACAGAAAATGAAGTTCACACAAGTATCTAACCTGGGACTTCCCTGTAACTGTCATCCAATGTCAGTATCCACACTGATACACCAAAGCTTGGTTAAAAGCAGCTTATATTTATGAAATCAGATTAAGAACAATACAAAATTGATTCAAGAGTGCAAGTGAAATAAGAGAATAGAAGAGGTAACACACAGCTTCCTTACTTGCAAAACCCCTAAATTTAAGTCTTAGCCTAATCTGTTGCTCATATTCCAGTCTAGGACTGAACTCAATCTTGGTGGTTTTGAGTTTCTCGGTGAGAAACACTTTTCTCGGATCGTTCTCGAAACCAAGAATGTGCCAAGAAACGTCAACCGAGAAATATTAGCAGCAAGAAGGAGCTGGAGTCAGAAATCCAGGCAGAGGTGCGGTGGCAGAAGTGGCACAGACAGATTCAAGCAGAGTCGGCAGTGGGATTGGCAGCAGCGGGAACTTGGATCCAGGCAGGAGGATGGAGGGACCCAGGCAGTGCCAGTTTGCTGCCCAGAAGAAGAGTTTTGTGCCAATGGGGGGAAATGTATAGGCGTGCCGCATGCAGCTCAGGGGCCATATCTTGTACACCCCAGAGCTATAGGGAAGGAGTTAAATGAGAGGGGATGAGGTGGAATGATAAGAGAGGGGTACTCATGTAACTGGACTGACAAGGAAGAGGTAATGGGGAGATGATGCAACAGCAAGGTGTAAGTCAAAGAGGGAAGGTGGATTGACTCTGAAGGTGTTGGGGTGGAATAAATAAGAACTGAATAGAATGACACAAGAGGCAATCAGAATGATGTACGTGTTGAGTACTGAAGCAGAGGCCACACTGGGAGTGTGTCAAATAATAGTAACTAACTATTAATGGAGCATAATTCAATAGGCATCAACTACTAAAGGCCTAGAGGAAGGGTGAACAGGAACCAGCTCCAAGTTTCAGCACTGCCAGAGAGAGACTGAGCTTGCAGGAGAAAATGGGAGGCCCAGAGTTCGACAGCGGGAAATGGTTTCCCCTGTCACATGGCACTGGTCTGTATACAGCAAGCATGTAGGACCAATACACAAGAAAAGAGGGCCCTAGTAGGAAACAGAATGGCAAAAGACTGAGCTGAATAATCACTAAGGTGTTGAGGGTGGGAGTGTACAGAATGTCAAGGATGTGGTACAGAGGAACTGATGGACTAACAATGCGGATGACAGAAAATGTGTGGAAGAACATGGGATGTTACTGGAATGACAAGGAGGAATAGCATAGAGAGATGAGGAACAATAAGGAGTTGGATCAAGCCCTCCACCATTCCAGCTGCTCAAGGTGTCCTCTTCTTTGGCCCTTTTTGCACAGAAGCGCCCCTCCTCCTGTGGGGGGGTGGGGGGACGGTGGTGTGGGAGGGGGCATCCATGGCTTCGTTGAAATGGGTGGTTGTGGAGGCGTGCACACTCCCCCCACCTCCACCCATCGCTCACGCATGGAGCAACAGGCTCCAATGGCGGATGCTCCGTGCGTGGAGATCCATGGGACAGGCCACCCACGCACCACTCACCCGCTGCCACCTCCACCCATCCCACATGGACCATAGAGGCGTCACGGTCCATGTGAAAACGGCATTTGTCACTCTACCCTGTTCCATGTCATTCCAGTTATTCCCGTTGGCCTCTTTGCTGCAATCCCAACCAGTCCCATATTATTCCAGTAACTCCTCTTGGCTCCTTCCAGGGACAATTTTAATTATCCCTCCCCACCATACACACACACACATACGCGCGCACCCTTTTTTTGGCCTTCCACCCTCTTCCTAATCTCCCTTCTTTTTAGAGATCCAGTTCCACTGTAGTATGTTGCTGCCCAGTAAGGGCTTTGGCATTCAAGAACTCCATTATTTCCAATTGGCATTCATTTTATATACATTGTTTCGAATAGGCAATTCCTATTCATTTTAGTATGTCTCCACATATGGTCTGGGTGCATGCAAGGTGGGGGAGGGGGTGTAGCCCAAAGTCACAAGAGCAAGGAATGCAGCTTGCCTTTTCTTCTAAGCAAGTTGCAGTGATGTTATTTCCTTCTTTGTGATCTTCCCAAAACCTACAAAAACAGCAAGGCAGACACCTTTTTTTTTTAACCAGGTGCCTAGTGTAACTTCAGGCTAAATTTGGGGAGTATGCTGGATCTACCCCTGATGTACAGATGTCCTGACTCAGAAGTCTCCAACAAAACTGAAATCATTATTCCAGAGTTTTCATGTTCTCTGCTCAGTGCCTATTATTAATGATGGATCAAAATAATGGTACAAACTCCAAATTTATGCTTCGTGGTCAACTAAAAACACCTGTTTCCATTTGTTTAGAAATCAAACACCAGACAATAAAGAATCTGGTGTGTGATTTCTAATCAGGTGCTGTTTTTGGTTGATCACCAAGCATAAATTTGCCTTTCCAGATGCTGGACTTGGGAGATTCCCCCTCCATCCCCCGGGGATTCTGGACTTTCTAAAAAGGTGAACTCCGAGGGTTGGTTTTGGATAATCTTTTTCGGGGAGGGGGTAGACGCCCTTGAGGAAGGGGAGTTAGTGAGCAGCCTACTGAGGTCAAGTTAGTATGTAGTCTATTGGTCCTGCCATCACGACCAGACCCAGGTCAGGAACTTAGCACCAACACCGGCCAGGCTAAGTCGGGCTGGCCAAAGAAAAATGCCAGTGGTCAGGCTGCATCATTACCTACCACCCACTCTCACTTGCACATGAAGTGTTGCAGCCAGCCAGTCCTGCCCCCATGCTGCATCCAGTGCTCCACCGCATGCCATGATAGGCATCCATGGTTGTCAATGATGGCCTCTACAGTGGCCGAGCTGGGACATGGCAGGCTAAAATACACGACAGCCCACTGAAGCCTATTTTGGCCTGATCAGGTGGACCGTGCCTGGAATGTGAACCAGAGGTCTCAAGGATCACATCTAGGGATTGCTACTGATACACCTGGGAGCAACCCCAGCTGAACAACTGAAAGCATGCCAACGAAGGTGCCAGTGGCTTGCAGGCCAAAGTGGACCTCAGCAGGCCACTGTCATGTTTGTTAATACCCAGTGTAACAGTTAATCTGGTCTGAAGTCCAGGAGTTCCTGAGCAGCCCAGGGTCTAGATACTCTTAGATTTTAACCCCCCCAGGGCAGGAGCCCTGTCTGCTTTCATCAGTTATAAAGCACAGGTACACTGCTGGTGCTATATAAATACTTAAAACAACACTGCAACCAGCCAATCCTGCCCAGCTATGCATACAGCAGAACTGTCACCTCCATCTAGGCCTGCCCAAGAAAAGGGGCAATCATTGGAGGAGGGGGGGGACAGGACAGTCACTGCCCGAGAAGGTTTTGTGAATGAGTAGGTAAGAGGGGGTGCAGCCACACCACAATCTGGTCTCTGCTAGGCTGTTACAGAGCTCACCATGAAAGACTAAACAGCCTGCCCTACCTTGGCTGTGCATTACAGGAATCCAGAAGATGCTTCATTCAATGTAATACTTAATTCCTTGTTGTCCCACACACTTCCTCCAGCTCAATCAACTCTTAATATAGCAGCATTTTCTTTATCTTTCCACTATTTATTTATTTGGGGGCTGTCCTAGAACTGAAAAGGGCAAACCCGTCAAATCTAAGTCAAAACAAAGCTGACTTTGAACAATATCCACCAATGTTCGTTCTAATACCTACTTTTTGTCTTTTCATATAATTCCTTCCTTCCACTTTTTGGCTGCTTGTTTCCATTTCGGGCAGTTTGTCCAGTTCCAGTTTTTACCCCACACATTTTTCACTAGTTACTGGAGAGTTCTTATTTTTAAAATCTGTATAAAGAAACTAACACATGAATGAAAACTGAGAAGTGACAAAAGCATGAAATACCATAAGTATAAATGAAAACAAACAAAATAATAAAAGCTGCAAACTCAGTTACTCAAACATCGTTACAAATGTTGTTCAGGATGACTACAGCCTACCCAAAATTGCAGGGGGAGGGGGGCGGGAAATGCAAATAACTGCTACCTGGAATAGTCCAGCATTATCTCAATACCCTCATTTCTTTGTGCATGGCTGGAGTTAAGTAGAATGGCTTTTTGTAGCTTTTCCTTGCCACTTGGTTCCAGAGCTGCACATGGATGTGCTGCAGGTCGCCTAACAATTTTCTTGGAAAGATTATCCCAATTAATTAAATTCAGAGGAAATTGTGCCTTTCCTTATTTTAGCTGAAGTAAAAATTGAAACAGAAAATTTTACTTGCATGTATAAACAAGCGACTCTGCATACTGATGTAAAGATGAGGAAAATTAACTATTGGTCAGAAGACTAGATCTTAATGGTTAGAGGACAGAATGTACAATAAACTTAGAGGGGAAATTTAAAGGATGAACAAAATGGACTCCTTTGGAAGACTTGCAAAGCAGATGGAAGGTTTCCAAGGAAGTTTGCATTTGCACTTTCTCCAGCGATTGCTTAGTATCCTTACTATTAGAAACCAATCTGAGAAAGTGTTAGGCTAAAATGCAGTAGAAACTTTGTAACATAAAAATTATGCAAATCCAAAAAGGGACCAGTGGCTGTATTTTTCCTCTTTGGTCAATTTTTCAGAGTTTCTTCCCTGCCTCTACCAATAGATGGAAAAATCCCTTATTAAATTCCGCTGCAATCTGCTATAACCTGATTTATTCTTTTACCAAGTATATAGCTGTTTCTAACTGGCATTGGGCACAAACCTCGTAAATTTCAGGTGTGCAAGGGGTTTTGCACAACTTGCACATTAAAAGCATCAGCTAGACTTAAAGTGGGAGAATCATAGCGAGACGCTTCATTACCTACCACCCACTCTCACTTGCACATGAAGTGTCACCCCCACAGAGTCCTGAATAACCCCTCCACAAAGTTAGCACTGAAGTGTGGGCCAACTACTTACTTGTAAGTAAGGCTGAAACAAGAAGCAATTTTTTTCTCATGAAAATATCACAAGAATCGAAAATTGTCATAGAGATCTCGGTACAATCTCGATAACAGACCAAAAACTCAGTCAAGAAATTTTTCTCAAAATACCGGTTGTTTACCATTATTGTTTACTTAATTTATGGTATATCAATTTATCGTGTACTACTTATCATGTACTGTCTTCATCCCGGTAATGCGCATGCACATTACCGGGATGAACATGGTACACGGTAAGGGGTACGCAGTAAATCAATACATGATAAACGGTAAATTTGCAGTACACGATAAATGATATTTTGAGAAAATTTCTCAAACGAGAAATGTTGGGAATCGGTATTTTTCTCCATTATCGTTTCTTGATTAAAACGAGTCAAGTACCGTGATTCTCGATGATAACAGAGAAACACTCGAGATAGTGTTTCAACCATACTTTAAGTATGCCCCCAAGTACACAGATGTGTTCCACACTTGTTTCCATATTGCAGGCACCAGCCTACTGACCATGCACAATGATGCCTTACATGGTGAATGAGAATTTGGCACTCACGTAAATATAGGCTGGAACTTTGTTTGCAATTTACATACACACAAACCCCTTCCACACACCTGGACGAATGAGGATTGCACCCATTGCTTGAAAATATGGATGGCTAAAGCAGCTGGTTATGATTGCATGTAAATATCAACCCAAAGATCTTAAACGCATGCTTAAATTGAACAACGTAAGTAGTCCCACTGACTTCCCCACTAGGGCTGCACCAAATAGCAAAAGATTTATTCACGAATATTTCAGAATGTGCGAGAACCGACTCTGAATGTTTGGCCTCGGTAAAATAAAACTGAGTATGAGTATTTTCCAAGTACTGAGTACCCTTAAATAGGGGCAGGATAAGCCCCATATATTGCTCATTCAAGAATTTTCCTAGCACTGGACCACGTTCCGGGCCGACTCCTCGTTTACTCAGTAAAACCAAGTCAAATACGGAGATACTTGGTAAAAACTGAATAATTTTGAATACCGAGTTTCAGCACTACTTCCTGCCAACTAAGCACACAATCTTCAAACTGCTTATACCAGAGTAGTCTCACTGATTTCAGTGGGACTGTTCTGGAGTAAGCGGTTTGAGGCTTGCAGCTACCTCTATCGAGACTGCCACAAGAAACACGAGAGTTTCAGCAAAAGATAAAATTAACAGAATGTATATCTTTAAATAAACTGTTTTAAATAAGGCTTTTCAACTGCCTGTGTGGGGGGAAAATTAAGTATATTTATTCCAACAGGATATGTTCACTAGTATGTAAAAGCATAACCAGATAGTATCTGCCAACTAAACAAAACCAAAAAAACCAATCATATAGGAGAAATGCCCTTTCATGCCCCAGTTTTCCATTAAGTTTACAAAAGAAAAAAAAAAAAAGGAAAGCCTAGATTTTGATTCTGAGTTATAGCTGTCTTTGGTGAGTCACTACAGTGAATGTTATGTTTATGAAATGTTTTAAAAAATAAAGCTTCTAATCCACAAAACTATTTCACCATCAATACCTGAATGTTTAGACTAGCCACAGTAGTTTGATGACACAATCCACCGGAATTCTCCTCATCTGCCATTGCTTTCTTTTATTCCATTTACACTACAGCTGGTAGCGTGGATGCATTCCAGATGTCATGTAAAACAAAGCTGCAAAAACTGGCCTGTGTCTGCTCCAAGTCTCAAGAGTACTTCTTCCCAAAATACAGATTTTTCTCTATATATGGTAATTAGAAGTAAATTGGTCCCAAGGTCAATTCACTTGGAAGAAACAATTCCCACCTTCATCCTCCCGCCCCCAAGGAAAAATAGACATCACTCTCTTGCCTAAAAAAATTAGACAGCCTTAATTTTTTTAAAAAAGTTATTGCATATATTTGTCCTTTTCCCTATCTGTCTTAAGGCACATTTAAATCAATAATGTAAAGCACTATACACATAAGGGTAAAGCACTATAATTAGAGAAAATAATTTATTCTATACCTAGAACAAATCCTTAATAATTAAAAGTACAATATGAAAACAAACACAATATATTTGTAAAATAATTTTGAAAGACATACACAAACAAAATATTCTAAAGTTAAATTTTAAAGTTGGCTAAAGCTAAGTTATAGTTAGAATCTACTTTGTTCCAATCCCTATTTCATCACTTCTGTACAGCAGCTTTCTAGCTCCCATTAAAGATAACAGCTGCCAAATAAGCAGAAGAGAAAATTGCAAAATTGGTGGCCTCAGTGAAGTCAGACCACAACATCAAAACACACAATCAGTAGAAGGAATGCAAATATTATTAATGTTTCCATGTAACACCTGATCCAAACTGAAGTCAATGGAAACAGATTCCGATTGGCTTCCAAGGGTTTTGGTCAAAGCACTTAAAGAACTAGCAAAAGACAATATTATTATTAGGTTTCAACTCTCCTTACAGACTACTTTAAATTTTGCAAAGCAGTTTCTCCTCCTTTGACCTTAAAACCCCTGGCTAATAATAAATCAGAAGAACATTAACTTCCTCTTCCAGGAAATAGCAGCTCAATTTTAATTTTAGTCCCAGTACTTGATTATGTGAATTTATATTTATACCTTCAAGATTACACACTGTACATAATGACAAATCACAGACCAGGATAATAAATGCTCCACTACTTATTATGAGTTCCATTAAACATCAAGAACCATCCTGATGAAATACTTCTTCATTAGCTCCAAAGGGACTTGTGTTTGTGATGACCACATTAAAAACTATGCCTGGAAACCGCTCTAGAATGAATGTCCACTATTCACAATTGTTTATATCTTTTTTATATAGGATTCTTATTTGATGAGACAAATGAGAAATAAGTCAAGAGCTCCTCAGGTTGTTTTTTCTCTATCCACAGCATTATAAGCCTTATGAAGTCTTTTATAACTTGGGGACTTTGGTTCTAATCTTGCCTTAGCCAGAAACTCACTGGGTGATCTTGGCCAGTCACAATAATCTCTCAGCTTGACCTACCTCACAGGGTTGTGAGGATTAAAAGTTGTGTTAAACTGTTATGTGTAAAGCGCTCTGAGTGCTATGGCAGGGAGGCGCTATATAAAAAGATTATTTTTAATTATTATTATTAAAAGGTCTTCATTGCTTCTTCTGAAGGCTTAACTTGCTTAATCTGTTTACATCACACAACCGGCAGGTGTACAGCAATGAGGAGAAATAAACAAGCTGTTCTGTGCTACTACAAGCACTTAAAACAACATCTGGTGTATTACGGGTTTGGAAAATACTCCACCATTGAAGTCATTGGGAGTTTTGCCATTGACTTCAATGGATGGAGGAATGTGCCTTTGGTTTCAATCAATTATATTATTAGAACGAAGCAAGAGCTTACTAATTAGAACAAGCCAGTATCTTCACCTTTCAAAATGTTCTAAATGCTTGTTTGTATGTTGTTAGTTGTCACAAAGATTATTTTGTGAATACTTTCTGAAAGTGTACAAAATACTTACATTTTCCATTTATATTTACAAATAAGAGGCTTCTATTGTAATCACTCTAATACCTCAAAATATTCTGACTTGGGAATTCTGGTGAGACATTTTAGTATCCACATCATGTTGCAAGGAAGGAAGAATGGCGTACAGAGCAGCAGCACATCATATCCTTCTTTCCACATATAGCATGGAGGCAGCTATGTGGGCTGAGGGTCCTTTAAGAGGGTATCACCAGCAGCATGGTTACAGGTAGTTGCTATGTGAAGAATAGCACCAAAGCAGCTGCGCAAAGAGGTGCATCACAGGGCTGCAATGAAGGTGCATCTCCATGTTAGTTAAAAGACAGTTGTGCTTGGGTATGTCAGGAGTCAGCCAAGGGGATAAAGTCTGAGCCAGAACTCAGTGATAGGGAGAAATCAGGAGAGGCAGGCTCTAGTTAGAACTCTGACTCCAGAGCAAGCCTGAACCAGAGGAAGTTACCTGGGCTTAGAAGGCTAGGTGAGCTGCTTTGAAGCAGCAAGGGAGAAGTACTAGGGGAAATTCGAGTTGGAAGTGGGATTCTGTCTCCCTTACAAGCCCCACTCACAGAGAGTTCCCTGAGTGAAAGGCTGTCACAGCGGCTGTAGGCAAATGAGCCTATATCTGTATTTTATGTTATAGGCAGCCCCGAGATGCCATGGGCATGAGGGGGTAGCTAAGAAATGCAAATAAAATAAGATAAATAAATATAAGGTGGAGAACGATGTATATGGTGGAGAGTGGGCATGGACTGAATTAAAGGACATTGAAGCTAATTCCCTTGAAGAGAGTATGATTTGTGGAGCCTGAGCCTGCAAGGACTTACCCTGGGTAAATTTCACTGTTACACCACATTATTTTATTACAACCAGCATAATGGGCAGAGTTTTAGAAAATAAGCTATTCTTCCTTGTTACTCTAAGTGGTTCTTTACCATTTCTAGGGTTTTCCTGGCTGGTGCTTCTGCGGGCAGAGCACCCCTGGTACACTAGCAGAAGTCCCAGCTGGGACAGGGATCACTGCTGATCTTCAGCCAGCAACAGCCCCACCTCGGCCAACTGGGGCTCTGCCAAGAAGACTACAGAAGACGACTTATCAGCACCAATCCCTAACAAGCAGCAGCCCCACTGCCAGTGCCCCTGCTACATCCCTAGACAGCCTGGGCTGGCACTTTGCTCCACTTTTTTTTCAGTGCAGCTAACCTGGGTTTGGCAAATAAATCAAATCCCTGTTTGTATGTCCAGTGTGTCATGCGGAACTACACACGGGAGTTCTTACTAGGGGTGAAACGAGCAGCTAAATTGCTGCTCACAAAAAATTTTGTCATCTCTGGAATCGGGATCGATTTCCCAACCATTTCCCGATTACAATGCAATTTCTCAATTCCTGGAATACTGTGAGATACCATCCCGATTTACCAACTTTCTCCTTACCATTTACTGCGTACCATTCATTTACTGCTTACCACATTGCCGAGGGTACCTTTTTACTTCCAGTTTTGTTATTTCCACATTTCTGAGCCAAAAGTTGAGCGAATAGCTCACTCCTTAACCTCCATTCCAGTGCTTCCAATCAGAATCGTTGTTCTATGTTTTTCCCTTTGCTTTGACCAATCATAACTGGATCAAAGATTAGTAAAGAAATCTGCTTACCAGCCAATGAGTGACAAGGAAGTACAGGAAAAATGTAGTGCAAGAAATGTGGTATTGTGTTGATAGTACCTCTTGGGATTTGAAATGGATGACAAAGCAGTAAACAATAAGGTAAGCAGAAAGTCAGTATATTGGGAGACGAAATGTTAAGTGAGACAGTCTCCAGTATTGAGAGGTTCTTGATTTGACCGAGACAGTATAGGGATCCAGAATTTTGTCGAGAAGTCTCATTTGAGAAATTTTGTTTCAGCCTTAATTCTTACCTTTAACTTGCTGATGGCTGTAATACAATTTCTTAAGCCACTTTTTTCTGTACACTTTCACTTAACCCTTATCTACTTTGAACTAATTCAAAATTATGAATTTAATACCAAAATATTTCAAAGTTTATCTACCATTTTGTTCCACCAGAAATAATCAGAATTTTTCCTCTAAGCTCAATTTTCTGCATTGTTATAAAAATGAACAAACAAACAAAACAAAACCTCTGCCCCAGAAGATGGCAAAGGCTTCTTCTCTGTTGCCCCTGATGGCAAGACAAGAAAGCAGTTTTCAGTTAAACATTAGGAAGAACTTCCTAATGGTAAAAGCCGTGACAATGAAACAAACCGTCTAGAGAGGTGATGGGTTCTCCTTCGCTGGAGGGTTTCCCCCCCCGTTTAATTTAATTTATTCAGTGATTAGCCGGACATAAAAACTGCTACAAAGAGAAACCAGAAAACAGGGAAATTTACATATAACACAATTAACAAAACCAGTTTTAAAAAGTTTCCACAATTGAGTCATCTTTTCACAAAGACAGACTGCTAAGAAAGCAAAAGATGCCACTGAACAAATGTTGAAATCAAGAGAAGAAGCCAATAATAATTTAAGCTTATGCCTCGCTGAATGGAATTCTTTGCCCGCCAGTACAGGAGCAATCCACTGGAGTCTTAACAACTCATAAAAACAACAATGAAAGACAATGTGCTCCAGATTTTCTATTTCTCTGGAACCACATGGGCATGTTCGTTGCTCATGAGGAATCCAGTTATATCAGCCTCTGGTTATGGCCGAGTTAAACAACTGAAAACAAAATAGCATATAAACTCTGTGAAGAGGAGTATGTAACACCTGCAAGTAAGGCTCCAAATTAAAAGTAATTTTAAAAGATGGATACCAAGGTAACACCCTTCCAGTCAGAAACAGCTGCTAAATCTTCCTGGTGGGCTATGTCAATCAGTCTTTGATTAATCAGACTATTTCGTTGTACCAGTGTTTTGTATAAGAAAAATTTAAAGGAAAAGCCTGCACTGTTAATCATAATTTGACATCATAGAAATTCAAGGATAAACATGGCTTCCTTTATGTTCTCTCTCTTCTAATAAACATAAATGGTTCTCAGGTGGGATTAAGGCCGCTTCTAGAGGCAGTAGGTTGGTATTGCCACACCAATTTATTGGAAATAAATGTAGAAAAGACCAAGGTGATGTTTTTTTCTCGCAAGAGACCCACCCACAGATGGTTTATAGGCCCAAATGAGGTAGAACAAGTTCGGATTACTAAATATCTGGGCCTTATTTACCAGGCAAATGGAGTGTGGTCGGTTCAAGTCCAGACATCATTAACGAGGGCGAGACAGTTAGTCAAATCTCGTGACTTTTTTTTTAAGGCAAGAGGGGGATATTTGATTGCTCCGGCACTTAAAATTTTTGCTATGAAATGTATCTCGCAATTGTTGTATGGGGCACATTTCTGGGCAATGGAGAATTTGGGTAATTTAGAAAGAGTTCAATCCCGTTTTAAGAGCTTTACTGTCAGCCCCAGCAGGATCCAATAGTCGGGCAATCACGGTAGTGTGGGGCTTACCCTTAATCCAAGAGCGAGTATGGCGTGGTGCTTTGAATCATTGGTTACACCTACTTTTTAAAAAGGCAGCTCCACTGTCTCTGAGGGTAATGGCTGATAAAACCCCTAATTAATGGGTAAAGAGGGTGGCCCGGACAGTGAACTCATTGGGTTTCTCCCCTGAGGTGCTTGTCCCACTAGGTTAACAACGGGCTAGAAAGCTGTTGTTAGAGCGGTTGGCAAATATATCCTGGCAGGAAACGATAGCACATTTCGGCGAGAGCAGAGCCCTTGGTGACTACGCCATGTTGGTTGGCAAGTCACGATTCCAGAAGTCTTATTTAAGTACCCTTAAGATTCCAGATAGGAGGAGGCTATTTATGTTTGCCAGATTGAACTATTTTCCATCAGACATGGTTGAGGGAAGGTATAAAGGTGTCCCATAGGCGGGTCGTTTCTGCCCGTGCCATTTACATCAAGTTGATTCTAGAGATCATATTTTGTTGTATTGCCCATTGTATCAGGAGGCTCGTCTAAAACTGACTGCCCCATTGTTTCTTAACTGGCCAGGTAGACAAGTTAAATTTTATGTATTTTTATTGTTAGAGGACCATCATTCTGATTTAACACAGAAGGCTTCAGAATTTTTGTGGAAAGTGTATTGTATAAAAATGAAAAATAAAACCATTTTGGGGCATCAAGCAGGAGTGTTAAATGGTCTAATTGATGGTTAATACTGTTTTAGGATCTCTGGGGTATAGTTCAGCATGGATACATGTATTTTATACATTTTATTGATTTTGTAATTTTGTACTTGCAATGGCCATTCGGTCAGTCAAGAATATATTAAATTAAATTAAATAAACATAAATAAGGTAAATGAGAGGTGTCCAAGGTGCAAAGTTTAGAACAATTATTCATACAAACTATGGAAGGCAAACATTGAATTGAGAACACTCCCATTTCAGCACGAATAACTGAACCTGACACATCCTTGGGTACAGATAGCAATCATCTTAAAAATTTGTTTTGTATAATTTCCAAAACATTGCTAAACAAAAAAGGCAAAATTTCAGTGCCATACAATAATTAGGCTTGGGATTTAAACCTGAATGTTTTAAGTGCTGATGTCACTTTGGAATAATTGGAAGTGGCCATCAATTTTAAAATTCCCTTTGATGTGAAAGAAGCTTTTAAAGACGCTTGCATCCTAGGTTTATTCCAGGTGCCAGAACTGGAGAAAGTGACACCTAGACAAACGTAAGAATCAACCTGAAACAGCTGATGGCCATTAAGTGTCCAATTGAATCTAGGAGACTTCTTCCCCATCATTATAATCTGGGATTTTTCATAATTTATTTCCACATTATTACTTAGACAATAGCTACTGCGTTTAGCCAACATCCTTTGCAGACCCTTCCATATTTGGGGAAGTAAAACTATATCGTCAGTGTAATAAGATAGATAGAAAATGCATCCCCAGTTTACGGGGAAATTCTCCTCTGAATTCATTACTTTAACTCATTTCCTGAATAATATCATTGATGTGCAAATTAAAAGGCAAGGGTGCAAAAACACAGCCCTGCCAGACACCTGACAAAGTGGGAGTCATATGGGTCAGGTAATGCTTCTTCAGGACCATCTCTCACCCTTGCCAGAGTATTTTGATGTAATAAAATAAAGAGTTCTAGCAAATAAGGGTAAACACTTAAAAAAATAAGGGCGCTTGCCAACATTACTGCGCGTGGGAATCTAACATGAAGCAAACCACCAGCAGGGAAATTAACAAGGCTCTGAACGTAGTTGAAAGCATCATTTAATGTGTGTCCTATTTTCTATCAAGAAAGGCAGGGTTAGATTGTGTGCCCTGCCTTTTGTGATTGAAAACAAGCCCCCTTGGCCAGCTCTACAGGCGGCCACTAAGGGAGGTTGTTTTGCTCCCCTTTGGAACAGGGCAAGGAGGGGGTGGTGGCACTCCCCCGCTGCAACGTTCCGGCTGCAGTGGGGAAATGTGCTGGGTAGAGAGCCGGGCTGTGGTGGGAAGGATGGAAACCCGGCTAAGCAACGGGGCTTAGGCCAATAGGCTGGCACAGGTGTGGGGGCCCCTCCTCCTTCTGTTGGGAGGGGACCTTCCCGCCCACTGCGCCTCCTCCAGGTCATTCGGAGCTCAGAGTGCTGAGCAAGTCCAAACCCTCCCTCCCAGAGGCACTGTGGGTACAATCGGTTGGCATAAGGGGCCAGGGAGGAATTTTGGCAGGAGCACTTAACTGGACGAAAAAAGGGCTCTTGTTTTTTGCCTTCCTCGCAGTGTCTCTAATGATTGGGCTGATCTATGGTCAGGAAGTTAGGATCAGAGGGATGGGTTCGTTATTGTAGTTGTGTAGTGGTTCTTGTCGTACTTTTGCAGGAGTCTAGTGCTGTATAGGATTTTGGAGAAGTAATAAATAGTTTGAGGAGTCATCTCCATAAGAGATGGGGAGGCAATACCAGGTGCATAGGCATGGCATGGCACAGCTGGCATCAGGGTTAGCCTCCCTGGGAGGCGGGGTCCAGCAAAGGCGGGCAGGGACATGCATGGTCCCCAAGCTGGGGGGCACTCCACATCCTTACTTCCGTCCGAAAAGACATTGTCCCCTTGGGCTGCGGTGGTTAGCCCAGGCCCGAGGGGAGACGTTTTGTTATGATAAGCAATTAAGGAGGACACTGGAGGGCACATCCAAGCCACTCCCAGCTGTTGGATGTTTATTCAATTGTGGTTATTGGCACTGGACCTGAATTGCCGTAGGGCAATTACCCCCACTAGCTCAATTCATAATTCCAATTTGAATAAAGAGTGCAGCGATTTAAATCCATCACCGCTGTCCTTGTCTCATTCCGGATGCGCCGAAAAAAAAAGAGATGCGTTAAATGACACTTTTAACCATGCACCCACATTCAAAGCCTCATGTAAATTTCCCAGCCAGGGGTTTGTTTCACGTTAGATTCCCCCCAGCACGGTAACGTGAGCAAGCACCCATAATAGAAACAAAAGGTTTAGCCCGTAAGGAAGCCCACCAATTAGGGCACAAGTGAAAAACCTCTACAGGAAGGAGATAAAAACCAGGAGCTTTGTTACATTTAAAAGACCGAACAAGAGAAATCACCTCCTGTTCTGAAACAGTAAAGGGAAAAAAATTATTTAAAACCTTGGTAATGTGGGGAAACTGCAGAAACAGTGGTGCCCTGTACCCCTTGCTTACAGGGTTTATTAAACAAATTCATAAAAAAAAACACATAATTCAAAGATGTTATTCAATATGAGAGTTAGCAGTGGGTAAAGATCCAGTTGTATTGGCAGACTAGTTTCCAAAATTTTCTATAACCCTTAGTTTTAATAACTGCTATCTCTAACTCTGCCCAAAGCCCACAATCAGGCATTTCTTATATTGTAATTATTTATTATAATTCCATCTTGCATCTAAAAAGGCAGAATGGTTCACTGAACATTTTCAAACAGAGGCTAGACAGCCATCTGTCGGGGATGCTGTAGCTGCTGATTTCCTGCATTGAGCAGGGGGTTGGACTAGATGACCTCCAAGGTCCTTTCCAAAGCTATGACTCGAATACTATAATTACTACTGCTACCTAAGAAATAAACAGTACTACAGAGAATATATTATGCTGGATTTCTATAATGATTTTACACATCTTATTACATTTGAAGCAGGCAAGGAAGTGCCACATCGGTTCAAAAACATTTACTGAGACAAAACATTTTGATACCAGGTGTCTATCTACAGAATGAAAGACTGTCCCATATGCATGTGGTTAGAAAAATGTACAAGATAAATAAATAATTACTTTAAAAAAACCTTAGTCCTGCAGCTGTCTTTATTCAGACTGTACAGTTGTATAAACTTGAATGATCTCAGATTAATTTTTAAAGGGGTTTTCTCTCTACTTAAAAATTAAGATAGCTATAACTTTTGTAAATTTTATGATGGTCTTTCAGTATGGCACACAATTACCATGCAAGTATTTTGATTTCTCATGAAACACTGAATGCATATCCAGTTAGCAATACCAGTATATCTAATATAGAGATAGCTAAATTAGTTTTCACATATAATTCTCCTTTTTTATTGTTCCAAGCTGCTGCAAAGAAAGCTACGTTTTCTAAATATGTGTCATTTGTAGGTTTGATTTAAAAAACCTTTTGCAAGGAATTACTTTAAGCATTCATCATTTGTTACTTGCCATATATGTTGCATCATTTTAAGGATAGTAGCAGATCTCACAATTTTTCAAGTGATAAAACCCACTGAAAGCTGTGTCTGGTAAATTTACCATGGATTTATTTACGGTATCTGAACACTTGTACCATGTGGTAAATCCCTGGTGAACTGTGAAGTTCTCCATATATTACCAAGAACTTACCATGTGGAAGTAGTATTCCCTATTCAGATGTCACAAAAATACATGGTAAATATTAATCACATGGTGCATTCCCCTGGTTTTAGCATTGGAAAATAGGATGTCTGGAAGTACCTACAGTTGCATGGCATTTCTGCTCTCACATTAGGTGACTGAAACAGTAGATGTGTTCAAAATTTGTGTTTTCTAGGACTGCTTTCAGATATCACAATTACTACTGATAGACCCCAGTGGTAGAAGCACCATGGCTTTGCCTTAGTTACACATTTTGGTGACATATAAATGGGTTTATCACATGGTAATAAATGGGTTTCTCTCAGGTAATACTCAGCATCACCTCAATAGTATTATGTCACAGAACTGTTCAGTTGCCATGGAAAAATGCCAACAAGGTGTAACCCTGAGGTAAAACAGTGATGCTTCTGCTGAGGTCAGAATAGTAATCACAACTTCTGAATGCAGTCTACTTCAAGAAAAAAAATATACATATTTCTAGTCCCAATGTATTTGAAATGGAAATATTTTTCTTTTTCTTTTAAATAAATCATGGTTTCTGAAAACTGAACTTTTTTTGTTTAAAATTCTGGTTACTAAATCTCAAAAATACTGGGTTTTGGAAACTGAAATTTCAGTGTTCAGCAACTTCCAGTTACTAATTACTAAGAACTAATAAATTCTTACGTGCAATGATTCTTCATTTTCATGTAAGAGACTCACTAGGTACTCCTGAAAGTACTGTATAGAGTAGGGATGAGCATTTGTAATTGAATTACAATGGATTTGGATCTATAATTTGCAGATTTTATTATGGATAATGGATTTGGATTTTTCCCACTGAAAACAATAGAAAACTGATCCATGCTCCCAAGTCCCATCCCTAGACCTGGGACAGCAGGTACGAGCTCCCCACAATTTTTATTATGAAAGATCAATCTTGCAAACTAAACTAAAATTTGGTAAATGATCCTGCTTAAACTTTTGATTTTATGAAACCAATATTGTCAAAATATTGCTAGAACTTAAAAGTTATTAGTAAATTAAGGTTGCTGAACACTGAAATTTCAGTTTCCAAAACCCAATATTTTTGATGTTTAGGTAACCAGAATTTTAAACAAAAGAAAGGGCAGTGTAAATGCCAAATGTAACTATATATCTGTGTGGGCACTTGCGCCCACTTCAATAATAATAATAATAATAATAATAATAATAATAATAAAAGTCTTGCAAAAGTTGCAAAAAAAGTGTAAGGTAGGTAAGTGACAAATATTTTTGTACAAGTGTCTTAAAAGAATCTCAATCCACCTGAACGTTCAAGGCTTCTGGTCTTCCTGGGAATGGACTCCCACCCCACCCCAAAGCATAAAACAAGACTCTATTCCTGGCAAATTTGGAGACAGTCTGGAGAACACTGCATGCCAAACAAAGTTTAATATCAGGATTTATTTATTTTGTATTTATTTTATTTTATTTTGCATTTCTTAGCCGCCCCCTCATGCCCATGGCATCCCGGGGCGGCTTACAACAAAAATAAGAACAATTTAAAACAGTAATACAAAATTCAAGTCTAAAATCACCTACCCCCCGCCCCAAACTTTTATCACACCCTCCCTTCCCCACCTCCAAAAACCTGAGAGAACAGCCACATCTTACAGCTCGGTGGAAGGCCAATAGACTTGGGGCCAGATGGGCCTCCTCCGGGAGGGAGTTCCACAATCGCAGCCCAGCCACCAAGAATGCCCTCCCCATTGTGGCCCCCCGCTTTACATGGGGGACCTTCAGGAAGGTGCCCCTGGTGGACCAAAGGGGCCGCTCCCAGGCACGGAAGGTGAGGTGGCCCCTGAGGTATGAAGGGCCGAGACCGTGTAGGGCTTTTTAGGCCAAAACCAGCACCCTGAATCTGGCTCGGTACGCTATAGGCAGCCAGTGCAGCGCGCAGCGCATGGGCGTGATGGGCTCCCGTCGGCTCATCCCTGTCAGGAGACAAGCCGCTGCGTTCTGCACCAGCTGCAGCCTCTGAACCAGCGTCAAGGGAAGCCCCACGTAAAGTGCGTTGCAGTAGTCCAGCCTTGAGGTGATGAAGGCATGGATGAGGGTGGCCAGGTCGGGTCTAGAAATATATGGATGAAGTCTCCGCACCAGATACAGCTGGCGGAAGGCGGCCTTTGCCACCATCTCCACCTGCTGATCTAGGTGGAGACTCAAGTCCAATAAAACTCCCAGACTCCGAACCTGCTGGGCTACGGGAGGGCAGATCCCCTCTACAAGGGGGGCCTACACCTCCCTCGCCCTACCCACCACCATCACCTCCATCTTATCAGGGTTGAGTTTCAGTCTGCTCTGCTGTAACCAATCTGCCACGGCCTCCAAACATTGGGACAGAACTGAGACGGCAGGACCTGGGCCAGTTGAAAATTAGAGGTAAAGCTGGGTGTCATCAGCATATTGGTGGCAACGTACACCAAACTCTCTCAAGATCTCCCCCAGGGGCTGCATTAAATAATAATGGAGACAGAATTGAACCTTGTGGAATGCCACAGTCCAGAGCCTGGGGGCTGGATGACTCAGCCCCCAGGACAACCCACTGGTTTCTTCCTGAGAGGAATGATCGGAACCATCCAAGGACAAGGACATTCCCGTCTAGACCCCCCAGGGCTCGCAATCGTCTCAACAGTAGCCCATGGTCCACTGTGTCAAAAGCGGCCGAGAGATCTAACAGGACAAGAAATGTTGAACGTCCTGCGCCCATCTCCCGGCGGAGATCGTCTACCAAGGCCACCGTCGTCGTCTCTGTACTATAGCCGGGGCGGAACCCCAATTGAAATGGGTCAAGGAAACCGATGCTGTCAAGATGGGCCCAGAGCTGCAGTGCCACCGCCCGTTCAATAACCTTCCCTAAAAAGGAAAGGTTAGAGACAGGACGGTAGCTGGCGAGTGTGTCCACATCCAACGATTTAAACCTATTTGAACTTGTTTGTCAAAGCTTGTATATTCCCGACTGCAATACACCAGGAAACAACTAACAGGAAGTCAATTTCCCATGCAAGAGAGACATATTTTACACCACTTCTCTTCTTTTAAATAAATGGGGGAAGGGTTCAGTAATCCACTTTGATATGAATGGAACTGAGTAGGCAGAATGAATGACAGTTGGGAAAGCAGCCATGCCCTCTTTTAAATTGTTTTCTTGGGTGGCCTGGTCAATCTTTTTAGAGCTTTCAGTTAATAACGAGACTGGCTTCTGCTACGAATGAGGGACCAGTTCCATTTTTCTTGCAATCCAGGAAAAACTGTGCATTCCATACAGTTATGCTAGTCCCAGCACATCTAGTTCTTTTAAGGAACAAAAAGCATTCATCTGCAATTTTAATGAAGGTTATACAACCAGATGACAAATAAAGGAAATGAATGACCTTATAGCAGAAAATCCTTTTCCAGTCTCAGTGGCTCTTTTTGCCCAACATGCCAAGTGCTTAATCTGTAAAGTAGTAGCAATGTTGGAGTTAAAAAATGTCCCAGAAATCCCACTCCTTTAACTCAAAAGCACAGAGGTACCCACCATGGCAACGTGCCCTACCACACCCACTACCACTCCTCCACTACCTGTTCTCACCCTCCTCTTTGCCAGCCCTTACTCAAGGTTAGATTAAGTTAATTGGGGGACTAAGTCAGAGGCTTGCGCTTTCACCAATCAACACTTTTGTGACCAAACACTCCCCCTACCAGCCAGCTGATGGATATCAGTAGCCATACCCTGAATGTGTCTGTCTTTTAGGCTGAGATATTTTTATTATTTAAGTCTCTGATGTTACTTCTGCACTCTTAGGAACCCTGCCCTCAAGTTTAACATAAGCATTTATTAACATTGTTGATTCCAATTCCAGCCTGTTCTCACCTAAAAGAATAAGTCTTCATTTTGTGTGTATCTTTTTTCAAATTAATACTCAAGTCACAATGAAAAAATGTCACTTTTTGATTTAACAGATCCACTCCTCTCTTGCATTCAGACTGAGAAAATAATGTTAAAAACAGGGTCTTACTATTTTCCATTTCTGTCACCATCACACAGTGACACTGCTATGGAACAGATATTTAGAACCAATTCTATTTAGTTACCAGAAAAATATGTTCAAGACTACAGCTGAATGCAAATCTTGACCTCTCTCACAACTTTGTGTTCCAATTCATTTTTGGGGGAGTTGTGCAGGTAAATTTAAAGGGAAGAATTTAACTGGAACAGAGTTTGCATTGGTTTAAAAGGCAAACTTGACAAGCAGATGTGTCAATCAGATAATACATGTTCACAGTTTCACTAGTATAGAGACAATGCAGATTCCATAATGGGTAAATGGAGGGAATAATATATTTACATTAATTGTGATGTATTCATATCCTTCCATGCAGCAAGAGTTTCATCTACCAAAGTCCATTGCCTGGCAATTTTTACATCTACTGTGGGACTAATTTGGCTTCGGTGTCCTTGGGGTTCCAGTAGAGCTGAAACAGATAATTAGTTCCGTAGCTAGGCATGAAATTAACAATCACAGCAAATACTGTTTCCATAAAAAATGGGTAATTCACCTCCAGTCACCCGACAAGATAATACAGCACAATTTTTAGCCGTTTTCAAGCATTATTTGGTGTTTTGATAGTTCGGTAAATTGTAATTGTTATGTAAATTGAACACCCCAGTGAGAGGGGACTCTCACTGCCCTATCCCCAGCACAAAATGAACAGAGTGGGGCTAACAAGGGATAGGGCAGATGTATCAGGTAGTTTCTTTAATAACTGTCCGACTGCTCTGTCACAACCCAAGCAGCAAGTCCTATAGGCCTCTTGAGTCTGTAAAGTAGTAGTAATGCTGGGTCTCAAAAATGTCCCAGAAATCCCACTCCTTTACCCCAAGAGTAAAGATGTTTATCTATATGCAGCCGTTAGGGGAGATCGTGAGAGGGTTTCAGGGCATGCAGTGTCATCAATATGCTGATGACACTCAGCTCTACCTCTCCTTATTTTCCCAGTGCCTGTCAGCTGGGGGGGCTTGGATGAGGTTGAGCCATCTGCAGCTGAATCCTAAGAAGACGGAGATGATGTTGGTGGGTGAGGGCTTGGGGGGCCTGGAAGTGGTTGAACCTCTGCTTGTAGGGGGGTTCGCCCTCCCATGATCTCTCAGGTGCGGAGTCTGGGTGTGTTCCTTGATTCACAGCTCAGCCTGGAATCTCAGGTTGTGGCCGTGGCGGGGAGTGCGTTTCGGCAGTTACATCTTGTCCGGTGGCTTCGGCTGTATCTCTCAGGCTCTGACCTCGCCACTGTCAACCATGCCTTCATCACCGCGAGGCTGGATTACTGCAATGTGCTCTACCTGGGGCTGCCCGAGAAACTGGTCCAGAGGCTGCAGCTGGTGCAGAATGCCGCAGCCTGTCTCCTTAAGGGGGCGGACCGCAGGGAGCACAAGACACCTGTGCTCCGGGCTCTGCACTGGCTGCCTATAAAGCACCAGGACAGGTTCAAGGTGCTGGTTTTAACCTTTAAAGCCCTTCACAGCCTGGGCCCTGCTTATCTACGGAACCACCTCACTCCCCATGTGCCCGTGCGACCCCTGAGATCGTCCGTGGGGCCTTTTTGGAGGTTCCCCAGGCGAGATGGGTAGCCACCAATGTTAGATCTTTTTCGGTAGCTGCCCCTGTGCTGTGGAACTCGCTCCCGGAGGAGGCTCGGTTGGCCCCCACTCTCCTGTCATTTTGACGTTTGTGTAAAACCTGACTTTTCTGCCAGGCTTTTGGCGAGGGGGGGTAGTTGATTTTTATCCCACATATGGGATTTTTAACTTTTAAATTGCTTTTATTATTTTATTGTTTTTTAATTTGTCGTTCACCACCCTGAGCTACCCTGTGGGCAGGAGGGGCAGGATTAAAAAAAATGTATAAATTAAAAAAAAAATTAAAACAGCTCAGTGGTACCCACCACGGATTATAGCATTATTTATTTTATTTATTTATTTATATTAAAACTTATATGCCGCCCCCTCCTGCCTCAGGCATCTCGGGGCAGCTAACAACATTTTAAAAACATTAAAAATACACAATACTAAAACTAAAATTAAAAACCTAAAAAAACCATTCCCACGCACCCACCCCATCTCCCTCGATAATGGCCCGGTGGAACAGCCAGGTCTTACATTGCCTATGGAAAGAGGGGAGGTCAGTAACCAAACAGACCTCCAACGGAAGGGAGTTCCACAGCCATGGCGCAGTCACAGAGAATGCCCTCCTCATGGTAGACACCCAGGAAACCCGGTGGACCCTGAGGAGGGTGCCCCCGACCAACTACAGGAGCCGATCCAAGACCCGGAGGATGAGGCAGTCCTGCAGATAGGTGGGGCCCAAGCGGTTTAGGGCCTTAAAGGTCAACACCAACACTTTGAATTGGGCCCGGAAAACTATCGACAGCCAGTGCAGAGAATGAAGCACTGGTGTAATGTGCTCGCGTCGGCCCATCGCAGTCAAGAGATGGGCCGCCGCATTCTGCACCAGCTGCAGCTTTTGAACCAGCACCAAGGGTAGCCCCACGTAGTGTGTTACAGTAGTCCAGTCTCGAGGTAATAAAAGCATGGATGATCATGGCCAGATCAGAGTCCAAGACATACAGCCTAAGCCGACACATCAGATGTAACTGGCGAAATGCCCCTTTCACCACAGCCGCCACCTGGACATCCAGGCGGAACTGCGGGTCCAGCAGCCCTATCTTCCCTATCCCCAGCTGCCCTATCCCCTATCCCCGGAACTGCGGGTCCGGCAGCCCTATCTGCCCTATCCCCAGTTGCCCTATCTCCCAGGCTCCGGACATGAAAAACGAGGGGGCCATCACTCCCTCAGCTTTCTCCACAACCATCACCTCCATCTTGTCAGGATTTAATTTCAGGCAGCTCACCCTCATCCAATCCCCCACAGCTGACAACTACCAGTTAAGAACCGAGACTGCCGGGCCTGAGTCAGATGAAAATGAGAGATACAGCTGGGTGTCATCAGGATATTGATGACACCTCACCCCAAACTCCCTGACAACCTCCCCCAAAGGCTGCATATACACGTTGAACAAGAGAGGGGACAGAATGGAATCCTGCGGAACCCCACACGTGAGGCCCTGGGGGGGAAAGATGAGAACTCCCCCAGCACCAAATGCTGGGTTCTCCCAGCCAGGAAAGAGCAGAACCATTCAAGAACAGTCCCACTAATCCTTGCCCAGTCCCGTAGCCGAGTCACCAACAACTCATGATCAACTGTATTAAATGAACCCAAGAGATCTAACAGGATCAACAGGGTCGAATGACCCTGGTCCAACTCACAGGAAAGGTCGTCGACCAAAGTCACAAGCACAGTCTCCATGCCATAACCCGGCGAGGGATCAAGAAAATTGACCCAGTCCAAATGCTCCTGAAGCTGCTGAGCCACCACCCGTTCCCTTTTTAGGGAAGGTTAGAGACTGGCCAATAGCTGGCCGGGACCCCAACGTCCAAAGATGGCTTCTTGAGCAGGGGCCACACCACTGCCTCCTTGAGGCAGTCTGGCACCCTGCCCTCCCCAAGGGAGACGTTGACTATTCCCACCAGCAACAGCCCCAGTGTCTCCCAGCTAGCCTTAACCAGACAGGACAGGCATGGTTCTAATTCACAATAAGTGGCTCGAACAGTCCCAAGAACATCCCCCACATCTGAGGGGGACATTCATGACACTCATGTTATCAATTGTCACAATAAGGTAGCATCAATTCCATTAATTTCAGCTCTACACTGACTGTCTATAGTCTTCTGGGCCTGATTCAAGGTGATGGTACTTAGCTATAAAGCCCTAAACGGTCTAGACCCCGCCTATCTGCGTGATCACTCTCCGTGCCCTAGATTGACCCCTGCAGCCTGCAAGGATTGCCCTTCTTGATGTCCTCCGGGTGGCTACGATAGAGAGGGCATTCTCGATGGCTGCACCTAGGCTGTGGAATTCCTTCCCAGCAGAGGCCCAGGTGGCCCTGGACATCGCCTCATTACAACATCAGCACAAGACCTGGCTGTTCTGCCAGTCTTTTGGGTGAGGGAGATGGGTGAAGGGTAGGTGGGGGGTGGGTTAGGGAGATAGGAATTATTTTCTGTATTTTATGCCATCCCCCTTTACTCCGTTTTATACATTGTATATATGTTATTTTTTAGTGTTCTATTTTAATGTTATAGTTGTAAGCCGCCTCGAGCTGCGCAAGCAGGAGAGGCGGGATAAATATAACAGAAATAAATAAATAAAATGAGGTTAAAATAATTAAAGCAACATTAACTCACATAACATTAATTCTCTGATATCTCTGCCTGGATGTCCTGACGCCAACTCAAACTAAACATGGCCAAGACTGAACTCCTCATTTTTCCTCCATTCCCTTCCTCTTCTTCTAACCTGACCATCTGCATTGATGGGGTCACCATCCGTCCTGTTCTCCAAGCCCGCAGCTTGGGCTTCATCTTTGACACGCACCTCTCCTTTAAACCTTACATTGACTCTGTGGCCAAATCCTGCCGATTTGCCCTCCTCAACATTGCCC
>QEPC01002344.1:952564-964315 GCA_003113815.1 Sphenodon punctatus | reverse complement strand
TCCGCCTTGCCTCCTCCCTCCGCTCCTTCAAATCCCTCCTCAAGACCCACCTTTTCCATGCTGCCTTTCCCAATGCCCGCTAGCCTTTCCCCTTACTCTTACTGTCGGCCCTCCTCTACTGACTGCTGCTACCAACTTCCTTGTAACCAAGCCAAGTACACGCACCTGAGACTTCGCATCCGCCTGAATGTTTGTTTGTCTCCTCCCATGTCTCTCCCACTGTCCCCTCTCCCTGTCTCCCCCTCTTTGTTTTTGTCTTTTAGATTGTAAGCCACCGGCAGGAACCGCGTCTAATTCTATGTTCTGTACAGCACCAGGTCATACGACTGGCGCTTTATAAATGTCTAATAATAATAATAACCACCTCAAAATCTCAGAAGTCTGCCTAATCAAGATGAAGGTGGAAACACTTAAAACTAACCTGCTGATCAAACGTGAGAATGTTTTACCACAGAGCACAATTTAAAAGAAAACAACAAGAAAAGCCATAGCCAAATATTTCTACTTTTGTACACTCAAGAATAAATTTTCCAAAAGCAGCTCACCAGTTATAGTAACATACGCCCTAATAAAAATGAAGCAGATCCACATGGATAAACAAGTAAGTTCTAGAGAATATAAGCATTGTTTGGGAAACGTGCATCATCCTGCCAAATAGTCCAGTATCCCACCATCAGACTTATTAAGACTGAGCTGGAACCAAATACAATAAAAAGCATATTTCCTGACAGAATTATATCTTTAAAAATGATAGAGTTGATGTAGATCATTAAACACTGAGCAGAAAATCTCCTTTACAGCTGCTGTGTCCAAAAGAATGAGCTGTAGAACTTTTGTAAACATGTCAATCAGACATTGGCAGCTAGAATGAAAAGAAAGGTTCCATGTCAATTGCCATACACAAGCGTATTGACTATACAAACGTTTCCATGAAATGAAAGGATTACAATAGAGATGCCAATTACCAAGACTCTAAATTATGTTGCAATGTCAAAGTATTCTTCAATGTATTCTTCAATTCTAAATCATGTTGCAATGTCAAAGTTTTCTTCAATTCTTGAATTTGCAAATGTGGAAGTTCTGGTTGACGGGAAGAAATTTATTGAGAATAATTTTCCATCACTATATAACCACTACATAAGTATACTTTGGGTTTTTTTCTTGCAATATGGCCTGGGAATGAAGAAAGGCCAGTTCTGGCTGCAGCTGAAATTCTGGGACCTATTTTAAAGGTACTGGTATTGACTTCCAAAGCCCTACACGGCCTGGAATCTACATATCTGAAAAACCGCCTTTTCCTACCATGCTCTACCGTGACGCTTACCGTCAGCCAGCAGCGTTCTCTTGCACGTACCACCTGCCAACTGTCATTGCATCCCGGAATGAGAGGAGGACAGAGTGATGGAATTTAACGGCCATACTCTTGAACACTGTATTTATACTCAGTCAGTTGGAAGAGGGAGGAGCACCTAACAACATCAGGAGTCCAGGTCATTTAATTTAACCTTAAACATAAACTTGGGCTGCCTGAGGGTTCCCAGAATCCCAGCACCTTAATTTAACTAATAATCATTACCCTCATCACCCCCATCCCCCACCACTACCCCGACAGCATAAATTGCTGAGGTGGGTAAGCAAGGTTTTGGCCCCTGTAGGGAATCTTACCTAATTTTGGTGGGGGATGCCCTTAGCTGTCATAATCCTTTGGTTATACTGCCCCCACATCATGGAGTTAACCTTGTACTGTCCGCACCCAGTCCTTGCGCAAGGTTCAATTCCCCATCTCTTAAGGAGATGCCTTACATACTACCTTACCCTTACATAGCACATAATCAACTACAACCTGGACCCACGCTAGAGTGTGACAGAATTAACATTTTAACAACAAATACATTATAAACTAGAACAAATCGCCCTTAATACAAACTGTGAGGAAAGCAAAGAACAGAAAAATCACGTTAAACTGACTTCTCTTCAAAACTTCCTTCCAGACCCCAACTAGGGCGACCAGCAACGCCCACAGTGCTCCTATTTTTTGGGAGGGTGGGTGGGATCTTCGCTTATCTGCCCCACTCACAGAACTGCAGAGTGGGGTAGTAAGCAACAGTCCTACCCTCTCTGCAAAGTCTCGCAACGTGAGACAAACTCAGCCCTGAAACCCCCGGTTGCCAGGCAACCTCTTGGAGCTCTTCCCACCAGTGCGCAAATTGCCCTCCGCCTGATAACGGCAGCAGGGCAGTTGTCGCGCCCCCCCCCCCGCTCCTAGGGAATGAGCGGGACACAAACGAGCCTCACAGAAGCGCTGCCTGCAGCGCATTGCAGCAAGGTCCCCCTGAGCGTGTTGGTGAGGGTTGCCCTGGCAACCCTCGCTGAGCGCACGAAGAACTCCTTCACTGATTGGCTGTTGGAAACCACGTGGTGGTCAGCAGCACCAGCAACGCGTTCCCATCTCAGTCCAAGACGAACAGGGAATGGAGCAGCATCGGCCTCCCGCGCGCGGAGCGAGGAGCACGTGTCGGCCAGCTGTTTCTCTTTCAGGCAGTTCGGAAGCATGGGGTGCGCTAAGAAGCGTGGCCCCAGACCGGGAACAACAAGGAGGGCTGGGAGTGAGGCCCAGCCTGAAGTAAATACAGAGGAGCTTGTGAGCGGGAATGACCCACAGAATCTCTTACCCGTGGGGGTAAGAGAAAAAAGAAGGGGGTCGGCTCAGCTCCCCCCTTCAGGAACACCGACCGCACTGGAGCGCCTCGCTGCCTGCGAGGCCCTATTGTTCAGCGCTGGGCCCAGCGCAACAGAGGGAAGGCCACCAGGCAAGGAGCCTGGGGATAGAAGAGGAAGGGAGTCCCCACAGCCTGGCCCCTCGGGGATGAGCACGGTGGGGGGCTGGACAGGGGCCGATATGGCTCTGCATCTCCCCCCCAGCCCCAGTCATAGAGGCCTTAACCAGGGCCTTTGAGTGTGAAGGAAGCGGGGGGGCAGGTGTGGGGGAGCCAAGGTGGTATGAACGGACCAAGGGGGTACAGCCCCACTCCGGAGGGGTACCAGGCCCATAGTTCCCCCCACTCGTTTTGTGGCTGAATTTCCCCCAGCACCCCGACAGAGTGGGGCAAGAAGGGATTACTACACCCCCAACCAAACCCCCCTCCTCCACAGGCTGTTGGCAATGGAGCCGGGTCAGGAGGGAGGGGTGCGGGCGGGAGTAATGAAGGGCAAGAAGGGGTGCCCCTTCCCCCTGTGCAGTCTAATTACAGGCCAGCGGGGAACAAAGGAGCGGAGGGCGCATTTTGGGATGAACCGCAAATCCTAGAGAGGATAGCTGCATTGGAGCGGGCCCTCGCTGAGAGGAATGCGAGGGGCGGTTACTGGCGCTGAACTCCAGGGTCCCGACAGGTATGTGTTGGGGGGAGGAAGGAACCCCAGTGTCCCACAGTTACGGTCAGGGTGGGTGGGGTATGGGGGGGGAATATGCCCCCTTTTACTCACCACGCCGCAGGGAATGGGGGGAGCACATACCCATCTGAGGCAGGGCAAGGGGGCCACTGGGGCGGAACCCAAACAGGGAACAATACTGGAATGGGACTGAGAACTACAACAGCGAAGTGCACCCCCCAATACCTCTGGTGGAACGGGAGCTGGGTGCAGGTTGCCCCACCAGTTATACCAGGGTCTGGAACAGCACGGCCCCCAGTAAGAATGGGTGGTGCAGGCACAGAACAGGGCCTGCCACAACCACATCAGGCACTGCAGGTCTGGTCCCAGGAATCCCGGAGCCAGGGGGCTCGGCAGGTAGCCCCACTGGGGGGTGCCTATGCAGATCTATCCGCCCCAACAGGCGAGCACTTGCTGCCTGCCACCAGGGAAAAGATCTGTTTGCACTCCTTTTCAGTGATCCCATAGTGGATCCTGGGAAAGAGGCCGAACGAAAAGAAAAAGAAAAGTACAAGAGGCCCAGGGCAGATAGAAATTGGGCTAACTGGACCTCAGCCTACGCAATCTATCATGGGGTGCAATTAGAGATGTTTCCGGAAAGAGGGGCGGTATTATTGAAATATGGGGAGATAATACAGAGGGCCTATGAGACCGGCCCCCCCGGGACTTGGCTCAGGTATGATGAGGCTTTCCGGCACCGAGCTTCATTTACCCCAGGATTGAGGTGGGACACTCATGCTCACGACCTCTGGCTGACTTGCATGAGTGACGCCACGGGAGCCGCTAGAGCAGACAGTGGACACCTATTAGTGAAAGGTGGGGTGGCCCCTGTGAATGACCTGAATAGGGCATGGAGCAAGCAGACCGTAGCGGGAAACATTGGGCAATGCTATGAGTTCTCACGCACTGGGAGATGTTCTCGGCCAACGTGCAGGTTTCGTCATACCTGCACCTCCTGTGGGGGATTTCACGCTGCAACCTCTTGCCCCCGGCCAAAATCCGGTTTCAAGGCTAAAGGCGGGGCCAGCGCCAGCGGCAGAGGAAACCAAGGTAGTGGTGGGGCAGGGGCAAGTGGAAAGAGCCCCAACCCCAGTTAAGGTAGATAGGTTAGCAACAGCCTTACGAGGGCACCCCAGTAGAAAGGAGATCGAATATGTGGTAAAGGGTTTCAAGGAAGGGTTCAGGATACCAGCAGGTGACGTACGGCGGGGCAGAATTGCTCCCAACTTGAGGTCGATAGTGGGAATGGAAGATGTGGTTGCACAAAAAATCCAGAAGGAAGTTCTGGAAGGGAGAGTAGATGGGCCATTCGCCTCCCCCCCTCTGCCCGACATGGTCTTTTCCCCTTTAGGAGTAGTCCCAAAGAAGGCCCCGGGACAGTTTCGTTTGATCCATCATTTGTCATTCCCATGGGGTTCTTCCATTAATGATAGTATTCCCAAGGACCTTACGACTGTCCACTATGCATCCTTCGATGCAGCGGTGGCTTTAGTAAGGGAATTTGGATGCGGGGCTTTACTGGCAAAGTGTGACGTGAAGTCCGCCTTCCGTCTCTTGCCTGTGCACCCGGACAGTTTCCCGCTTTTGGGTTTTCATTTCCAGGGAGGATTCTACTACGATAAGGCCATGCCAATGGGATGCTCCATTTCCTGCTCAGCCTTTGAACGTTTTAGTTCCCTTATTGAATGGGTTGTGCGGCAAGTGGCTGGAGAGGGGGGCATTACAAAATATCTGGATGACTTCCTCTTCATCGGGCGAGCCGGCACAGACGAGTGCGCTGAATTAATGGTTAAGTTTCAAGAGGTAGCAGGACATCTGGGCATCCCATTGGCAGAGGAAAAGACGGAGGGACCTAGCACAGCCCTTACATACTTGGGGATAGAGCTGGATACCGCAGCTGGGGTGTCGCGCTTACCTCCAGAAAAGATTGGGGCATTAATCATTAAGCTGAAGGAGTGCATGTCTGCAAATAAAATCACGGTCAGACAGCTCCAGTCACTGGTGGGGAGTTTAAATTTTGCATGCAGGGTCATAGCACCAGGTAGGGCATTCATGTCCCGCCTGTATAACAAACTTGCTGGGGCCCCCTTGCCCCATTACCACATAAGAGTGAATACGGACATGAAAGAAGATTTGGGGGTGTGGGTAAGATTTTTGGAGAAGTTCAACGGGGTTAGTGTATGGAGGGAACAGCTCCTGTTGGCAGCCGAGTTGCAGGTCCATTCGGATGCAGCCGGCTCCCTGGGTTTTGGGGTATATTTTAAAGGCAAGTGGTGCTCAGCCCCTTGGCCTCAGGATTGGAAGGTCCGGGGCATCACTAGGGACCTCACATTTCTGGAGCTATTCCCTATTGTAGTGGCAGTTGAATTGTGGCACGCCCAGTTTACAAACAGAGCCGTACTGTTCTGGTGTGATAACCAGGCAGTAGTTCACATAATTAACACGCTCTCATCACGTTCGCAGCGGGTCATGGGGCTCGTACGGGTTTTAGTTATCACCTGCCTTCGGTATAACATCTTATTTCATGCCAAGCACGTGCCTGGACTCGAGAATGAGATCGCGGATGCTCTTTCTCGATTCCAGATGGAGCGCTTCCACTTGCTGGCGCCTCAGGCCAGCCGGATCCCGGAACCCATGCCTGTGGCAATGTGGACCCTTGGATTATAGAGCTCTGCTCCGTGGTACAGGGCTCTTTGGCTGTTCGGACCAGAGCAGCTTACACCAGCGCGTTTCAAGCATTTCAACGGTTTCGCGCTCATCAGGGATGGAGCATGGGTTTCCCGATCCATGAGGCTCAGGTGTTAAAGTTCGCGATGGCATTGAGAAGGAAAGGATTGGCAGCGCGCACTATTGCCGGAAAACTGTCAGCAATAGCTTTTATGAGCCAACTTGCAGGGCAACAAGGACCAGATAGAGGTTTTTTCGCCCGCAGATTATTAGAGGCATGGGCCCGGGAGCAGCCACCCTCCCCTGATGGCAGGTTACCTATTACCCCTGCCCTGTTAGTTAGCATTGTTGGTGTACTTCACCAGGTTTGTTATAACGATTTCAAAACAAGTATGTTTGCAGCACTGTTCAAAATAGCATTTTTCGGGGCTTTTAGGATTAGTGAATTGGTGAGTGAGTCAGCTAAAGACAGATCGGGCAGGGCATTAGCGGTAGGGGACGTGCAGGTAGGCAATGAAGAACTTATATTACGGGTACGAAGGTCAAAAACGGATCAGAGAGGTAGGGGACAATTAGTGAAGTTAGCCAAGGCAGGAGATGACAGGTTATGCCCGATCCTGGCGGCCCGGCGGTATGCGCAGATATGCCCGCCAACCCCGGGAATATTCTTTTGCCACGGTAATGGGTTACCGGCTACTAGGCACCAGTTTGTGGCAGTGCTCTGGTCAGCATTGGCTTGTCTGGGTGTATCGCCGGGAGACTATGGATCACACTCATTTAGAATAGGGGCAGCTACCTTCGCAGCCCGGATGGGCATGCCAGGAAGGGAAATACAAGCGATCGGCCGATGGAGATCACACGCTTATCGCGCGTATGTACGGGGAGATTCCTTGGTCCAATAAGTACTAATTCTTTGATTGTTTCCATTTGGCAGATAACAACAAGCCGATGAAAATGAGGACATGGATCTGTGGGCATAGTTTGGTGCGATGGGCAGCCAAAGCAGCAAGGAATACTAGGTGGGGATCCCAGTTGGGGCTATCGGCCATGACGGAGATAGAATGGAAAGGAAGGAGCGGGATGAGGTGGCATCAACTGCTCCCGGAACTCACTCGGCATGCACAGGCCAGTAGGCCAGACATTCTGGTGGTACACCTAGGGGAAAACGATTTACCAATTTTGAAAGGGGTACAATTAGTAAAAAATATAAAAAGGGACTTGTGGGAGGTTAAAAGAGTATTTCCGGGGGTAAGGTTAATATGGACGGAATTGGTTGAGAGGGTTAGTTGGGGAACAGGGGTGCCGCCAGGGAAGATAGATAAAGCAAGGAAGTCAATTAACAGGGAAGTTAGGAAATGGTTAGTGGGAATTGGGGGAGAGACCATTAGGCATAATACCATTAATCACAGGGAACTTGATTTATTTAGGCAAGATGGTGTACACCTGTCCTCGACTGGAAATGACATCTACTTACGAGTTCTGCAGGATAAGCTGCTGGAGTGTTTAAGATAGGTGGGGGGGTCGAACCCGCCACGGGTACCGCTGTGCCCTATGTGGTGGTGGTCCAGTATCGTTTCTGATAGGGTAAGTAAACATAGGGGTCATCTCCTTAAGAGATGGGGAAGGCACGCTCAAATGTAATTGCAGGGTGTGGCATGCGTAGCATGGTGTTCCCTGGGAAGGGGTGACCTGGAACAGTGGTAGGGCATTGTATGGCCCCCCAACGACAGGCACCCAAAATCCTTACTCATAGTCCGAAAGGATTAAGTCCCCGTTGGCCGCGCAGTAAGCGCTGGACGATGGGGAGACATTGTTGGGGGGAGGTTATCGAGGGTACATTGAGACCTCCCCCGCAGTTTAAAAGTTGAAATGAGTTACTGTTTGATACTGGACCCTGAATCTCAATAGGCGATGTCACCCCCTCACCTATTCAATTTGATTGATTTTGGATCAATAAAGGGTGTGGCCTTGTTAAATCCATACAACGGTGTCCTGTCTCATTCGTTGGGGTGCGCCGACAATTGCACTGGCTCTTGTTTGCAGCCGACTGTGTCCCCGCTCTTCCTGCAACATTGCAGGAGTGGGACAAATCCCCCAACTGCGTAGCCCACTACTGCAAGTGCGATGAGGGGCACTCTTGTTCATATGACAAGGGCCCACAAGAGATGTTCTTGTTTATTGTCCCAGTATAGTGTGAACTTCCTTCCCCTGGAGGTCCATCAGAGCACAAACCTGACCATATTTCGGAGGCAGTGTTAAACCTTATGGATGAGAGGTGGCGAACCTGCTCCTAAATCACTAAGCATAACTCCAAATGGGTTAACGATAACAGGAATAGACCCTGTAAAGCTCCACTATGAGTTCTCTAGTCCGTATAGGGTCATGCAAATTAACATCAGCTGGACAATACTGAAGTTAATAAAAAGTAGTCATGCACCATATTTCATACGTCAATATACTTCTTTAAAAAATGAGGCTCCATAAAAATAAAGCAAAAGATCTAAAATGAGTGCCTTTGCTTAAATTGATAAATCAACAAACATATCGCAGCTAATTTAGTAGGATTACTCAGTATTACCAACCAGTAATATTCACAACATACTTCTGAAATTTCCCAGATTCTATGCTAGACCTCCCAATAAAGCAAATTTATAGAATAAAAACAAATCAACATTATTTTTTCCTGTCCTCTTCCAATGACCATGTTAAGTCTTTGTAATTGAGCCCAAACTAATTTACCGCCAGAAGTTAAACAAAATGAATAACAGGAAACTACAAAGTGTTAGATTTCATTATAGTGCACCACTCCATTAGGTAGACAAAACAAACCTGATCATAGCTATTGCTCTGGTAACCATGCTCCATTAAACACGTGAAAAGTATAATTCTCCTCAATCAGCTTTAGACACGTTTCTGTTTCCTTGAAAGCAAATTAGATACGAAAATGAAAAAGTTAAAAACCTTTAAAGAGTTACTGAATAAGACATCTACAGCAGCGTAGATATTAACTATCCTTCATATTGGACAGCAGAACTCTAAGAAAGCCAATTACAAATTCCAGAAGCTCAGGGCTACAAACTGTGCTGCTAATTAAATGACCCCTACCCTTTAGTGTGTCCAAAAAATGTGGATACTTTTTACATACTTCCCCCAAATTCCCCTCTCCCAACGCTTTACGTGAGGGGCAGTTTTGTCCTTGCCACCTTTACCTTGAGGTGGCAGAGGGCATCTTTGCCGGCGCGGGGTTCTGGGACCGGACCGTGATTTTGGCAGGGAGAGAGAGGAGAGCTGCAAGCTGCAGCATTGGCTGGAGCTGCAGCACCAGCCCAAGTCAGCATTGGCGCAAATTGGAGGGGGCGTGGCTTGCCCTGGGAAAGGGTTATGAGCTGTCTCCAGGCTCCCGCTCCATTCGGCTGCTGGTCAAGCGTGTTGACAGCTCGTTTTATGAGCGGCACTTGACAGAGCGGTTTCGAGCTGGGGAGAGCGTCAACCGAGTTTTGGCGCTTCGTGGCCAGCTGGCCTGAGAGAGTCAGAGAGTAATCACACACACACACCTAGCATTGTAGCGTATTTCGAGGGTGTAGGGAGTACTCACCTCTCCACCCCACCCCCACCCCGCCCTCCATCCACCCTCCCTTGCAGCAGAGGCTATTTAGGGGGGAATCACTCAGGGATTTGCCCTCGTCCCCTCTCCCACAGCAGCAGTGACTGGGGGCTCTAGTCTTACTCTCCCCCCTCCCCAAGGTGGTTCAGTTTATTGGGGGGGTTAGCTCACGAGGGATTGATCGGCATGGTGGGAGGGGAGAGAGAGGAGTCTACCTAGGCTTTGTGGGAGAGGCGCATTGAGGGGACACGGTACCATGAGGAGAGCCATTCGGCTCTCTCAGGTCTCTGGCCAGTGAGTGGCGCTGTGTGCTGTCACCACAGGCAATGTGGACCTGGGGGGTGTTGTGCTCTCGGCCCCTCCCAAAGTTATGTTACACCAGACGGTGGTACAGGCTGTGGATCCCATGGCAATCGTGGGGAGTCAGGCCAATGCAAGTGTGGACATTCAAAAGGGCCCCTCTGCTGTTGGCACCAGGGGGCAGGATCCTGGCCTGCTTCAAGCTCTGCAGGAGAAAAGTCAATAGATGGGATGCTTTGATGGCACATTTTTTTGAGGGAAGGCGAGGGTTCAGGGGTGAATTTGTCACCAGTGGTGGCGCCAGCTCCAGTGGCGAATCCACTGCGGCGTGGGGGACGGAATGGGCCCCCCCCCACCGAGTCGTTACAGGTACAATGATGAGGTTCCAGGCCCAGCCAACCCAGCAGTGAGTGATGGTCAGGCGATACAGGATCTGGTCCAGAGGGTGGATAGCATGGATGAGCGCTTGAACGGGATCACGGAACTTCTGGAGAACAGAGGTCAACAGCCCAGACTGCAGCCACCTCAAGTGTTCTAACCTCAGGTGCCACAAGCAGGTTCAGGTGAGGGGGGTACCCCATTAGTGGGAGGCGTTGAGGTTGCTGGGTCAGGTACAGTAGCTCTGCAGCCTACACTGCCCACTGTTCAGCCAGCGGGGGGGGGAGGGGGGAGTACCAGGTGGAATGGGCCAAGCTGTGGGGCAGTCGGGTTTGCCCCTGGTTCAAGGGGTGGGGGGGAAGTGTGTTGTCGACCCCTCAGACTCAGAGTTCAGCCGCATCTGGGTCAGGCTGTTTCTACTCTGCCAGGTTCTCAACTTTTGTTCCAGCAGGATCCTAACAGGTTGGTGTGGCTGGATAATGTGTGGCGCCACCAAGGGTCCATTCCTGGTACTGTACTTCAGGGTGCTCCAGGGTTGAGGCCACTGATTCATCTCAGGAGGCCCCTGTCCTTTCACCAGCCATAGTGGGTGGCTCAATTAGGCTTGTTTGACAGCTGCTTCTTCTGGCGTCCTCACGCCGGGAGTGGCGGGTCAGGAGGTGCCTCCTCTGCAGGGGAGTTATGCTGGAGTTTCGGCCCCTATTGGGGTGCATTTACTGAGTCCACTAGGGAGAAGATTTGGCGGGGAGAGTATATAGATACCTTCGCGTCGTTATTCTGTGATCCCGTGCCTGACCCCAATGCAAAGGTTGAATTTCGGGATTTAGAGAGGACAAAGAAGCGGAAGGTGGACAGGAATTGGGCAAACTGGGAGTCTGCGTTTATTGTTTATGCCAGCGTTATCTTGCAGGCTTTAACAGCGCATGGTATGTCACTATGGAAATATTTAGACATAGTGGGTAGGGCATATTTGTTAGGCGAAGGATTTGGCTGCTTGTGCTATGATGAGGCTTTTCGCCAGAGGGCTGCAATTATCCCTGGTATTAGATGGGATTAACATGCACACGACCTTTTGGTTGAAGTGCATGCAGGAGCATGATATGCACAGGTCTGATAGCGGGCATGTGATCATTCAAGGGAGTGCCTCCCCCCTCGGTGAAGGAACCAGGTCTGAGCCTGGAAAAAGGGCCACTCAGTCTTAGCGTGCTGGGATTTTAACGAGGAGGCTCAGTGTTTTCGTGCCTCATGTAGATTTCAACATGTATATCTGCAGTGTGGGGGTACCCACCCATTATTCAGCTGCAATAAGCAAAAAGAGTTCCCTCAGAGGGGTAGGCGGCAGCAGGGACTGGAACAGAACGGGGGGGGGGGGG
>QEPC01002344.1:928639-944202 GCA_003113815.1 Sphenodon punctatus | reverse complement strand
AATGGTGGGGGTGAGCCAAGGGCGAGGGTTATGGGAGCGAGCCAGGCAGAAGGAGAGGGGGGCAAGGGAGTCAAGGGTGGAAGCGAGAGAGGAGTTGAAGTTGGAGATGGCAGAGTTGGGGAAGGAGAAGGAGAAGGCTGAGGGGAGAAGAGGAGAGAGGGAGGAGGCAAAGTCCTGGGGCACAATGGCCTGCAGATCGCGGAAGGGGCGGGGAGATGGTGAAGAGGAGAAGGAGCAGAGGAAGTGTTTGAAGGAGGCAAGGAAATGATCAGAGATGGGATGGGGTTCGAAGGAGAGATCGGACACAGAACAGTTCCTAGACAACACGAGATTAAAAGAGTTACCATCAGTGTGGGATGGGGAGGTAGTCCAGAGGTGGAGATTAAAGGAAGAGGCTAAGGAGAGGAAGCGGGTGATACAAGGATGAGTGTGGGGAGGTCAACAGAGAGGAATAGGGTGAGCCAAGACTTGAACTCAGAGAGAAAGGAGGAGAGGGAGCCGGGGTGGGTGGGTGGTAGATGACAGCAAGACGGAGGTGGAGAGGAGAGAAGAGGCGTACTGAGTGAGCCTCAAAGGAGGGGAAGTAGAGAGAGAGGGGAGGGGTTAGAACTGGCAGGAAGAGGCAAGGAGGAGGCCTATGCCACCACCCCGGCCTTTGGAGCAGGGCTGGTGGGAGAAGGCGAGACCTCCGAAGGAGAGGGTGGCAGGGATGGCAGAGTCAGTGGGGGAGATCCAGGTTTCAGTAAAGGCGAGAAGGTGAAGGGAACGAGAGAAGAAAAGGTCTTTATTAGCAGAGGGGGCTTTATTAGCAGAGGAGTGACAGTTCCAGAGGGAACAGGAGAATGGGAGTTGATCCGGGGAAGACAGGGAATGGGGATAAGATTAGGGGAAGGGGATGATGGGATCGGTGGGAAATGGGCCGTGAGGCAGAGGGGCTGGGGGGACGGTGGAGAGAGATGACAGCCTTAATGGGGGGTAGGAGGAGAGGGGAAAGGAGTAGGGGGAGAAGCAGGTGAGAGGGAAGGGGGAGGGGGGTGGGTGAGGAGGACAGGCATCCCGGTGGGTTGGTTACAGGAGGGGGAGCTGGGATGGCTAATGCCTACAATCTTTGCCCATCTGGGAGCTTCAAAAACAACAGAAGCCCTATCAACTAGTGTTTGAGAATGGCCTTCACCCCTCATTGTAAAAAAAATACCTGACGGGGTGGAGGCATTTGTCCCTCTCTTGCCTCGGAGGAAGGAACAAGCTGGCCACACTCTGTACTGTGTAGGCAAGAGAACAGCAATTGAGCCCAGAAGTTGCTATAGCAACCAGGCTGGCTGGCACGAAGAGAACTGACTGGATCACTGGAGCCTTGGCAGTTGCTTCTTGTCCCTGACCAGCTCCAGCAAGCAAATTTCTCACCACGTGTTGAGCGGGAAAAGAATTTTTGCAGGAATATCTTTGGCTATTGATATCCCTGTTTTTTGCCTTGACCACAGTCTTTTTGAAAGCATTTTTCTCAAGTTATGTATAAGTAATGGGTGTTTCTGTTATGTTATTTGTCACAATCTAGTGGGGACCCAATTAAGGTTATTTAAATGTTTCATTAAAGTTACTTGAACCAATAAGACCTTTCCTTATGAAATGGGGTAAAAAAGGTAAACCTGTGCATCGGCTGGTTGCAGTTTAGCCCAGGAGGTGGGGATATAATGTTCTGAGCATTAACGGTCCCAAGCATTCCCACTCCTCAAATGTTATACTGTTGGAGGACATTTTCTCATATCAGCCCACAGGTCTAGACCTCCGGGGTGACAGAGACACAATGTTTATTGAGGTAAGCCGGCTGGTACCCAAGAGCAGTTCAAGCAGCCATGAATTTATGATGCTATACGTTAATACTGGATCCTACATATGCAAGGGAGTTGAACTCCTCCCAAAAGAGATGCTTTTCCATGGAATCTGAAATAGAGAGTGTGGTCATTCACATTTCAGTCATGTGTGCTTGTTTCATTCTGGGATGTGGTGACAAAACATGGTTCTTTCCCACTGAAACCACAGTAAACTTAAATCAAATGTTGTAATGTTTCTGGGTGACCTGCAGCCTAGCTGCTGGAGGTGGGAGAGAGTAGGGGTAACCTCCATTAGCAGATGTGTGGCAGGGAAAGGTGCTTTGCTGTAGCATGTGGGGAGTCTGCCCCAGTCNAAGTAGGGCAGCCCCTGCAACCCCTACTTGTATTAGGGTAGTTCAACCGGGGGGGGGGCAGGTCATGTATGCTGATGTTTATTTGTCTATATTATTACAGAGGCAGGTCAGAAAATGATGGGGAAGAATATTTGGATCCTTGGGCACACTTTCATTCGCTGGGCTGAAAAGATGGTCAGACGGAACAGTCGGGGGGTCGCAGCTCAGACTTGGATCCAGAGCGGAAATCACTTGGAACAGAAGAAAGGGCATGTTGTGGGCCCAACTGATGTTTATGGTTTTGGGGTTGCGTAGCATGTCACAACCTGATATTCTTATTCATTTGGGGGAGAATGACTTTGCACGGGGATCCGGTTTGGACTTATCTAGTATGATAAGGCAGGATTGGGATAGGCTGAGGGAGCTTTTCCCATGGGTATACTCAGTTGATCCAACGGATTAGGTGGCCCAGGGCTTTGAACCAAAGGGGGTGGACAAGGCACGGAAAAGGGTCAACCGGGAGGTAAAAAGATGTATTGATCCACTGATTGGAGGGGATTGGCTAGAGCATAAGGCCATCCACTGGACAAAGCCTGAATTGTATTGGGAAGATGGTGTTCCTCTCTCTGACTTAGGAATGGACATTTATCTTGACAATATCAAAAATATATTGTTCAAGGTGATGTAAGTTGTGCAGTCTGGGCGGGGGGGTGAGCAGGTCAAGGTATCCTGGCTGCTCTTAGCGGTGTCAGTTCAGTGCCAAAATTAAATTAAAAGGCTTATTCAGGGATTTGTTCCAGCCTCAAGTGGTTGGAATGGGGACACAGAGGCACCTCAGGGGAGGTGAGAGATAAGAGACCCACAGTCTCACCAAACACTGAGGGGCGGCGGGACTGGCATGCTAGCAGGATATATGTGCGATCCCGAGGTGTGCTAGAACCGTTGCCCCTGCCTCAGGACCATAATCATGGAAGAGGTCCAGGTTTAGGAATGGACTGGAATCTCCATTCAAATTCTTTGAGCTAAAGGCACTGAGCTGATGGGGTGAAGGGTTAGTTACGTTTAAAGTTTGGCAGAATTAGGGCCCTTCACCCCATAAACCACCTAGATAAGCTAATTGGGTTCTCTCTCCAATCAGGTTCTGCATTTGGTTATTAATAAAGTTGCAGCCATTTAAAATCCAATACTGTCTCTGTTGCCTCATTTCGTGTGCATGTGACAACAGCCATGCTGTGATTATTTCTCCATTTTGTGGTTTTACAGTAAAAACTCTTCCATCAGATAACCATTTTTTTTAAAAAAATCATGGAACAGACATAGTTACCTGCAAATAATTTTGTATGACATATACACTGGCAACATAAGTGGCGATGAAGTCACACAGATTTATAAACACAAACTACTGACCAAACACAGAATGTGAATTGTAATTTTAGCATACTGTACTTTAGGGGAGGAAAATAGCATTTGAGAACTTTGCTCCAAACTCTACTATTTTAAGATGTAAAACTGCTGGAATTCAGTCATATTTTCACCAACTTTCCACTCCTTTCTAACAAACACCATCTGGATTCAGTTACAGTTGTATGTTAGTCTGTGGACAGATAGATAAGAGTGGGAGAATTTGTGCAACGTATGCCAGTTTTCAATGGGTTTGTTTTGATGCAATGTTACCTGAAAATTTAATATCATTATACCGTGTGTGCACTTTGATCTTAGAATTTTATAGTAATGCTTTTGCTACCCCAAAATTTGGACTAGTCTAATATTCGATCAAATTAACTTTGACCTTTCCAAGTAGCCAACCGTAATGCAGCCACACATGGAGCTAAGATCAGATGAATCTCCACAGACTGCTTTACTGCCATACTGCTGCTTAGGCTTACCATACCAGTCTAGAGTGTTATTTGCAGAGATACATCACAGTTTTCCAGGGAAGTCAGTCTGCACATACACAGGATGGCTGCCCTTTTCTGAAATGGTGCCAATACTGTCGGCACCTTTGGAAAAGAGTGTACATACACAGGGCTGCCATTTTTCACATGCATAGGGCTTATTTTATTTTTTTAATTTTTTATTTTATTAATGAAAATTTATGGAAGTAAACAACTGTTTTCTTTATTCATTTGTTTTTGTGTCCTTACTTATGAAAGCAAATGGGAGGTCTGTTTGTTTTTGTAAATAAAACAAGATGAATGCACACCCCTAAACAGAGTTCCCAGCTGGAGAGGCACTGTGCACTGCAACCTGGGAACTCTTTCCTTACCATGTTCACCACCCAAACACAAAAAGGGCTCACATTACAGATACTTCAAAATAAAAAGCAAAAGGGAGTACATATTTTTTTCTGGAAGACATTCTTTGACTCCTGCTCCAGAATGCGGTCAGTTTAAGTCACTTGATGTGTCAACTATTCCAAAGTAAAATTAACGTAAATAATTCTTTAATTTATTTAAATGTAACAGGTACAAAATATAATAGGATGCTATAAAAATGTAACTTCAGTATATTTTTTCAATAAGTAGAGAAAATAAGTAACAGGATAAACTTCTTAAATTCCAATAGCTTAGAGTTAAAAATATTCTGATAAAGGTAAGCTGGGAGTAAAGTTGATTTGTGACCTTTTTAAAAAAAAAACAAAAAAAACCCAATAAGGACAAAAGTTTCTTTGAAGCGCCAAGATCACAGATGTAAATCAGAAGAGTACTGGCTTCCATGTCTCTTTGCATGATATAAAAAAATAATACGTGTTAAAGTCAATTGTAGCTTATCCAACCCTTTTATCAGTAAAAGTCCTGATAAGATGAAATTGTTCAAATTAAATTTGAACAGTTCACTGAACCCTTAATATTGCCTAATCCCTTCTACTTTGAGATCTGTTTGATGTATTTCCTAAAGGATTTTGAAATGTCAATCTTTGAATGCTGTTAATTTTGCAGTAGATTTTTTAAAAAAATCAAAATTACACATTTTAAGACAAAGGCAATTGTGAACAATTTTACTACAACAACTAGTACAAAAGTAACAAACTGAAGAAGCAGTCAGAAAAATTAAATGGTATGGGGCTTACGTAAGTATTAATGCATTTAGTTCTTACCACTAGTTCGTAATACTACTGAAATAACTTGCAATGAAAAAGGGGAAGATGTATTTTTAAAGATGCCCAATTAATGAAGAAATGCTGTCAAAAACAAGCAAAATTTAAGATTAAGGTTGAAAACAAAAATGCCAGAGTTCACTGTAGTGATTACAAGANTTTTCCTTCTTCCAATGAGTGAGTCAATGTATGTCCATCATACATTCCTGCGTTAGAAGGGGGCCCACATGATTATTGTGCAGAGTCCCAGCTTCCCTGGCTCTGGCACTGACTTTCAAATGAGACAGCTGCTACTGTACATGCCTTCCAGTTGACATGACATGCACTTTACAGCATGCACCCTTCACTGCCCACTAGCCTCTCTTTCCCCCAAGTAAGGAGACTGGCAAGTACGGCTCCCTGCTTAAAGTGGAAGGCCCTCCTTTCCCATTCTAAGTTTAAAATTAAAGTATTAGCTGTACACTCTGAAACCCTATTACACAATGTAATCCACATCTCTATCAAAGGGTTGTGGGTTTTTTCCCCTCTGATATGGAGACTAAAGACTTTCTTAACTTCATTACATTACATAACGTTAGTCCTTTCTTGCACCACCATAAATAAATCCTCTCCATTGTTAGGGCTTACACATTTAAAATATATGTAGATTGTTATGTTCCTGTAATTCTTGCTTAGCCAAGTTATACATGCTTAACTCTTTTAATCTTCCTCCATCAGTCAGCCCCTCAAACCTATTTTTCATTTTTGCTGCTCTCCTCTGAACGCCTTCCAATTTGTAATAGGCTACCCAGAATTCACTGAAGTCTTATACTGTGCAGAAGAGCTATCACTCCTCTGCTCTGCGACTTGATACCCAACACGTGTGAAGTCCCAGAATGTAACAGGACCTTTTGCTGCCATGTCATTGCAAATTCACTTTCTAATCAACTGTCCAATATTTCTTATCAACTATTCCATGACTTCTTTTGACATTACTGTATTCAGCATTGCTTTCTCCCATCAAATATTTGTATAACAAATTACTTTTGTCAGATCTATTGTTCTGCACTTAACAAAAGATTTATCTTGGAATTACCTACTCATTGTCGATGCACCCCCCAATGAGACGCAGACACAGTATGTGGGTTATCAAATGGGCCACACTCTTTAACAACAAACATCAAGCCGGTGGGTAATTGCTAGGGGTGGGACTACCGGATGATCCGGTATCCGATACTGCCGGGTTTTTTGTGTACCGGCAGTATCGGATTACCCCGATCCGGGGGAATTACCGGATTCCCCTGTGCCGGATTTTTTTTACATTGCGGCCATTCAAATGAATGAAGTTTCAAATGAATGGCCGCAATGTAAAAAAAACAAACAAAAAAACCACACTTTTCCTCCCCCATCCAGGCTGTGTGGGTGGAAGGGGGGACACACCCCCCACCCTGGATTTTTTTTTAAAAAATTTTTTCCCTAAGTCCCTGGGCTCCGGGCCACCGCCAGCGACCCAGGGCCCACATCGGCAGGTAAGTGTACCGGTCCTGTTGATCCCTGGGGTGGGGTGGGGGTTGTTTAACACCCACCCCACCCCAGGGATCACCCAGTACCTTGGCTTCAGCTCCGGGCGGCGGCGGTGGCGGCAATCTGGTGGCCGGCTTCAACTCTGCTGTGGCTGCCAGCTTCAGCACGCCATTGACGCGTACTAGGCCTTCCGGGGAACTTCCGGGTTCCCTGGAAGGCCTAGAGCGTCACTAGCATGCTGAAGTCGGCAGCCACAGCCTGCACGGGGGAGGGGAGAGGTTTTGTTTTTTTCCTCCATTGATTTCAATGGGGACAGTTCTCCACCGAAATCAATGGAGGAAAAACCGGTACCGGTATACCGGTATTAATCCAGTATGCCGGTATTTTGAAATCCGGGAACCAGTAAATCCGGGAACCAGTATTTCCCCGGATGTCCCACCCCTAGTAATTGCACCAAACAATCTGGGTCCAGTATGCTAGCTAATTATAGCTATATTAACTCAGGCAAAGTCCTGGATGTGCCTTCCAGTGACTTTGCCTATTAACCTCAAAACTTCATCCCTTCGACAGGTCACTGGCCGTGGCCAAAGGGGCAAGTCCGCTCTGGGCCAGAGTAAGGAGTTACCATGTCCGCGAGGTGTAGGACTGTGTCTGACCTTATTCACCTCACTAAGACACCCCTCCCAGGGATATGATCCCAGTGCATGCTGTGCCCGGATGTCACCTCCCCATCTCGCAAGGAGATGACTCTAAATTCCTATATCCTTACCTAATTACCCTACTATCGCATACTGGACCCCTACAGAGTGCGACAATTATCCCTCTATCAGGATTCAAGAAACTTGCTTTCTGATGTATAATCAATTATATTCCAAAATATGACCAATTATGCCTATCATCAGGCATTTGTATCAAATTACCCTATTTATGAGGCCAAAATACAAACAATCGAACTGCTTCCAATTCAATTAAGTTTCAAATTGATAATTCCCCTACCATTCTAATTAAACCAAATGAATAACCTATTGAACCTACTCAACACTGCGAAGGAGGCAAAAAAAGTGACCCCTGTAAATAAGGCTACTCGCCAAAATTCCTCCTTGGTTCCTCAATGGCAACCAGAATTATCCCACAGTGCTACAGGGGAGGTGGGTGGAGCTGAATGCTCAGCCTCCAAGTCCAGGATTGCTACACTCACTGTAGCGCAGGAAGATCAGCCCCTCCTAAAAGAAGCCGCCCTCCAAGCCCCACGTGACGTGCACTTCCTGGCGCCACCAGGGGAGGTTGCCAGGCAACCAACAAGAACCGCAGGCAGCCTTCTAACAGGCATTCACCCGCTGCGGCTTATAACTGCACCATGGAGGGGCGCAACAAATCCCCATCGCCACCATTTTGTGGTGATGAGACTTTTCCCACAGAGTGCCTTGTTATGCTCTGTCCTCGATCTTTACATTTTCACAATTTAGTATCCATTGTAAATTTTATTTTCAAGCTGTTCAGTCCCTTTCACATTGTTTTTGTAGCACTAGCAGACTTACTCCTGTTGCAATTATACTCTCCCTTCTGATGATGCTCTTGCACATCTATAACAAAAAAGTTCATTTGCTAATTCCTTGGGATTCTTCATTGATTGACAGCCATATTCTGAAAGCTTTAAGTAATTCTTGCTCCCTTTTTTTTTTATTTGACCCTCCCTCTTGTCTATTTGCATTTCTCTTATTTTATCTTCAAACTTAAAACATTTTTAAATCAGAGTCCGCTCATGTTTATCCGATATAGAAATCTTTTACTCACTCTGTAAAAAGTGGGTTAAATCCTAAACTGAATTGACAGATTTAAATTAACAAATTAATTCACCTCAATGGAGCTACACCAATTTATTACAGCCCTAGAATATGGACCAATTGACTTTTTAAAAAAACCAAAAAAACCCACTCTCTCTAAGTGTTTTATTGTCACTGATGTAGGTCTTTCACGCCTGGGGGGAAAAAAAAGAGTCAACCATTTATCTAATGCATCAGCAAAATTCAAACTAAACAGCATTGTGCTCCTGGGTTTTGAAATGTTAAATCTACTTTTGGCACCTGAACACAGAAATATTTCTCTCTTTAGTGGGTTGCATGTTTATAACTACTGTAGTTTTCTTCTTGTTTTGGTGAAAATCATAAATAAATGAAATCTAATCTAATTTTCTTGCATTTTTTTACCATACCATATAGAGATCTCAATAAGGAATCTCTCACACACACACACACACACACACAAATTCCCTTTTTGTCATAAAATGCAGGCTATGAGGGAGAAGTGGGTTTCCTTTGTGTGTGTGCCTGAAACATGAGAACCCCCCAGCAGTTAGATTCTGCACCAAATATGTACACACATTTAAATCTTTTGCCACTTCTTAATTTATAATGTAGTTGTGAATCACAGGATCCCTTCCCTCATGTTCTCTCCTTCCCCCCACCTCCATGCATTAGTAAAAGGCAGAACAGATGGCCGAGTTTTAAAATATGTTTCTTAACTAGTTTTGATTAAACAGCATTAATCAAAAAACCTTGAAATTTACTCTGTTGCCTCAAGAGAACAACTGTAACACAATCCCACTAGATTGCTGTTTCTTTTTCTCACTGAACGGTACCTCATGAAGGCTGACAGGCCCAAGATTAAATCTACACAACTCACTAAGCTATTAAATATCTTGTTTCAAAATAATAGACCCTCATATCATTTACTTTCTTACTCGATCATCATCCCAGACTCTGGAAGCAAATGGGACTGCTCTAGAGTAAGTGGGTTCAAGATTGTGGCCTCTGAATGTGCTTAATACACTCAGGAGATAATGAAATAAGCATATGATGTTTCCTTTCACTGTATTCTGATGGATGGGCATAAGGCTGACATTTATATGTGTTAGAAAAACAGGATTTACGTAAATTTAAATGTCTCGTATGCTTTTTTTAAAAGTGTGTACACAACCCTCCAGTAAGCAGTAACTTTGGGTGAAATCAAATGAGACAACAGCCCACTGGGGTTCATGTTTGGTCCATGTAGCCTTCACTCATCTGTCCCTCACATGTTTAGCATGTCCAGTGTAATAAATGGGCCGCACCCTGCCCACATTTCGTATGTTTGCAGTAGCCTTCATGTAAGTGGCGTTAACGATCTTCCTACCAGGAGCCACCTGTCAGCTAAGAGCTGACAGCTCTATCGATGGGGGACGGCAAGAGGGAGAGGACAAGCGGGAATGCCAAGGGCTGCTCCTGTGGAGGGTTGGGAGGTGCAGTCTCTGTGGGGTCCAGGCTGCTCGAGCCAGAGGAAGGAATTGGTGATGGGAGGCATCTCCACCTCNAGGCCAAAATACGAACAATCGAACTGCTTCCAATTCAATTAAGTTTCAAATTGATAATTCCCCTACCATTCTAATTAAACCAAATGAATAACCTATTGAACCTACTCAACACTGCGAAGGAGGCAAAAAAAGTGACCCCTGTAAATAAGGCTACTCGCCAAAATTCCTCCTTGGTTCCTCAATGGCAACCAGAATTATCCCACAGTGCTACAGGGGAGGTGGGTGGAGCTGAATGCTCAGCCTCCAAGTCCAGGATTGCTACACTCACTGTAGCGCAGGAAGATCAGCCCCTCCTAAAAGAAGCCGCCCTCCAAGCCCCACGTGACGTGCACTTCCTGGCGCCACCAGGGGAGGTTGCCAGGCAACCAACAAGAACCGCAGGCAGCCTTCTAACAGGCATTCACCCGCTGCGGCTTATAACTGCACCATGGAGGGGCGCAACAAATCCCCATCGCCACCATTTTGTGGTGATGAGACTTTTCCCACAGAGTGCCTTGTTATGCTCTGTCCTCGATCTTTACATTTTCACAATTTAGTATCCATTGTAAATTTTATTTTCAAGCTGTTCAGTCCCTTTCACATTGTTTTTGTAGCACTAGCAGACTTACTCCTGTTGCAATTATACTCTCCCTTCTGATGATGCTCTTGCACATCTATAACAAAAAAGTTCATTTGCTAATTCCTTGGGATTCTTCATTGATTGACAGCCATATTCTGAAAGCTTTAAGTAATTCTTGCTCCCTTTTTTTTTTATTTGACCCTCCCTCTTGTCTATTTGCATTTCTCTTATTTATCTTCAAACTTAAAACATTTTTAAATCAGAGTCCGCTCATGTTTATCCGATATAGAAATCTTTTACTCACTCTGTAAAAAGTGGGTTAAATCCTAAACTGAATTGACAGATTTAAATTAACAAATTAATTCACCTCAATGGAGCTACACCAATTTATTACAGCCCTAGAATATGGACCAATTGACTTTTTAAAAAAACCACTCTCTCTAGGTGTTTTATTGTCACTGATGTAGGTCTTTCACGCCTGGGAGAAAAAAAGAGTCAACCATTTATCTAATGCATCAGCAAAATTCAAACTAAACAGCATTGTGCTCCTGGGTTTTGAAATGTTAAATCTACTTTTGGCACCTGAACACAGAACTATTTCTCTCTTTAGTGGGTTGCATGTTTATAACTACTGTAGTTTTCTTCTTGTTTTGGTGAAAATCATAAATAAATGAAATCTAATCTAATTTTCTTGCATTTTTTTACCATACCATATAGAGATCTCAATAAGGAATCTCTCTCACACACACACACACAAATTCCCTTTTTGTCATAAAATGCAGGCTATGAGGGAGAAGTGGGTTTCCTTTGTGTGTGTGCCTGAAACATGAGAACCCCCCAGCAGTTAGATTCTGCACCAAATATGTACACACATTTAAATCTTTTGCCACTTCTTAATTTATAATGTAGTTGTGAATCACAGGATCCCTTCCCTCATGTTCTCTCCTTCCCCCCACCTCCATGCATTAGTAAAAGGCAGAACAGATGGCCGAGTTTTAAAATATGTTTCTTAACTAGTTTTGCTTAAACAGCATTAATCAAAAAACCTTGAAATTTACTCTGTTGCCTCAAGAGAACAACTGTAACACAATCCCACTAGATTGCTGTTTCTTTTTCTCACTGAACGGTACCTCATGAAGGCTGACAGGCCCAAGATTAAATCTACACAACTCACTAAGCTATTAAATATCTTGTTTCAAAATAATAGACCCTCATATCATTTACTTTCTTACTCGATCATCATCCCAGACTCTGGAAGCAAATGGGACTGCTCTAGAGTAAGTGGGTTCAAGATTGTGGCCTCTGAATGTGCTTAATACACTCAGGAGATAATGAAATAAGCACATGATGTTTCCTTTCACTGTATTCTGATGGATGGGCATAAGGCTGACATTTATATGTGTTAGAAAAACAGGATTTACGTAAATTTAAATGTCTCGTATGCTTTTTTTAAAAGTGTGTACACAACCCTCCAGTAAGCAGTAACTTTGGGTGAAATCAAATGAGACAACAGCCCACTGGGGTTCATGTTTGGTCCATGTAGCCTTCACTCATCTGTCCCTCACATGTTTAGCATGTCCAGTGTAATAAATGGGCCGCACCCTGCCCACATTTCGTATGTTTGCAGTAGCCTTCATGTAAGTGGCGTTAACGATCTTCCTACCAGGAGCCACCTGTCAGCTAAGAGCTGACAGCTCTATCGATGGGGGACGGCAAGAGGGAGAGGACAAGCGGGAATGCCAAGGGCTGCTCCTGTGGAGGGTTGGGAGGTGCAGTCTCTGTGGGGTCCAGGCTGCTCGAGCCAGAGGAAGGAATTGGTGATGGGAGGCATCTCCACCTCAGAGGCAGGGAGCACGAAGCTCGTGTCCCTGAGGAGGGCCACACTCCTACCTGCCTCTCAGCTGAGAGCTGACAGCTCTCTCCCCTCGTCGCGGCCTCTCAACTGGGGGCTGACAAGAGGGAGAGCACGGACAGGAGTGCCAGGGGCTGCCCCTGGGGAGGATTGGGAGACACTGCCACTGCAGGGGTTGGGCCAGCTGGAGTAGAGGGAGATATTGGGAAGGGGTGTGTCTCCCCTACTGCCTCACAGTACAGTGCCAGTCCTCACACAAAGCCCTGGAGAACCGAGGGAGGAATTGGGAGCTCTGCACCCAAACTTTTCCCAGCGCTAGAGATCTCCTTTCCTGGGCTGCTCAGCTGAAAGGCATGGAAGAAGATCACAGGAGCGCCTGCCTTTCAGCTGGCTGAGTGTGCTAGGACCATGGTGCTAACAGACCTGGATGCAGGCAAGTGTGCAGGTGAACCTAACTGACAAGATGCAGCCATGTGGGCACTCATTTGCCCTGATTGGCCCACAGAGTGGGCCTGCAATGTCCCTGGACTCCACCATGAGTGGAAGCTCTCTGGTGACCATGTGGAGGCCACACAGTGAACACCTTATTAGGTTCATGCAGGAACATGGCTAGTGAAGGCTAATGTGGGCTATCATCTTGTTTGAGTTCATCCTTTATTTTACTACAGCAGTTTCAGATTTATTATATACATTTATTTATTTATTTATTATATACATTTATGAGTCAACCCATATGCATACGGCATCCCGGGGCGACGTATAACTAAAAGCATTCATAAAAACAGTTTTTTAAAAAACATCAACAATTTACCACCACCACAAGGGCAGGAAAATAAATAAAATAAAATAAGGGCAGGGAAGAGCTAAAAAAAAAACCTATCCCCCCCTTCCCCCCCGGAAGGCCTGGGCGAACAGCGAGGTTTTACAAGCCCATCAGAATGTTAAAATGTTTCCTCAAAACTTTTAGTTTTATTTGTTTGTTCATTCATTAAAATTTTAGGGCTGAAAGAATCCATTTTTTCTTGCTCTCGGGACAATCTTGGGAACGGTTAAAGATCTTGGTCAAGAACTTTTCTCCATTTACAGTTTACCATGATATACTGTTCACCATTTACCATGATTACCATGTACCACATACTGTGTTCGTCCCGGTAATGCGTATGTGCACAATGGCCACCGCAGCTGTTCTGCGCATGCGCATCCCTCTTCTAAAATGGTGCTGGCAGCATCAATGCTATTTTGGAAAAGGGCAGCCATTTTACGCATACTCATTACCTGAATAAACGCAGTACATGGTAAATCAGTATATGGTAATCACAGTAAACAGTAAATCAAGAAAAAATCTCAATCAAGGAAGTGTAAAAAAACCGGGTGTTTTCTAGATTATCGATTCTCACTAACAACGAGTCAAAAACTATGATTCTTGGTGAGAACTGAGGGAAAAAATTAAGATAGAGTTTCAGCCCTATAAAATTTATCCCCCTCCCATTCCCTGAAGGCTCAGGACAGGTTACAGAAAGAAAAAACAGTAAAAATAAATACAATAAAATTCCCTAAAAATCCCTACCATCCTGCCAAAAGCTCACCCACCCAAACTCTATCCCCATCTACCAAATGCTATGACAAAAAGGAAAGTTTTTCACTGCCTCCATAACATGCTCAGGTGTACCTCCAGGGGAAGGGAGTTCCATAATACTGGGGAGCAACCAAGAACGCTCTCTGTGGGCCCTTGTCATACAGACAAGATTGGCAGGTGGTAGTCGCAAGAGGGTGCTTCCGGTTGACCGCAGGGGTCACAGTGGAGCATGGAAGTAGAGGCGATCTTGCAGATATATGGGGCCCAAGCCATTTAGGGCTTTTAAAAGGCCAAAAGCAGCCCCCTGAATTGTGCTTGGAAAGCTACAGAGTACAGGTGTAATGTGCTCATGGCAATCCCTGAAAGAAGCCAGGCCACCTCATTCTGTTCGAGCTGCAGCCTCCTAATGCTATCTAAGTGGAGTCGTTACCTTGGTTTACATTGTTAGTCTGAGCACTACTAAAGTGGAATTGTTACTTTCATGTAACTCAATTTAATTAACTTGATCACTTTTAATAAATTAGTTAAATCAAAGAAGTTACTTTGGGTTACCTCTGTTTATCGGAACATGGCTACAGTTACTGCATATCTACTATCTTTTTAACAGGTGTTATATTTGGTGAGGTGAAACCCATCTTTAGTAGAGTAGTGTTGCCCTATTGTCACATTTATTTCAGTTCTTATAGACCAGAAAGAAAGAAAATGTCAGAAATTCAGTCGTCAATAAGCTACAGCCAACTGACTGCGACACAGATCATTTTTATGGACTCTGCCATGGCAGTACCAAAGAAAGCTTTCTTCGCTGCTGTCATAGCATCTGCAAAGTGTCATCCAGCTGAGATCTTTCAGCTGGTGAATAGCCTGCTAAATCCTGGCTGTCTCCACCTGGAATCAGAGTCATTAGTTGCCTGCTGTGATGAGTTTGCCATCTACTTTGCAGATAAAGTTGCTTGTATTTGGCTTGACTTGGGAACTGCTGGTCTGGACATGGAGTCAGAGTTTGGGGTTGAGGAGGTTCGATCTTGTCTGGTTTGCTTGGATCAGCTTCAAGTTGTAAAATAAGATCCATGCCAGTCATGGATGGTGAAAACTAGCTGGAAGACTTTGCGGCCACTGCTGGCTGGGATTCTCAACGCCTCTCTTCGGGAGGGCAGGGTGTCTAACTGCCTCAAAATTGCAGTTGTCTGGTCCCGACTGAAAAAACGATCTGATTACATTGGGGACAAACCCAAACCCCTTGGACCAGCGTACAACGCTTGGGATTGGCCTCACCAACTGCCCTGACAGTTATTGCCCAGTCTCTAATTTTCCCTTTTTAGGAAAAGTTGCGGAATGGAAGATTGCCTTGCAGATTCAGGCATATCTCAATGCTATAGGATTCCTGGACCCATGTCAGTCAGAATTTTATCCTGGGCATGGCACTGAGACTGTACTTGGGACCTTGGTTGACCATCTGCTTGGCA
>QEPC01002344.1:877458-928386 GCA_003113815.1 Sphenodon punctatus | reverse complement strand
TCCCCCCCGGAAGGCCTGGGCGAACAGCGAGGTTTTACAAGCCCATCAGAATGTTAAAATGTTTCCTCAAAACTTTTAGTTTTATTTGTTTGTTCATTCATTAAAATTTTAGGGCTGAAAGAATCCATTTTTTCTTGCTCTCGGGACAATCTTGGGAACGGTTAAAGATCTTGGTCAAGAATTTCTCTCCATTTACAGTTTACCATGATATACTGTTCACCATTTACCATGATTACATGTACCACATACTGTGTTCATCCCGGTAATGCGTATGTGCACAATGGCCACCGCAGCTGTTCTGCACATGCGCATCCCTCTTCTAAAATGGTGCTGGCAGCATCAATGCTATTTTGGAAAAGGGCAGCCATTTTACGCATACTCATTACCTGAATAAACGCAGTACATGGTAAATCGGTATATGGTAATCACAGTAAACAGTAAATCAAGAAAAAATCTCAATCAAGGAAGTGTAAAAAAACCGGGTGTTTTCTTGATTATCGATTCTCACTAACAACGAGTCAAAAACTATGATTCTTGGTGAGAACTGAGGGAAAAAATTAAGATAGAGTTTCAGCCCTATAAAATTTATCCCCCTCCCATTCCCTGAAGGCTCAGGACAGGTTACAGAAAGAAAAAACAGTAAAAATAAATACAATAAAATTCCCTAAAAATCCCTACCATCCTGCCAAAAGCCCACCCACCCAAACTCTACCCCCATCTACCAAATACTATGACAAAAAGGAAAGTTTTTCACTGCCTCCATAACATGCTCAGGTGTACCTCCAGGGGAAGGGAGTTCCATAATACTGGGGAGCAACCAAGAACGCTCTCTGTGGGCCCTTGTCATACAGACAAGATTGGCAGGTGGTAGTCGCAAGAGGGTGCTTCCGGTTGACCGCAGGGGTCACAGTGGAGCATGGAAGTAGAGGCGATCTTGCAGATATATGGGGCCCAAGCCATTTAGGGCTTTTAAAAGGCCAAAAGCAGCCCCCTGAATTGTGCTTGGAAAGCTACAGAGTACAGGTGTAATGTGCTAATGGCAATCCCTGAAAGAAGCCAGGCCACCTCATTCTGTTCGAGCTGCAGCCTCCTAATGCTATCTAAGTGGAGTCGTTACCTTGGTTTACATTGCTAGTCTGAGCACTACTAAAGTGGAATTGTTACTTTCATGTAACTCAATTTAATTAACTTGATCACTTTTAATAAATTAGTTAAATCAAAGAAGTTACTTTGGGTTACCTCTGTTTATCGGAACATGGCTACAGTTACTGCATATCTACTATCTTTTTAACAGGTGTTATATTTGGTGAGGTGAAACCCATCTTTAGTAGAGTAGTGTTGCCCTATTGTCACATTTATTTCAGTTCTTATAGACCAGAAAGAAAGAAAATGTCAGAAATTCAGTCGTCAATAAGCTACAGCCAACTGACTGCGACACAGATCATTTTTATGGACTCTGCCATGGCAGTACCAAAGAAAGCTTTCTTCGCTGCTGTCATAGCATCTGCAAAGTGTCATCCAGCTGAGATCTTTCAGCTGGTGAATAGCCTGCTAAATCCTGGCTGTCTCCACCTGGAATCAGAGTCATTAGTTGCCTGCTGTGATGAGTTTGCCATCTACTTTGCAGATAAAGTTGATTGTATTTGGCTTGACTTGGGAACTGCTGGTCTGGACATGGAGTCAGAGTTTGGGGTTGAGGAGGTTCGATCTTGTCTGGTTTGCTTGGATCAGCTTCAAGTTGTAAAATAAGATCCATGCCAGTCATGGATGGTGAAAACTAGCTGGAAGACTTTGCGGCCACTGCTGGCTGGGATTCTCAACGCCTCTCTTCGGGAGGGCAGGGTGTCTAACTGCCTCAAAATTGCAGTTGTCTGGTCCCGACTGAAAAAACGATCTGATTACATTGGGGACAAACCCAAACCCCTTGGACCAGCGTACAACGCTTGGGATTGGCCTCACCAACTGCCCTGACAGTTATTGCCCAGTCTCTAATTTTCCCTTTTTAGGAAAAGTTGCGGAATGGAAGATTGCCTTGCAGATTCAGGCATATCTCAATGCTATAGGATTCCTGGACCCATGTCAGTCAGAATTTTATCCTGGGCATGGCACTGAGACTGTACTTGGGACCTTGGTTGACCATCTGCTTGGCAGTCAACAAGGGCAACTGTACCCTGTTGATTTTGTTAGATCTTTCCGCAGCCTTTGATACAGTTGATCATGGGTTGGTGTTGGTACAAACGCTCAAGTGGTTCCACTCTGGGAGAACCCAGAGGGTGGTGATGGGTCATTCCCTTGGGAGCTCCTTTGTGGGGTTCCGCCGGGTTCCATCTTGCCCCCACTCTTGTGTAGCTGAAGCCCCTGGGGGAGGCTGTATGGAAATTTGGAGTGAAATATCATCAGTATGCTGATAACACCCAACTCTCTCTCTTTTCCATCTGACCTAGGTCTTGCAGTCTTGGGGCTTACCCAGTGTCTGGCTGCCATTGGGGACTGGATGTGGGTGAGCCGACTGAAGTCGAATCAAGACAAGACCAAAGTGATGATGGTCAGCCTGCCATGTTACCTGGGAGACATAGGGAACCCTGTTATTGATCGAGCCCAGTCTCCTTTGGTCATTTAGGTTCACAACCTTGGTGTGCTCTTCGATCCATTGCTGCACCTAAATTGCCAGACTGTGGCAGTGGCCAGGAGCACTTTTCACTAATTACATCTAGTGAGAAGGCTGTGACCTTTGTTATCAGATTTGAATTTGGTCACCGTGGACAATGCCTTCGTAACCTGGAGGCTAGACTACTGCAAAGAACTCTATGTGGGGCTACCCTGGATGACTGTTCAGAAGCTGCAGCTAGCACAGAACGCAGCAGCCCATCTTCTAACAGGGGTAGGTCACTGAGAGCACATTACACCTGTGCTTCAGGGTCTGCACTGACTGCCAATAGCTTTCTGGTCACAATTCCAGGTGCTGGTTTTGACCTATAAAGCCCTAAACAGCTTGGGCCCCAGGTATCTGAAAGACCGCCTCCTCCCTCATGTCCTGAACGTCACGGCCTCTGAGGTCAGCCGGGAGCACCCTCTTGCAAGCATCATCTGCCCATGATGTTTTTACAGCTAGGGAACGATGAGAGGCGTTCTCAGTGGCTGCCTCACAATTATGGAACTCCTTTCTCTTGGTGATTCATTTAAGCCCGAGCCTATTCATCTTCTGGAAATGTTGAAATAACTTTTTTATTTGGCCAGGTGTTTGGCAGGCAAGAATAAGATTGGGTGAGTTGGGGAGGGGGGTTGAAGGAGGGTTGGGGGGCAAGGAACTTTTAGATGGTTTTATTGATTGTAAGCCACCCTGAGCCTTGATGGGAAAGATGGCATATACATTTCAAATAAATAAATAAACAACAATTAAAACAACAAGAGCAGCAGGTCACATCTCCAAGGTGGCTTGCAGTGCTACTTACAAATTTCCAAATCCTCAATGATGCTATTGCCTTAGTATTCAGTACCCAGAGTTTTGTCAGACCACAGTATTCAAGATTGCTTCCACCTACTTTCTATAGTCAATCCATTTGTTAATTTTCATACGTACATATCATTATGACTATTTTGAAACTATGAGGGAGGAAAAGAAATCTGTGTTGGTTTGTAATGATTTTTTGGGGAGAGGGAAGAAGCCAAACAACAGACTGATTTATAAATAAATGTTGCAAAGCCTACTCATGAGTAAGTTTCTTAAGGACAGCAGACAAGAATTAGGACATGTAAGTGTTGCACTCACCACCACCTACTTACAGTGTGTAGCATTTGCACTCTATTCTGCTTCCCAGAGCTTCTTTTGGTGTGATATAAGCCCAACACACCAGAGTTGAATGTTAACATTTTATTTATAACTATAGTAGAGAATTCAATAATTGTTAAAGAAAATAAATCAAATATTGAATATCTCCATTAAGGCTTTGCACTGGTACATGCAACACCCATCCAACAGAACATTTTACAGTATGAATACAGAAGGTAGTGGAATTTAGGAGGAAACCCAGTCTCACTGAAATCAATAAGAACTTCCCTGAATAATGGTAGCAAGACGGTTTAGTTACCATAGTTTAATGGGAATACCTGTTTTTGCAAGAACCCGTTACAACTCTGCCTGAATAGGAACTAATGAACTGGCTCCACAGCATAGCAAGTGTGGTGAAATGGCTACGTGTGCAGTATTTGGATTGGGAGGTAGGGGGCACTCCGGTTCAAGTTTCACTGTAGCCAGAAATTCACTGGGTGACCTTGGGCCAGTCACAATATTCTCTGAAAGTAACTTACCTCACATGGTTGTTGTGAGGATTAAAGGTTGAACTTGTGTTACTGTGTTGTATGTGACGCATTCAGAGTGCCATGGCGGGCGGGGGGGGGCAGGGGGCGCTATATAAAAATAAAGATTATATTATTTTATTTGTGTTAATTTTCCATATTTTAATAGCATTGACATGGTTGTTCTTAAAGATACAAGTTGTTCTTTAAGAGCAATGGTATCCTCAACTTCTTTTAAAAAAATTAAGATAACTTTAACAATAATAGATAGGTTGTTTAAATATCAAGAATGCAATTTACTCATTTACTGATTTTAAGTGCTAACTCAATTGCCTTTCTGCCTTCTCCCCCCATGAAAGACAAGTACCTTAAAGAGCTCCAAGAACATCTGGATATTAGTAGTGTACCCTTGTTCTGTCCCACAGGGCTTTATGTTTACATGTTCTACTATTCTGTCTTACAGGGCCTTATGTTTACTTGTTATACTACCACCCGGTGTCTGTACCAAGTATTGCTTTCAATTTCAACGTCTCATCTGTTAATCTCTAAGTCACCACCCAGCCTTTTGCATCAGGCTGTCAGGTATCGCTTGATTGTGCCCAGGGTAGGAACTCCGAACCCTGAACAAGGTCAGGGTTCAGTTAGAGTAACCACCATTTTGAGACAGCTCTCAGCTTGGAAAAGGATCTGCAGCTTGGAAAAGGCCTGGCTTCGCATTGTCTTTTCACCTGATTCAGCTTCACACTACGCAATCTTCCTATACCTAAGTGTTCTTTGTATTCTGTATTTACCAAGTTTGTTATCCCCCAAGTTGTGCCTTTAATAAATATGATGCAGTTTGAAGAATTAGGTTGTCTGCGAATGTGAAGTTTTGGGCAGGAGTTTAGCAGCCTGGATAGCCACACAGAGCAGCGTGTGACGAGGCCAGGATAACCCTGGCATCCAAAACTAACAAGCCCATTTTCAATGAAGAGGGCATAACGTTCAGTGCTGGATGCTAAGCAAATAGTAGCAACCTCAATTATATGTACTAATTGCACTGTAAAATATAATACACAGAACATAAAGAGGCATGTGTGTACATACACAAAATTACATAATATACACATGATTTAACACTTACCTCACTGCAATGTGTTTCCAACATTACTTCTTAATTGAAATAATATTTCCAGAACCACATAAATGCCTCCAAAAACAAAGAAAATCACTTCCAAACGTAAGCCAAATCCTAAAAACAGTTAACAGGCACTAACAGCACATGAAAAAGGAACTATAAGAAAGTATTTGGGAAGAGCAATATGTAATAATGTTCAGAGAAGACAACAAAGGACAAAATGTGACAGAAGCCACTTTTCCACAACATTTTTCAAGTAGCAAGCAATCAAGCAGCAGTGATTTCTCATACAGTGGTGAGAAATTACTCTCTCTATTCTACCCACACCTGAACTTCCAGATGATATTCCAGGGTGTATTGTTCTCAATTCTGATGAACTGTCCTGTGTTTACTTCAATCTGGTGTACAATAGGGTATTATTATTATAAGCATTTGTATAGCGCCAGCTGTGTACCTGGCGCTTACAGAACAATAAGGTAGACGCGGTCCCTGCCTATGACTTACAATCTAATAGACACGGAGGAGGAAGACAAGAAGAGGGGACATAGGGAGGGACAAGGGATAAATAACATTCAAGCGGATACGAAGTCTCAGGTGCACGCGCTTGGCTTGGTTGCAGTTAGGCAGGAGTCTGCGGGGAGGGCAGACAGTAAATATTGAGAGGAAAGTTCTAGCAGGCGTCGGGAAAGGCAGCGAGGAAGAGGTGGGTTTTGAGGAGGGATTTGAAGGTGCGGAGGGAGGAGGCAAGGCGGATGTGGGCAGGGAGGGAGTTCCAGGCATGGGGGGCAGCAAGGAAGAAGAGACGAAGGCGGTTAGGGGAGCAGGGAAGACGAGGGAGAGTGAGGGAGGGGGCAGAGGAGGAGCGAAGAGTGCGTGCAGGAGTGTGTAAGGAGATTAGGGCTGAGAGGTAAGGGGGAGCCAGGTTGTGAAGGGTTTTGTAAGTGAATACCAGGAGTTTGTGAAGGATGCGTTGGGGAAGGGGGAGCCAGTGAAGAGGAGAGGCTGCACGTGGTCGAAGCGACGGGCTGAGTAGATGACCCTAGCAGTGGAGTTTGGGATGGAGATGGGGGGAGGGGGAAGGTGAGAGCAGGGGAGGCCAGCAAGGACGAGGTTGCAGTAGTCAAGGCAAGAGATGACCATAGCATGAACAAGGGTTTTGCCTGAGAAGACAGAGAGAAAGGGGCAAATCGCAGCAATGTTATCTAGGGCAAAGCGACAGGACCTGGCAACAGAGTCAAGGTTTAAAGGAAAGGTGAGTATCGAAGATGAAGCCCAAGCTACGGGCTTGAGGAACGGGACAGATGGTGACCACATTGATTAGGATGGACAGGGAAAAGGGAGAGGAAGGGTAGGGAGGAAAGATAAGGAGTTGAGACTTCGCCATGTTGAGCTTGAGCTGATGTTTGGACATCCAGGCAGAGATATCAGAGAGTTAATGAGGCGAGCTTGGACAGAAGGGGAGAGAGAGGGGTGGGGAGATAGAGTTGAGTGTCGTCAGGATAGAGGTGATATTGGAAGCCGTGGGAGGCAATGAATTTGCCAAGGGACAGGGTGTAGACAGACAAGGAGAGGGCCCAGGACAGAGCCTTGGGGAACTCCAACCGAGTGGGGGAGGGAGGAGGAGTTGAAATTGGAAAGAGACACATTAAAAGGAGCGGTCAGAGAGGTAGGAGGAGAAGCAGTCAAGGACAAAGCCGCAGAAGTCTAGGGAGTGAAAAGAGTCCAGTAGGAGTGAGTGGTTGACAGTGTCAAAGGCAGCAGAGAGGTCAAGGAGGCCAAGAATGGAGTACAGGCACTTAGATTTAGCGACAAAAAGATCATTGGTGAACTTGGCAAGGGCAGTTTCAGTGGAGCGAAGGCGGCGGAAGCCAGTTTGGAGAGGGTCCAGGGAGGAGTTGGCAGAAAGGAGATCCAGGCAGCAGGAGCAGAAAACACTTTCCAGGAGCTTAGAGGTGAAGGGTAGGAGCAAGACCAGCCAGTAACTAGAGGGGTCAGAGGGGTTGAGGGTGAACTTTTTGAGGATAGGAGAGACAGTGGCATGCTTGACGGCGGAGGGGAAGGTGCCAGTGGAGAGGGAGAGATTAATGACATGTAAAAGGGGGGGGCAACAGTGGGAGCAATGGAGGTCAAGAGGCGGGAGGGGATTGGGTCGAGAGGGCATGTGGAGGGGTTGGAGGAAGAGAGCAAAGAGGAGATTTCCTCAAGGGAGGCAGGAGGGAAGAGGAGAGAGGGGGAGGGGTGGTGAGGGAGCAGGGAGAGGAGATAGGTGGGAAGCAATGTCCTGGCGGATCTTGTCAATCTTTGAGGTGAAGAATGACGCAAGATCCTGAACAGAAAGGGAAGAGGGTGGAGGGGGGCAGGGGGGCTTGAGAAGGGAGTCAAAGGTGGAGAAGAGGCGGCGGGGGTCACAAGAGTAGGATTCAACCCGGGAGGAAAAGTAGTGTTGCCTCGCCAGGGAGATAGCGGAAGAGAGGAGGAGAGGGAGAATTTATAGTGGAGGAAGTCAGGGTGGGAGCGGGATTTGCGCCAGAGGCGTTCATAAGCCCAGGTGCAGGAGTGGAGGTAGCGGATGGTAGGGGAGCCAAGGACAGGGGTTTGGGGGTTGAATGGGGCGGGAGGACCCCAGAGCTGATCTGTGCCCCCACAGCCACTTCGTGCGGGTTCTGCAAGTACCCCAGAAGACAAGCCAGTGTGTTACCCCGTGTAGGCCACGTTACCCTGCACAGCGTGCTCCACCTTCCTAGAGCTGATGCTGTGTGGAGCTTCCCCAGTCCACGTTGGTGCGAACATCTGGTAGCCACCCTTCACATGGGCAGGGGCAAAGGAGAGCCAATGGGCGCCCCATCTCACCTGTTAACAGCCAGTATGTTAGGTGGTGTAGGACTGGGTGTGGTTTTTAGAGAAAACACATTGTAGGGTACAATGCAGAGTATGCAGGGAATTCTGGGCCTGGATGCAGATCGGATGACTTTTCTGATTTTGCTGCCATCTTCTATGCTGCTGCTATATCAGCAGCTCACCTTCCTGCAGTTTGAACGGAAGATAGCTTAGATCCAGAAACTGCCACTCTAATGCAGCAATGAGCATTACACAGTTTGTCATGCAGCTCTAAAACTGCTAGTTACTAATGTTCTTTTGCAGAAGCAGAAGGAACTATGAACAGCATCTGGAAATGAAGCAGTTTCTGGATCACCAAGTAGATGGAAGCAAAGTGCTCTTTCAAGTGTAAGCCGACTGCCCGTTGATGCAAATGCATGCTAAATCCTCTGCTTGCCTGTATATCAAGATACAATTTTCCTTTATAATTTTCTTTAGAAATATAGCAAATACATTAGCTAATTCTAATGTATAAAAATGAAAGACTGTTTATGATGGCAGAAATTATTAATACTGTGAATTATACATACTTAGGGCCATGTTCGCATGAACAGGTTACCCACTAGGTTGGTAAGCGTTCATTTGAACTGACAGAGAGGTGATGACATTTTCTATTTAACATTAAGTTCCACTAAATTCATTTAGCTATGTATTTCACCTTTATAAAGGAGGACATACCCCTGGGAAGAACTACTACCTACCTTACTTTCAATATGGTGCTAGTGTGAACACTGGGTGCTTAGAATGGAGGTTGTGCGCACATGGCCACTGAACAGATATGCTGATCTCTTTAGATCCATAGTAGAATATCTAAGATATATATTTTGTGTTAAAAAAAATACACTTGCGCCTCAGTAGACCCAAATATTAGAAAGCAAACTGCAATATTTTAACATCCTTCTATCAGTATCCAAGAGGAGACACACTGATCATATGCCAAGGTCTTTTACTATAGTTAAAATGGCAGGCCTGATGAGAGAAATCTGTCAGTATTATGTTCAAGGGGGAAAAAGAAGCACAGAAATATTAGCTAGGAAGATTTATAAATGTCATTATTCTGCCATCCAGAGAACCCAGATGAAAGACAGATACACTTTACAGAGATCTTGATCTAATAATCTCAGCAGTTGATATGCCAACTGAAGTCTGGTTGTTTTGGAATTGATTTCATTGGATTTCTCAGTAACTCTACAATTCAAAAGCCAATTCCTGTGCTTTTTATGAGAAGATTTAAGACAACAGGATGAGTGTTAAGGGCCAGCACTAACTAACAGCTATTAGTGAAGTCAGTGGAGTTACATGGATATAGTTTAGTTTAGTTTGATGACTTCAAACTACATATAGCGTGTGAAAAACACAAAATGAGCCCCTGGTTATTCAGACCTCACCGGCAAGTTTCTTACCAATGGCTTGTAAATATCAAACCTGATCTCAGACAAATGCAGTCTCTTGTAAAGGTTTCCTTCAACCTATAACAGTAGCATAATATCGCATTAGCAGCAATTGAACCTATAAAAAGAGTGAGTTGTATGGCAAACACCTTTTTTAGATTTGCCTTAGAGTGCATTTTTGCACACAAGAAGAAGAAATGAAAGTCTGGCGTATATGTATGCTACGAATCCTTTAAAAATAAGTTATTTTTCATCTATATCTTAGACTAGGATGACTTCCAAAATCCTCTCATACACATAAAAATCTTTAATTTTGTAACTTCCACCTCCGTCTAGACATACAAACTTGGTTTGCAGGAGTTATTACTCAAAGTCTCTCACAAGTAATTAATTCACATTTTAGTCTACCTAGAATTGATACTTCAACCATCCTGCTTGGTTTGGAATTGCAGGGATTTGTACACAATGCTGAGTTCTAAATTGGAGTTAACCACTCAGGAAAAGGACCTTAAGACTCATTGTGGACAATACTTTTCAAAAGTAAAAATAATCTGCTAACTAACATAACATGAACACAGCAGTTAATCTACAGATAATACTAGTAGTGCAGATACTTCAGGAAGAGGACAGTTACTGTCAGAGACAGTCTTAGAATTTGCAGAGCTTAGGGCAAAGATAAAATGCAGGGCCTCTGATGACCCCCACCCCTTCCTCATCCCCCACCCCCTTGGGACATTATTTATTTATTATTATTTATTTTTTACAATTTCTATGCTGCCCCCTCCTGCCTCAGGCATTCTTGGGGCATCTCACAATATATTAAAATATTCCAAACATTAAGACATTAAAGTAAACCATAATAATATCAATGAAAACAATATAACCCCACCACCACCCTAACCCAATCCACCCACCCTATCACCTTCAGAAAAAGCCTGGCGGAACAGCCAGGTCTTTCACTGTCTGCAGAAAAGGGGAGGTCGGCAGCCAAGTGGATCTCCAATGGGAGGGAGTTCCACAGCCACGGCACAGCCACAGAGAATACCCTCCTCTTAGTAGATATCCGGGAACCCCGAGGAGGGCGCCCCCAGCCGACCGCAGGGGTCACTCTGGGACCTGGAGGGTGAAGCAGTCCTGCAGATAGGCGGGGCCCAAGCCATTTAGGGCTTTAAAGGTCAACACCAACACCTTGAATTGGGTCCAGAAACCTACCGGCAGCCAGCGCAGAGAGCGAAGCACCGGTGTTATATGCTTGCGTCGGCCCGTCCCCGTTAAGAGACGGGCCGCCACATTCTGCACCAGCTGCAGTTTCCGAAGCAATACCAAGGGTAGCCCCATATAGAGCACATTGTAGTAATCCAGTCTCAAGGTAATAAAAGCATAGATGACCGTGGTCAGATCCGAGTCTTGAGACATACGGCCTAAGCTGACGCACCACATGTAACTGGCAAAATGCTCTTTTGCCACAGCTGTCACCTGAGCATCCAGGCAGAGCTGTGGGTCCAGGAGCACCCCCAGACTCCAGACCTTAGAAACCAGGGGGGGGCGGACCCCATCAATGATGGGGGCCACCACCACCCCGGCCTTCCCCACAACCATCACCTCCATCTTGTCAGGATTTAGTCTCAGGCGGCTCGCCCTCATCCAATCCCCCACAGCGGGCAAACACCAGGTAAGCACCAAGACTGCAGGGCCTGAGTCAGAGGAAAATGAAAGATATAGCTGGGTGTCATCAGCATATTGATGACAACTCACTCCATACTCCCTAACAACCTCTCCCAAAGGCTGCATGTACACGCTGAACAGGAGAGGGGACAGAATGGAGCCCTGTGGTACTCCACACGTGAAGCCCTGGGGCGGGGGGGGGATGAAAACTCCGCCAGCACCACACGCTGGTTTCACCCCACCAGGAATGAGCGGAACCATTCAAGAACACTTCCGCCAATCCCTGCCTGGTTCCGCAAGGAAGTTACCAGCAACTCATGATCAACGGTATCAAATGCAGCCGAGAGATCTAACAAGTTGCATCAAAACCATGGTGAATTTGAACTATTTTATCCGCAAAAAAGTCCACAAACAAATCACAGCGAGCATTTGATGGTTCCACGTCCAGGCGGAGGGAGGCCGGACTGACCAGTCCCCTCACCACCCGATCAGCTCAGCCAGGCAGGACTTAGCGGATGCAATGTGCGCAGCAAAGAAATCCTCTACTAAGCCCAAGAGATGATCAAGTTGGGGGGAGGGGGGCATCCTGCCCAGGTGAAATTGGGGCAACTTTGGGGACCCCAGAAGAGTAGGATTGTAACTACCCAGTCTAGTATGTGAAGAAAGTATTAAGACCTCCCACTGATGCTTGGTTAACCACAGACCTCGGCAGCAATTTGGAACAGAAACATAAAGGAGATACGAATTATTCTCTACAACCCTACACAAGGATAAAAGTATCTAACTTACTTAAACATTCTAAAATAATAAAGAAATAACCATACCAGCTGCAGTATCTGGACTGCTACCAAGGGTAGCCCCACATAGAGCGCGTTACAGTAGTCCAATATTTAGGTGATGAATGCATGGATAATGGTGGCTAGGTCAGAGTCCAAAAATATACGTACCAGATGTAAGTGGCCAAGGCACTCGTCACCTCAGCCACCACCTGGGCATCCAGGCAGAGCTGCAAGTCAAGGGGTACCCCCAGACTACAAACCTGAGGAACAACCTCATCCATGATGGGGACCTCCATCCCCCCAGCCCTCCCCACCAGCATCACCTCCCATCTTGTCGAGATTCAGCTTCAGGCGGCTCGCCCTCATCCAGTCCCCCACAGCTGTCAAACACCGAGTAAGCAGAGAGACTGCTGGACTTGGGTCAGCTGAAAAAGAGAGGTAGAGTTGGGTATCATCAACATATTGATAACACCAACCGCAAACCCTCACCCAGCAGCTGCATATACATGTTGAACAGGAGAGGGGACAAAATAGAACCTTGCGAGACACCACAGGCGAGATCCCGGGGAGACAAAGAACAGTCCCCCAGAACCACACACCAAGTTCTCCCAGGCAGAAAGGAACAGAACCATTCAAGAACAATTCCATCCAGCCACACTCAGCCCCGCATGCGGGTCACCAGCATCTCACGGTCAACAGTATCAAACACAGCCGACAAATCTAACAGGACTAAAAGAGTTTAATGGCCCTGATCTAACTCACGGTAGAGAACACTGACCAAGGCCACAAAGACAGTCTCAGTGCCATAACCCGGACGAAAGCCTGAGGGATCCAGAAAAGGGGAAATTAGAGACCGGCTGATAGCTGGCAAGGGAGTCAACGTCAGCAATGGGTGCACTAGGGTCTTCTTGAGGCACTAGTGCACCCTACCCTCCCACAGGGAGGCACTGACTACTCCCGCCAACAACGGCCCTAATGTCTCCTGGCTGGCTTTAACCAGCCAGGATGGGCAGGGATCTAATTCGCAAAACGTGGCCCTGACAGACCCAAGGGCATCCTCAGTGTCAGTCGGTGGCACATACTAGAACTGATCCCATAAAATGGGACAAGGCGGGGCATTCATTACCTCTGGTTCCCTTACTGCATCAAGTGGAGCATCAAAGCTGTGGTGAATACAAGTGATTTTGTCAGCGAAATAGTCAATAAACTTGTCACAGCAAGCGCTGCAAGTTTCCAGCTCCAGGTGAAGACAGGTCGGAACGACCAGCCCCTTCACCACCTGGAAAAGCTCAGCTGGACAACACTTAGCCAATGCTATGATGGCAGCAAAAAACCCTCTTCTTTGCTGCCCACACAGCCACGGCATAGACTTTCAAACTGGTTCTATGCCATAATCTGTCCTCTTCTATATGGGTCCAATGCCACCGCCACTCTAAGCGCTGCCCTTCCTGCTTCAGCCGGCGTAGGTCATCCACAAACCACGGGGTCCTGTGCCGCAGATGCTCCGGGAGCGGATGCCTGGGAACTGACCAATCAATGGCCTCTATCAAGAAGGTATTCCAGAGAACTATGATGTCATTGAGAGGTTGACCATTGAGGTTGGAGGGTATCTCCCACAGACCATTCCAAAACCTTTAGGGTTCCGTAAATCTCCAGGGGTGGACCATCCGAACAGATTCAGCACCTTTCCAGAGGCTGACATGTGCAAGAAGATAGGTCCATAGGAGGAAGTGATTAATCCATGACAAAGGCAACAAAGATACATCTCCCACCAATGGATACCCCACTTCAAGGAGGTGGAGGAATTTGTGTGAATTGTGTAAATAAACAGTGTATAAAGTGACTATGTTGCCTTCGGAGGGTTCTTGGAGAAACCGTGCACTCTCTCCCACTGTGTCTCCCCCCAGGTCAGAACCCCTGAGGGTAGGACCTTGCTACACTGTGACTCATTGGGAAACACAAGAATCATGAGAGCAAGTTTCAGCTGTACATATCAGAAAAGGCTCATTAGGTTAGGGCTCTTCTGGATGTAGAAGAGATGACAGAGGGAATAAGAGAGAAGTTTACAAAATCTGGAATGGTGTGGAACAGGTAAATATGGAGCTGTTATTTAATTACCCTTTCTAAAAATAGTAGAATCAGGGGTCACTCCATGAAATTAGCAGACAGCAGATTTAAAACAAATAAAATGAAGTACTTTTTCACAAAACGTATAATCTGTGTAACTCCATTCCCAGAGGAGGTTGTACAGACCAGTAGTATAGCTGGCTTCAAAAAAGGAGTGGGTGAATTTTTTGGAGGCCAGGTAAATAAAGGGGTTACTAGTTAGATTAGTCAGGCAACAAAACCCTTGACTGTCAGGAGCTGGGGGGAATGTGTCAGGAAATTGATTACCCCACTGTAAACTGCTGAGCACTCCTCTGAGGCAACCAAGACTGGCGACTGTTGGAGACAGAATGCTGGATGGACCATTGGTCTGACCAAGCAATGGCATTTCGTATACTTTTATACTTTCTGAGTACTGCAGCTTAAACTACATCAAATGGGGAGAGCAGGGGGGGGGGGGATAGGAATCCACAAAGATCAGCTCTAAGATGCTCTTGAACAAATCAGGAAGAAGACAAAATCATTTTTATAAAGTTTGTGGATGATGCAACAATGGATGGAATAGTAAGTAATAATATGGAGAACAAGACAGCTACAATAGAGTAACCTGGATGGCTTGATAAACTGTGCCTATTCCAACAACATGCACTTTAAATTGCAATCACACACAAGGTGTCATACAATCTTGAACAAAAATATAGGTCCTACCTACATAATAAAAAACTGTACCCGCAAGGGGGCTCCAAAAAGGATTTTGGTGCCAATTATCCCAGTCCTTTAAGGGCTCCACCAGCACAACCCCCATTAATCAGAGCCACAGCAGAACAATAACTCAACATGAGCTCCCAATCCAATACTGTGTTAAAACAAGCTAATGTGATCCCTGAATGTATTAACAGGGAAGTAAAGAGTAGAAGAAGGAAAGCAAGAATGACTAAAGTATAAACAAACAAGCAATAAAAGATTTAGGCAGCACAATCACGATTAGATGCCTGTCTGAAAGATATGATTAAGCCAAACACAATTTCATGAGTCAAAACTGTAGCCTATTGGATGAAGTGTTGGACTTCGACCTGGAAGACAAGTGCTCAAATCCCATGTAGTAATGAACTCACTGGGCAGCTTTAAGCAACATGCTATTTTTTTCTCTCAGTTCCCCATCAGAAAATGACCTACTTCACAGGATTATGAGGTGAAGTAAATAAGGATTGGAGGTGCTATATACATGATAACAATGGATGTATCTGTGACTATAAATTAATTATGTTATATATTTGTGAACAGACTGGATAAAACAAATGTCAAAATCATGAAATTTAGTTTGTTGCAAATTATCTCTTCCATGATCCTCATTTGTCCACCCACACCAGAAATTGTATCTCTACCTGCGTACGTCAGCAGAATCCTTCTATACTTACCACACTGTAGTTTAGGATAAGAGGAACAGAGTGCCTCCTGCCTGAAGATACTAGTGTTGGTAGAAATAGGAAGGAAAGTCCAACATAATCTACTTCTAGCAAAGGAGAGTAAAGAAAACTCCAGGGAGAATAGGATCAGTGGCAGTCGAGAAGAAACAGAAAATGGCATGTAGAATGCCTTCTGTAAAATCTACAGGAGAAACAGTTGCACAGAAAAAGTCATCATCCAACCTAAATCCAGACAGGTGGAAGCACTGACAAGCTGAGTCAAGAATCAGACTCCAATCATCATGAGATTTTTTTGTTTGTTTTAATTATATAAAGTTCTGAGGGGTTTGTCTGTCTTTGATTTCTGAATTCACAGATAATAATTGAGTATGATAAAATCTCAGTGGTTGACAACACAGCAAGGGAGGCCCAGAAGCAAACTAGATGAGTTTAGAGAGAGAGAGACCTTTAGCACAATATAGGTGGAGTTTAGAACTCCAAAGCCAGCATTTGTCGACGCACCCCAATAAGACACGGAAGCAGATCTTGGTATAAATGCTGGCCGCACTCATTTATTCAAATCGGTTATCGTAACGGTCGGTGGGAAATTGCACCACGCAATTTGGGTCCAGTATGCCAAGTTACTAACACAACTTATTAACACAGGTCCTGCCCGGACGTGCCATCCGTTAACAGTCCATTAAACCAACTTCCCTACCTTTGACGTCATCCTGGCCAAAGGTGGGTAACCAGCCCATCTCTGGGCGCGAGTAAGGAGTGATGAGTGGACAAGGCCCAAGGACAGCACATGTCCCTGCAGACCGTGCTGCAACATCACTCCCAGGGTGATGACCCCAGTGCATGCTGTACCCCGCATTACACTGTGTGTCGTCTCCCCATCTCTTAGGGAGATGACTCTTAATCCCTATTAACCTACCTATTAATCCTATCATGGCATTCTGGACCCCTGCCGAGTGCGACAATTAATGCCCAACTTCATTATAATTGCCCATATCAAAATTCAGTTCTATTAATCATTCAGGTCGAATTACCTTATTTATTCGTTGTTACAAAGTCCAGATAGTATGCCAAATAGTAGTTTTCTTCCAATTAAAAGGGGTCCAAATTCTTTCATCCTATTTAGCCTACTCCCGCACTGTGGAGGAGGCGAAAAACGCAGCCCTGAACTTGAAGGGCTCCCGCCAAAAAATTCCTCCTCGATCCCCTAAAGTCAATCAGTTGGTACCCACAGTGCTGGAGGGGAGGAGGGAGGGGCTGACTCTTTGCCTTGCTCCCAGCACTGCCGCTTTGCCTCTAACGGGGGCGGTACCTCCAAGTCCAACGAGGCGCGCATACGCCGCCTCGCTTCCGGACGGTTGCCACAGCAACCTTCAACCAAACAGCGGGAAAGGCTTCCTAGCAAGCCTTCCCGCAGCGGCCTCCATTTGCTTCCCCCGTCTTTCCCGCTACTGGGGGGGGGGGCACAACAAATGCCCCGTCGCCGCCATTTAGGCGGCGAAGGGGACTTAGCTGAAGTGTTTATCTACATTTATAGTAGAGATTAAGTAAATCACTTAAGAACACTCAATCGTTATTCCTTCAGGGGCGGCCAGAAACTCAGACGTATGTGATGGGTCTGTGGGCTGAGGAATACTGCCGATTTCAATAGCCAAGTCAAACAAGTCAGGACTGAATCACAATACCCTGAGGACTACTGCACTACATTATTTATTAATTACTATTATTATTAGATTTTTACCCTACCCTTCTCTGCAATGGACTCAGGGCAGCTTGCAAGCAATAAAACATAGTATTAAAAAATAAGGGGAAAAAAACCCATTACCCATCCACTCTCCAAAATACAGTTTACAACATTTTCACAATTTACAACTACAGAAATGTTAACAACAGTCTTTGTCTCTCCCCTCCCCCGCCTCCCTTAGGGATCAAAACATAGCCACCCCCATCCTCTCTCTCTTACCGAGGGACTGAGGCATAACCCACCACCCATACTCCCCCAACCCAAATCCCCAGGGCTCTCTCACCAAGGGATTGAGGCATGGCCCACTATCCATTCTCCCCCATCACAACCCCACCCCACCCCAACAAGAGATCAGGGCAAACAACCCCCCCATCTCCCCCACACCTGTCCATACTCTCCTCAGAGGGTCATGCCACAACCCTTCCCCTCCTACTTCATCCCATTCCATCCCCCAGCCATACCCCCGAGTCCCTCCCCGACACTGAGACAATAAGACTACTCCCAATCCCTACCCTCCAAAAATATTCTCTCATTCTCTAAACCCATAAATGTTCTCAGGATTGTCAGTAAACGTAGAACAAAGCTTTAAAAAAATAAATTTAAAAGGTTGATAAGGTCCAACCTAGACCATTTGCTGGGGGAGAGCAAGGGTAAGAAGATCTGCCCCTCTGCTCCCACCCTCCCATGCTGATGCTGCTGTTGCCCCTGGCTCAGACTGTCTTCGCCACAGGTGTGGCTGGTATACCCACCCCCCTTCCACTTTGGGGGCCAGGCCAGGGACTCCCCCGGTCTCACCAAAAACTTGAAGAGCTCTGGGAAGGAATGTGGGGTGTTGGTTCCCTGGTAGTGAGGCCAGGGAATCCTCCCCACCTCCCCACTCTGCTGTCCCTCCCCTTTCAGGTAACCATCAGCAGTGCCTACAAAGGGGAGCTGCCCTTTGGGTGGCGCCAAAGGGCGAAGTGCCGTTGGCAGGCCGTTGGCAGGCGGAAGCAGCTACCATCGATAGCATCCTTGCTCTGCAGAACGACCCTGCTCTACTGTAAAGAAACAACAGCCTGGATGGTGCCTTCGCCCCCCTACATGGATGGGAGTAGGAGGCTGAGGTTATTGAGTGACTGAGGGGTGGGGTCCTATAATATTTTTCAGGGGAATTAGGTGGTGTGTGGTGGGGGGGGTACACGGCCTCCTTCTGGTGGCAGGAGAGGGAGGTTGGCGGGTGGTGTGGAGGGGAACCCCTGGTGTGAGCAGGGGCAACTCTCCAGGGGGAGGGGTTGCCCGCCAGTGGCAGAGGCGGGTGGGGTCCCTCTCACCGGCCTGTCAGGGAAGCCTATGGTGTCTATCAGGGCTCTCTGAGGAGGGGAGGGGTTCTGCAACTATCGGGGTTGTTACGAGTCGGGGGAGATATGGTCCAGAGGGAAGGGTTCTTCCATCAGTGAGGAGAGAGCGGTGCCTTGTGCCCGTTCCCCTCTCAACCCCCCATGCGGGTAGGTTGTGGGTAGAGGCCCAGGAGACCCCAGGTCTTGGTTTGGTGCTGCTGAACGCGAGGTTGATTGTCAATAGATCATCTACCATCCGGGAGTTAATCCCGGACTGGAACGCCAACCTTGTGTGTATTACAGAGACCTGGCTGGACAATGAATCAGGCCCTATCTTGGTCGATCTTGTTCCAGCTGGAGTCTCTGTGCAGTAACAGCCTCGGCTGGAGGGACGGGGGGGAAGTTTAGCCATTGTTATCAAGGATGCATTGTCTTTTAGGAGGCATCCGGTGCAGGCTCCATAAGGTGTTGACTGCCTCCATCTTGTGTTGGATTTGGCTGGGGACATATTAGGGGTGCTGATGGTGTACAGTGCACCCAATAGCCCGGCGGCATCCCTACATGCTCTTGCTGATCTGGTGTCAGATGTGATCCTCCGGACCCCTAGATTGGTGGTCCTGGGGGACTTTAATATCCACACTGACACTGATCTTGGAGGAGCGAGGCATGAGTTCATGGCCTCCATGACAACCATGGGCCTGTCCCAAATCATCTGTGGCCCCACACATGAGGAGGGACATACGCTGGATTTGGTTTTCTGCACCGGCCTTGAGGCAGGGGGTCAGTTAGTAGAAGTCAGGGGGGTACAGTCTTTGTCGTGGTCTGACCATTATCTCCTTAAGGCCTACATCCTGCCGCATGTCATCCCACGAAAGGGTGCAGGACCTATTAGATCGGTCCGCCCCCGGAGACTTATGGAACCGAATCGGTTCCGGAATGCTCTGGGGGAAGTTTCCCCTGGACCTTGACACCCGCTCTGTTGATGATCTTGTAGCCTTCTGAACACCTTGTTGGCTGAGACGATTGACAGAGTGGTTCCCAGGCGTCCATTGCCCTCCCGAGTCTCCCACAGGTCTCCTTGCTTTACTGAGGGCCTGCGGTGTTTGAAGCGGGAGAGCAGGCGGTTAGAGCGACGGTGGCACCGGACCCGCGATGAGTATGATTGATCGCAATGTAAGAGCAGTTTAAAGGCCTATGCTGTGGCGGTGCAGGCAGCAAAGAAGCACTTCTTTGCTGCCCTTATTGCATCTGCAATGTCACGCCCAATGGAGCTTTTCCGGGTGGTGAAAGGCTTGGTCAGTCCTGCCTGCCTCCACCTGAACCTGGAGCAATCCAGTGACTGCTGTGACCGGTTTATCAAGTACTTTGTAGATAGGATCGCTCACATCCATCACAATTTCGGTACCACAGTTATTGCAGAGGATCATCTTGGGGCTATGGGTGCACCATCCTGTCCTGTTTTGTGGGATCGGTTTCAGATGGTGTCACCTGCTGATGTGGAGTCCTCGTTGGGATCTGTCCATGCCACCACTTGTGAGCAAGATCCATGCCTGTCCTGGCTGGTGAAAGCCAGCCAGGAGACGTTAGTTACGGCCGTTGCTGGCAGGGGTGGTTAGTGCCTCCCTTCAGGAGGGCAGGGTGCCGGACTGCCTGAAGGAGGCTGTGGTTAGGCCCCTGCTCAAGAAACCATCTCTTGACACTGATGCTCCTGCCAGTTATCAGCCAGTCTCTAACCTCCCATTTTTAGGGAAGGTTATTGACCAGGCTGTGGCACGGCAGCTCCAGGAATATCTGGACCGCACCAGTTTCCTTGATCCCTCCCAGTCTGGGTTTCAGCCTGGGTATGGTACGGGGACTGCATTGGTGACCTTGGTTGACGATCTGCGTCTGGCATTGGACCAGGGTCGTCAGACCTTACTGGTCCTGCTAGACCTTTCGGCTGCATTCGACACTGCCGATCATGAGGTATTGGTGACTCGCCTGTGGGACCGTGCAGGGATTGGCGGAATGGTCTTGGACTGGTTTCATTCGTTCCTGGCCGGGACAACTCATCGGGTGGTCTTGGGGGAGCGTACGTCTTCCCCCCGGGACTTCACGTGTGGAGTCCCGCAGGGTGCCATTCTGTCCCCCCTCTTGTTTAACATCTATATGCAGCCGTTAGGGGAGATCGTGAGAGGGTTTCAGGACATGCAGTGTCATCCTTTTCCATCGACCCAGGCCATGCAGTCTCCTTATTTTCCCAGTGCCTGTTGGCTATGGGGGCTTGGATGAGGTTGAGCCATGTGCAATTGAATCCTGACAAGATGGAGGTGATGTTGGTGGGCAAAGGCTTAGGGGACCTAGGGGTGGTTGAATCTCCTCTTGTTGGGGGGGGTTTGCTCTCCCATGGTCTCTCAGGTGCAGCGTCTGGGTGTGCTCCTCAATTCGCAGCTCAGCCTGGAATCTCAGGTTGTGGCTGTGGCAGGGAGTGTGTTTCAGCAGTTACATCTTGTCCGGCGGCTTCGGCCGTATCTCTCAGACTCCGACCTGGCCACTGTCATCCATGCCTTCATCACCTCGAGGCTGGATTACTGCAACGCAATCTACGTGGGGCTGCCCGAGAAGCTGGTCTGGAGGCTGCAGCTGGTGCAGAATGCTTCAGCCCGTCTCCTTACAGGGGTGGGTCGCAGGGAGCACAAGACACCAGTGCTCCGGGCTCTGCACTGGCTGCCTATAAAGCACCGAGCCAGGTTCAAGGTGCTGGTTTTAACCTTTAAAGTCCTTCACAGCCTGGGCCCTACCTATCTGCAGGACCGCCTCACTCCCCATGTGCCCATGCGACCCTTGAGATCGTCCGTGGGAGCCTTTTTGGAGGTTCCCCGGATGAGGCGGGTGACCACCGATGTTAGATCTTTTTCGGTGGCTGCCCCCGTGCTGTGGAACTCACTCCCGGAGGAGGCTCGGCTAGCTCTCACTTTCCTGTCATTTCAGCATTTATGTAAGACCTGGCTGTTCCGCCAGGCCTTTGGCGGGGGGGGGGGTTGTTCCCCTGTATTGTATATTTTTAACGGTTTTAAATTGTTTTTATACTGCTGTTCGCCGCCCTGGGCTGCCCTGTGGGCAGGAGGGGCGGGATATACATTTTATATAAATAAATAAAATAAAAAGAGTGGCAGGCACCGCGGCCGCTGATCCAGGCTGGACCATCTGCTGGGGGGTGGAGGAGCAAGGGTAAAAAAAAACCTCCCATGCTGCTGCTGCCCCTGGCTGAGACAGTCTTCACCACAGGTGTGGCTGGTTTATGCGCAGTCCTTCCACCTTGGGGGCAGGGCCAGGGACTCGCCTGCCCTGACCAGCTGCTTGAAGAGCAGCAGACACTGCGCCCACTGGGGCATGCTCCAAAGGGGCGTGACCAAACGGGCATGCCCTTTGGAGGGACCCTTCGGAGGAGGATTGAAGATTGTGGGGAAGGTTTTAATGGGGGGTAGCAATGTTTGTTAGGGGGTGTTTTTGGTTGGGTAATCAGTAGCGTCAGGAATTGGTGGGTGGGTTATGGGGTGATAGCTTTCACTCCCTGGTGAGAGCAGGGGGTGAACGGGGAATGGGTTAGGGAGGGGGTCTTGGGACCCCTGGTGAGAGGAGGGATGCAAGTCATTTGAGGGGGGTGGAATGAGGGATGCAAGTCGTTTGAGGGGGGAGAGAGGAGTCCCGGGGGCTATAGGGTGGGGTGGATGTGGGAAATATGGTGATGTATTTTTCTGTCCTGGAGCTAATGTATTGATATGTGTTGATGGAATTGTTATTGATTACGTTATTTCATTTATTGTATTATATATTTTAAATGTTTTGTAAACCACCTCAAGTCAATATCAGTGAGAGGGGCAGTATAGAAATAATAAATGAAATGAAAATGAAATATTAGTTTCCACAACAAACCACTGTGATCCATTCTGGAACTCTAGTTATTTAAAGAAGATCTGAAAAGTGCTCTCTCTAATATTGCTACACTGTTATAAGATCACAAATACAGGACCAGGTTTTGCTTTCAGTTACACTGAAATAAACATCCAATAGGTGAAATATTTCAATACAATACACTACTGAGACTGAAAAGGAGTGAACTCTTAGTGAAAATCCACTGCACCTCCAAACACAGGCATGATTTGGTTTTTATAATCTCTAGCTTTCCAGTTTCTACAAACTCATGGGGGGGGGGGAAGGGTTAAACACACACACCCTCCCGAAGTCGCCTGTGTGCCATTGTAAACAGCGGCACCAGAAGACTCCCACATGTTTTGAGACGCAGACTTTTCAATCCCCAAAATCAGAGGACTTGCAAGTCCGGATCTCAAAACATATGGGAGTCACCCGGCAATATTGTTTACAATGGTGCCCGGGCGACTTCTGGGACAGGGGTTGAGAATCTAACACACATGTGATTATGCACATGTGAGTATGCAAAACCTAAACTTTGAAGCCCAAGAGAAAGTTGGAGCATATAAAAACACCCATTTGTGGTTACCATTCAATCATTTCTACCCATTCTTGCAGAAGCGCGTGTTGGGCCAAATGCACAGCACTAGATGCATGCAAACCTGTAACCATCTATCACATTGGGTGTTCAAAGTTCATAGAAAATGTATTTAGGTAGACTTGCCTTTGTATATAAAACAGAGAACCAATCTGTAATCCTGTAACCACTTTCAGCAAACGCATACACCTATCAGCTTTAAGATAAAAAAGATTTCTAAAAAGAAACTAACTTCAGGTTAAAATAAAAAGGAAAAATGGTTTGGTGTTACAGTTGCTACAGAAAACAAAGGATTAAAGCAGTACCAGCTAAATTCATTTGAGGTGCTCCTTTTTCAAAAGTTCACCCTTCATTTCAGTTCTTAGCAAATTTCTTTGACAGCTCTGCTAGGTCACAGCTGTGCTGCTCATTGCAGATGGAGTGTGTGGAAACAAGTTGTTTTTTAGTTTAGTCTCATTTATCTCAAGATCTTTTAACCAGTCTTGTGCAGATTTCTAGCTTTGTTGTCCAAAAGGCAAGTTAAGATATTTGCACATCTCCCTCTCACTTGGAAAGACACTTCTTATTTTCACATACTCAGTCCCACAGTGGCTTGGCCTTTCAGTGTAGATTTGATTAAGTGAATTTAGAACTCTGAATTAAGGACTAATTTAGGACTGTTCCTGGCATGCACGTTACTAAGCACATAAAGATACATTTTAAAAACTTTATACAACAATAAATAAATAATAGTCAGGTTAACTTAAGTACCTCTCTAGTCATGAAAAAAGTTTTAAAATGAAAGTGTCATGACACTGTGCTCAATCCCAAACCCTTGCACACGTATACGGCTTGCATCCAGTTTGCGTGTGGGTCATAGTCCTGATTGGATGGGGGGGTGCGTGATTCATGGGGGGGTTGCATGTGAGATGTGCACACGCTGTTTGAGTGGTGCACAGGGTTTGGGATTGAGCTCACTCTTCTTCTAAATACATTTAAATATTTGGCTCAAGCTTCAAGTCACAAAAGATAGGAAGTTCTACGTTAAGGCACTGCGTTTTTTACTATTACAAAGGAACAACTAGGATATTTGCGAACTATGCAACACCTACTTTAACTTAACAATTTCTAGCTTTCACCATTTTAAACCCCACAAGGAAGTTTGGTCTACATGTTACCCAAAGAACAATACCACAAAAGAAAGACTGGCAGATACCCTCTACTATGCAAACAACAATTTTAAACATTAGGCATTACTTGTCCAATAGGCCTTCCTTATTGGATCCATCTCATCAGGGGTTGGCCCTGAACCCTTAGTCTCCAGGTCTGAGTGGTGGGTGCCTTCCCCCTGTGCTACCACCTGGCCATTTGACTGGGTTTTGCTCCTATAAGTTGAGTTTCTTTTCTCTTGTAATGTGTGCGCGCACGCACAGTTGGTGGCCACACCTGCCAGCTCCCTCACTGGCTCCCAACTTGACCCTTTTCAAATGGGCATGGGTGCGGGGGGGGCGGCGTGCACCGGGGGGGGCACCGTTGCACAGGCACACACTTGTTTCCACCCACCTCCACACATTGAGCAACTGCCGTTTTCGCCAGTTGCTCCATGCGTGGACTATGGGTGGACCTGGGTGGAGTGTGGAAACACACAAGCATCCCCAAACCTACCCGACGCGGAGGTCCCACAGGCGGCACTCACTCATGCCCACGCAGCAGATCTGCATGGGCATGTGTGGGTTCATCTCATGTGAAAAGGACCATTGTCTCCAGGTTATATCTTCCTCTGTAGCTTTCCTTGGTGTTGTCTCCTTTGCCTTTCCTTCCTCCATTGCCTCTACCCCTTCTCTTTCAGGCTATGTGTTGCACTACTCCTAGTATTGTCTCCCCAATATTCCCTTCCTCCATTGCTCCTATCCTTCTGTTCTGAATTCTGTGGCTGCTTGCCCACGTGCTGATTTTCACATGAGATTCTATCCCATGTGAAAATAGCAACAACAAAGATTCCTGCTGGGCTGCATGACATTTTCTTTTCAATTTTTTCCTCACAGTCATGTGACCTTAAGGAATCTATTAGAGGATCCATGCACACTTTGTAATTTTTGTGTAAGGTTAAATTCACATTTAATTCACCCTAAAATACATTCAAATCTCACATGATCAGAACTCACTTAAGCATCAGAGCTGGATTTCCCTGCCATGACATCCATGATGAAACTCTTGTTACTTTTCCTGCCGAATAAGAAAAGGCACATGCACACGTTACAAAATCTCATGTAAGATACAAAGTAACATGAAATTATGTAATGTTAGCAAGCAGCCTGTACGTTACACTCCTCTTTCTAGTGTCATCTCCCCGGTATTCCCTTCCTCTATTGCCCCTATCCTTCCTCCCTCAAGCCTCTGTGTGTTGCACTGCCATGGTTGATGACCTGAGAATGGAACTAGATAAGGGTCCTTCGACCCTACTGGTTCTACTTGATCTCTCGATGGCATTTGATACGGTGAATTATGAGGTGTTGGTGACTCACCTACGGGACCTTGTTGGGGTGGACGGAACTGTTTTACGGTGGTTCCATTCCTTCCAAGTGGATAGATCTCAGTGCGTGGTCCTGGGAGATTATACATCTTCCTTCTCCCAGGGGTCTCTCATGCGAGGTCCCACAGGGACCTAATCTGCCCCCTCCCTCTTGTTCAATGTACATATGCAGCTGCTGGGGGAGGTTGTGCGTAGGGGGGGGGTGTGGTTCGTTGTCATCAATATGCTGATGATACTCAACCATACCTCTCCTTTTTATTGGACCCAGGCCCTGCAGTCTCTGTGCTTTCCTGGTGCTTGATGGCTGTGGTGGACTGGATGAGGTCGAGCCAACTGAAACTGAATCCCAACAAGACAGAAGTGATGCTTATTGGCGCGTCCAATGACCTGGGGGGGGGGGTGCTACCCATCATTGATGGGGTCTGCCTTGCGCTAGCATCTCAGATGCAGAGTCTGGGAGGGCTCTTGGATCCTCAGCTGCATCTGAATCTCCAGGTGTCAGCTATGGCCAGGAGTGCTTTCTGCCAGTTACATCTGGTGAGGCGGCTCCGCCCTTATATCTTTGCCGCTATTATCCATGCATGTATCACCTCAAGGTTGGATTACTGTAACGCGCTCTACGTGGGGCTGTCCATGGTGACGGCCCAGAAGTTGCAGCTGGTGCAGAATGTGGCGGCCCTTCTGCTTACTTGGATGGGTTGCTGGGAGCACATTATGCCGGTGCTCCAGACTCTGTACTGCTTGCCTATAGACTTCCAGGCCTGATTTAAAGGTGCGAGTTTTGACCTATAAAGCCCTTCATGGCCTGGGCGCAAGCTATCTAAGGGACCACCTCACTTCTTGGGTCCATGGGCGGCTCCTGCAGTCGTTGGGGGGCACCCTCCTGGAGGTTCCTCGCTAGAGGTGAGTGGGGACTGACAGGCGGGTGTTCTCAGCGGCTGCCTCAGTGCTGTAGAACTTGCTCCCAGCAGGGATCCGCCTCAGCCCAAATCTCCTTGCATTCCAATACCAGTGTAAGACATGGCTCTTCTGCCAGCTGTTTGGTTGTGGGGGGGGCTGGTTGTATTTATTTGCTCTGTTTGGTTTTTATGGTCTTGATTGGTTGTTTTATATTGTTGATATTGTATTTTATTACTGGTATTTCTGATATTGTATTTTACTGTTTTTACAGTGTAAGTCATTCCGAGCTGCCGGAGGCAGGGTAAAAACTATAAAATAAATAAGTTACCCTGTTAGTGTTATCTCCTTCAAGCCTGTGTTTTACTCTTCCCCTGCTCAGTGTTTCGTTCCAAGCTTTGAACTCTGCAATCCTCCTTCCTCCGTAACCTGGGTGTAGCACTCTTCCCTCAGCCCTGTATATTGTTTTCTTGGCTAACACCTGATTCCCCTCCCTTGTTTCATTGAGCTATAGTTCCAGTTGTTACTTAGGTAGCTCCTGGTCCCCCCTCCTGTGCCTCACCTAACCACAGTCCCTTGTTCCCATCTTGTTAGGGCCCAATGCTCCTTCCCTGTTCCTCCTATGTATTCTCTGTAGATTGTCTCATTAGTGCCTAGTTCTCCATCTGTTGTCTCTCAATCAGTGTCCATCCCATTATCTCCCCATTTCCCGAGAGCCTCGGAGGGTCCTTGGGGGGGGGGGGAGAGGGGGCTCATCCTAGCTTGTTAACTAGTGTCTCCTTTTCCTTCTGGAACCATGGAGGTTACCTTAGTTCTTGGCACCACCCAGTGAGGGAAAGTCGCTTGAGATCCTGAGAGAGCTCTGTAAGATCTCTTCTGGTTTCTGACATATCTATCATTTTACTTTATATTTATATCCTAGCTTAAATCTGAAATTTTAACTACTGGCTTATCAAAAAATGTTACAGATATTCCGTATTCTAAAATAATTAAAAGCAAGCCTTTCACTGCCACAGATTGATTCACATTCAGAACTCCCATGGACCTTATAAAGAATAATATACATGAAATAACTACTGAATGTATCTTTTATCAGCAATCGCACACAAATTCTAGGTCTCTTTCTGTGCCTCATGCTAACAGGAAATAGTTCTTACTGTGTTCAGTGGAAAAGCTTGTGCAAGTGATGGCTATTCAAGGAAAAAAGTATTGCAGGATTCTGCTCAGTACATAATGTATTTACTACTTTTTGTCTCCGCCCTCTTGCCGTGCCCACCTGAGGAGGGGGCTGGACGAGGAGCGATTCCCGCCTTAGGGGTTCAACACCCCCAAAGGTGGGAAGGAGGCAGTCACTCTACAGGTTAGAACCCCACCAGTTCTACCCAAGTTCTACCCACCACCCAAGAGTTGCTAGGCGACCCCGGTGGACTGGGCCAGGCTGATTAGGCCCACATGAGTCTCGCCCGACTGGGCATGGCCCCCAGCTTCAGATCTTCCGGTGGCTCACAGCCCCACTTGCGGGCTGGAGCCAGAAGAAACGGCAGAGGTTTGAGCTGCCGCCGCAAAAAAAAACCAAAAACTGAGCGCGCCGGGGTCGGCTGCCCCATTAGGGTACCTCGGGCTGGGCAGGGCAGGTAGGGTTGCACTGCTTCCTCCCCACAAGATGGAAAAAACAAAAAAGGCCACGGCCAGGAGGGGGCAGGGGCCTAATCAGGCGGAAACGCCTGCCCTAGCCCCAGAATGCCCCCCCTCCATGGGTGGGGCCAGCATGGTGTTGCACCTAGGGCCCCTCTTTAATGTAACAGAGGGTCACCTGGGAGTATGGGGGGCGGACACCCCCCTTTACGATAGACTGGCCGGGTGCAAGGTCCTGTTGAAAGAGCTCGCAGCAGGGGGAACAGGCCCGGGTCAGGCCTACCACCCTGGACCAATTGCTCTGGGCATGTCGCCCTTCCTTCCCCCTGGCCCTCAGCCACAGGCGGAGCCTTCCATGGCTCTCTCCCAGCTCCGGTGGGGAAGGCATGTGACCACCCCCCTGGCATGATACAGGACTGATACCCAGCCAACGAGTTTGGCATGGGTGGCCCCCGGTGGGGGCGAATGAATGGCGCAGGATGGTGCCCAGGGCCGCGCCCCCTCGACTGAGTTTGCTCCCAGCGGCGGCAGCTGGGGCTGCGGCTGGGCTGGGGTTTGGTGGGCTAGTGCCCCCCCCCTCAAGGGATGGGCATGCCTCCTGCTGGGGCCCCTCAAAGGGGGCCCGTCCAGGATGTCTTGCCCGCCCTGGGCCAGCAGGTGGGGGTGTTGGGTTGGGCCCTACCACGGGGTGGGGCGGAGGAGCCCCCCCTTTCTTCAATCCCAAAGGGATGAGCCAACACACCTGGAGCCTCAAACCAAGACAGAAATGACCTCCACCAGAGAATTGAGCTGATCGAGCATGCCATCCAGATGATGGCACAGCAGCGTGCCCAAAAAACATCAACTTATCAGTAGGGGCAATACGGACCAGGTGAGGCGGGGGCCCCCCCTCGGTGGGCAGAGAGTCCGGGTGTGGGGTCACGGGCCCAGGCACTGCCTTTGGTGGCACATCCCCCGGGCATCGCCGGTGAGGTGGTGGCGGGGGCACAGCCGGGCCCGGAGCAGACCCAGTTACTGTGGTAGAATGGAGCATGGGTTCCTTTTGTTTCTCTCCTGCCCCGGGGATTGGTAACAGGGTGGCCCCCTCGCGGCTGCTCCCTCTCCCCCATGGCTGCGGCGGGGGGCACCACTGACCTCAAGTGCCAGGCCCTATGGATGTGGGCTTCGCCACCTGGTTGCTTTGGACTGGTGAATACCCAACCACAGGGATCTCACCCTCAGGGCATGGAGGCAAGGCAGAACCCCCCTCCCCCCAGGGGGTGGTTACATCGATGTCTCTGCCCTTATCGGGGACCACCTCCTCCTGGGCACACAGGAGTGACTATGGCAAGAGGAATATATTGATATACTTGCCCTCCTGTTCAACGATCCCACAGTGGATCTGACTGAGCAGGACGACAAAAAAAAAAAAGAGAAGGAGCACTTCAGGTGCCCCAAAGCTGAGCGGAATTGGTCCAACTGGAGCGCAGCATTTTCAATCTACCACGGGGTAGTGATCAAAAAGTACCCCAGCCAGGCCGCTGACCTCCTCAAGTACACCTACGCTGTACGGCGTGCATACGAGGCAGGACCTTCTGGGGCCTGGCTGTGGTAGGATGAGGCATTCAGGCATAGGGCAGCCTACACCCCAGACCTCCGGTGGGATCTCCACGCGAATGACCTATGGCTCAACTGCATGAGCAGTATAGGCAGTGCCCCTAGGTCGGACAGCGGCCATCTACTGGCAAGAGGGGGTGCTACATCCGTGGTGGATTCCTTTCACAAAGAGGGAAAAAAGGCGGGGCTACCACTGCAGCCCAGTGTTGGGAATTCAGTCTTAATGGGAGATGTTCCCACAACTCTTGTAGGTTTCGGCACACATGCCCCAACTGTGCTGGGTACCACCGGCCTCCGCCTGCCCTCAGGCAACAACATGGACAAAGGGAAAAATCCAACCCTGGGGCGGCAGGAAGTGGTGGGGAAGGAGGTGGCAATCCGAGTGCACCGGGTTAAGAGCCCCAACTCCAGTTAGGGCCGAGCAGCTAGAGAGGGCCCTGTCGGGACACCCTGACTGGCAGGAGGTCGACTATGTCATCGCAGGTTTCAAACAGGGATTTAGGCTACCAGCATTTAATGCACAGCAGCAGCGGGTGGCCCCCAACTTAAAACTGGTGGTAGGGCTTGAACATGTGGTCCTGGAGAAACTTGAGAAGGAGCGAGTGGAGGGGCCGGTCGCTGGCCCTTTCCAGCCCCCCCCCCCATATGGTGATTTCCCCCCTCGGAGTAGTCCCCAAGAAGGCCCCTAGGGAATTTCGATTGATTCACCATCTGTCCCACCCCCGAGGTTTTTCAGTCAATGACACAATACCCAAGAACTTACATCGGTTCAATGTGAGTTATTCGACTCGGCGGTGGCACTGGGGAGGAGCCGCGGTCCCGGTGTTGTGCAACATTAAGTCGGCTTTCTGCCTGCTCCCAGTCCATCCAAGTTACCATATGCTAGGTTTTCGTTTCAGTAGTGGGTACTATTACGACATGGCCATGCCGATGGGTTTCTCCAGCTCTTGTTCTGTGTTCAAGAGATTCAGCTCCCTGATTCAGTGGGTCATAAGGCAGCAGGCCGAGAAGGGGAAGGGGGGGTGTCACCAAATATTTGGATGACTTCCTCTTCACCGGACGTGCCAGCATGGAAGAGTGTCAGGGGTTAATGCGGACATTCCAGAGGGTGGGGGAGGAGCTAGGCATTCCCCTAGCGCTGGAGAAAATGAAGGGACCGGCCACGAGGCTGACTTATCTGGGAATTGAGCTGGATACGGCCGCAGCCGTGTTGCACTTACGCTAGGATAAGCTAAGATCCCTGCAGACCAAAGTAGTTGAGTGCCTGAGCGCTACCAAAATTACTGCCCGCCAGCTCCAATCATTGTTGGGGAGCCTCAATTTTGCATGTAGAGTGGTGGTGCCGGGGCGGGCCTTCTTGTCCCGTCTCTATGCTAAGCTTGCGGGTAATCTGTTGTGCAAATACCATATCAGACTCACCAAGGAAATGAAGGACGATCTTAGAACATGGGCAGTCTTTCTGGCAGGTTTCAACAGGACTACTTTCTGAAGGGACCAACATTTGTTGGAAGCGGAACTCCCGGTGCATTCTGATGCAGCCAGCGGTTCCAGTTTTGGGATATATTTTAGGGAAAGGTGGGCAGCAGCCCCGTGGCCACCCAAATGGAACAAGACAAGAATCACTAGGGATCTCACTTTTCTTGAGCTGTTTCCCATTGTGGTGGCAGTCCACCTCTGGCCAAATAAATTTGCAAACCAAATGGAACTTTTCTTGTGTGACAACCAGGCCGTAGTCCACATAATCAACACACAGTCTTCCCATTCCCCACGGGTCATGAAGCTTGTTAGGGCACTCGTGCTCACCTGTTTGAAATTTAACATCCAGTTTCAAGCCAGGCACGTTCTTGGCATTGACAATGGTGTAGCCGATGCCCTTTCTCGCCTCCAGATTGAGCGTTTCCGCTCGCTGATGCCACGATCCAAGGTGATCCCAGAACCGCTGCCGCTGCAGGATTCTGCTCAGTACATATTGTATTTGCTACTTTGTAGGCATTACGGCTACACCAATACAGCTACCAAGAAGAGCAAGCCTGATGTTAACATCCTTTTCTGATGTTTTTGAAAAAAGCAGCTAGTTATTTTTTTTTTTAAAGTTTCTCACTCCATCACTAATTTAAAACAAGTGACCATAAATCTGGAATTAAAAAAACAAAAAAACAAACCACTTTCTTGTAGCAGCAGCAAACACACACTACTCAAAGCTGTAGTTGATGCCAATACACAAACTTGAAAAGAAATTTAAAATATATTTGGGAGTATCCCTATAAGATTTCTAACAAAGTACAAAATTAACTTCTTTTTAAAAAAATGGATAATAAAGCTCTTGCCCCCCACAAGTCAAATATTGGTAGGGGGGTGGTACTTGTAGCTTAATGTATGCAGTCTAGCAAGCAGTCCTGAACTGAGTAATCACAAAATTGATAAATGTGTGACCAATGCATGGATTATTTAAATAGCACATTCTACATTATATGAACAGGGTTCATGTTTCTGTTAAAGGTCTGTCCATGTTTCTTCAGGAAATTCCTGCTTTCACAGGGTTAAAGATTGGCCAGTTAATATTTTGTAACTATAGACTGGTTTAACTGGGCTCAGCTTACTACAGAAGGCATATGTATGCCTTCAAAAGAAATTGATGTACAACAGTTGTTAAAATTATGAAACAAGAGGACAAGAAATTCCGATTATTGTCAGCTAACACACAAGCTTTAGAGAGAAGGGAAAGGAGAATTTAAGAAGAATTCAAACTTCTAAAGAGCAAGTAGTATAGACTAGTATGGCAAGTCAGCACACACGCACTCTCTCACAAAGAAGTTCCTATTTCATTCACAAAATAGTTTATACTAGCCCTAAGCTCTACTCTTGTTTCTCTTATACAAAGCACCAAGTCTGAGCAATAATAGCACTGCCCACCTGTAGGGTCCTCCAAAAGTGCATCTTCTCTTCATTTACCCTGTAAGCTCCTTGAAGGAGGGACTACCTCTTATGTTTGTACACTGCAGAGTACAATGGTTCTGATAACTTTCTGAGGTGCTAGATGGAAGTATAAAACAAAAATAATAAGATGGATAAAACCTCTCCCAACTTAGCAGTTATATCATAAAGTCCCCAGTCCTGCAGATAAATATACTGACGTGATACAGTAGAACCATAGCTCACTAGGCTCGTGTGCATATTCAGTTAACCATGTGGATAAGTCTCTGCAAAAATGGGTCTCTCTCCCACCTGTTTTACTACAGAAGCTAATGAAAATCAAATGGAATTGTCTTCCAATATTATTTCATTTAACACTTATGCCAGAGCATTGTTTTGCCCAACACAATGCTAATGATTTTGCAACAACAATATCCACAACAACAAACTGAAATTTCTTTAGTTCATGGTTTCAAAGAGGACTTGACTACAGTTGTCCTTCAAGCCGCCCCGAGCTGCATTGCAGGAGGGGGCGGGATATAAATCTGTAAAATAAAAAATAAAATAAAGATGTTGCTTACACAAAAATCCAATTTTTCATATACCAGTTGTTGTGGGATTTTTGTGATAAACTGAAGACCTACATATTTATCTATGTTGAAGTTCCCAATAAGACTGGCATGCTAACACTAGACTATCCTATTTGCAAGACAATGAAGCAAAACAACAAAAGAAATGCAATAAGCAGAATTGGGGGAGGGGGGTCCCAGTTCATTTTTTAAAACTCAAATGAGGGTGCATTAATTAGTCCTTAGAATAACGCAAACTGAGGCAAGCTGGCAGAAAGAATCATGTAAAGATAGATCTATGTAAGGACCAAAAAAAGAAACTATGCCAAAATCTACAAATATTAAATTTGCTATTCAATACATGTAAAGTAATGTGGACTTTGCATGGCCTTCCACGATATGCAGCCACTGCATCCAGACATGGTGAATGGCTATACCCCCAGTGGGTGGGGGACACAGGCACTGAATAGTAAAAGGAAGTGGGTGGCCAACATGAAATTGGTCATTAGCCAGGAGCATTTGGTGCAAGCCAAGATCCAGAAGGAAATTAAGAAAGGAAGGGTGGCAAGCCCCTTTGCATCACCACCAATGGAGAAACTGCATATTTCTCTCTAAAAAGGTACCACTTCATCCACCATTTATTCTACTTCAAGGGGGAAATCGGTCAACGACGTCATACCAAACAAGCTCTGCATACTGGACTGAGCATAGTTTGACTCGGCAGTTGAATTAGTAAGGAAATGTGGCCACAGGGTGCTATTGGCAAAATGTGACATTGTCTGCCTTTTGCTTGCTCCCGGTGCATCCAACCAATTTCAAAGCTGTTAGGTTTCCAATTCTAGGGTAATTTTTATTACAACACAGCAATGTGGATGGGGTGTTCCATCTCCTGTGTGGTCTTCAGAAAATTCAGCTTGCTCCTCGACTGGGTGATCCAGCACAGAACGCGGTCCCGGCACAGCATCCGCTATAATCAATGACTTCCTGTTCTTGGGCAGGGCTGGTACAGGCAAATGCGAGTGTCTCCTGCACATGTTTCAGCCTGTGGCACAGGAAGTGGGGGTCCCTTTACCCTAGCGAAAAACTGTAAGCCCAGTCACTTCCTTGACCTTTCTGGGGGATAGAGCTGGACACTGTCCCACCTTCCCAGTGACAAACTTGATGGATTATGAACCATGTTGGAAGCATGCATAGCAGCTAAAATAAAGATCATGATCAGGCAACTTCAATTCCAGTTGGGCTCACTAAATTTTGCATGCAGTGCCATGGTGCTGGGGGAGGCTCGCCTCGCCTGGCCTGGCTCTATGCCAAGGCATCAGGAGACATTCCCCATTCCTCCAAGGAATGCCAATGCATTTCCTATTCCTCCCCCACCACTATCACATCCAGGTAATGGCAAAAATGAGGGACGATCTCGAGACATGGTATAAGTTCCTTGCCAATTACAATGGTGTAAACTTCTGGAAGTGGAAGTTACTGCTGGAGGTGGAGCTGCAAGTCCAGTCAGATGCCATGGACAGCCTTGACTGTGGCATATATATGAGGCACATGATGTGCAGCCCCTTGGCTTCCTGACCGGGCTGAACACGGCATAACCGCTTTTCTCAAGTTTTTCTCCAGAATGCTCACTGTCCACCTATCCACTGCCCACTTATGGGATAAAGAGTTCACAAGTCAGTCAGTGCGACAACTTGGTGGTTGTACGTGTAATAAATTATATGTCAAATCAAGATCTGCCAGGATCATGACGCTGGTCTGAAAATTTGTTCTGCAGTACCTAAAATTTAAGATCTTATTTGTATCCAAGCATGTCCTGGGAATTAACAGCAACATAGTAGATGCCCCCTCTCACCTCCAGACGGTCATTTCCTGTTGGTGCCAGAAGCCTTCAAGGAGCTGGAGGTTATGCCACAGGACATCTGGAATCTTAGATACTAGAATCATGCTGAACAGTGCACGTTTCATTGGCCAACAGCACAAGGGCATCTTACAGGAGGGGTGCCGCAGAATTCCAACAGTTTAGAGCACTTAGGGTTTTAGGTTCGCTCATCACGGAGTCACACACTACGGTTCGTCATGTTGCTGCACCAAAAACTATTTGGGCTGGCACCAATGCAAGCAAGCTATCAGCAGGCCTATGCCAGTAAGTTGGCAGGCCAGCCACCCCCGGTTGGCAGTTTCTTCATTTGCAAGATGGTGGAGAGCTGGTCCCAGAAGCACGGTAGGTGGGAGAACCCCAGGCTGTACATTATTCCCATCATGCTAGCCCAAATAGTTTCCAGACTCCCCCACGTCTGTTACCTTGCGTCCAAGGCAATATTTTTTGAAGCAGCCTTTAAGTTAGCCTTTTATGGGGCTTTCTGAGTTAGTGACAGAAGGTCACTGTGAAGGTCCTGTGATTGCAGGAACATTGCCATCCAGGACATCAAAGTTCATTCCCTCCGGATACTTCTCTAGCACTCAAAGACAAACCAGAGGGGAACTGGCCAAGTAGTAATATTGTACCAAGTGGGATCCCTTTGTACCAAGTTGTCCCCTCAGCAGCAGTACACAAGTATTTAGAGATTTGCTCCTGGGTGAATTACTCAGGCACACCAATGCCATGTGCCTTACCCGCCACCAGTACATAGCAGTCCTCAGGGAATGCATTCTCCAGGTCCACCTCCCACCCAAGAGTTACAGGTCACATTAGTTTCACATTAGGGCTGCGAGTTTTGCATCCACAATAGGAATGCCAGAGTCTTGCATTCACAGTATAGGCAGATCGTAATCTGCAGCTTTCTGATCTTATGTTCGCAGGCTAACCGGCTAGGTGCTTTTGTCGGTACAGACACATTTTAACTATTTTTGTGTTCATTTGTTCCAGGACCGGCTGCTACAAGGTCTCATAGGTTGATCTGGATAGTGGGACACAACAATAGGACCAGCTCATGCCGCTACTCCATGCGGCCTCTTCAAATTGGCATCCTGATGTAATCATAGTGCGGTTAGGAGAGAACAACATGTTTATGGCAATGGGTTTGGAATTAGTGGTAAAGGTAAAACGAAATTGGTTGGACACAATTAATCTCCTTGATGCAAATCCTAGAGAGAATCAGATGGTGCGATGCCATCTCCCCAGGCAAAGCAGATAGGGTTAGGAGGAAAAAAAGTGAGGAAACTGGTCCTTGTCCATGGGGATGAAACGAATGCATAAACACATAGCGAGACCCGTTTCTCACAGTCCAAATTATACAGGATAGATGGGGTCCACCTGTCTGAGCAAGGAGTTCAGATGTACCTCCGGGTTCTTAAGGAGAAGTTAGTTCAAATTTTAGATTAAGTAGGGGGTGTGGATGAGAAGCCAGCCAAGTATGAGTTGGCAGCATGTGGTGGCAAGTATTCAGCGAGTTTGTTAATGTTATGTCTATAAACAGTTATTGAAGAAATCTCCCTTAAGACGTGGGGCTGCAGGGGGAGCAGGGGCAGCCACGTTTCACCCAAGACCCAGGAGGGAGGGTTGAGCAATTCACCCGAAGTCAGGGGCAATCCTGAGCGGGCCACTGCCTCCTCTCCTGCATCAGGTCACTACAAGAATACGATGCCTTCTTAGTCAGCCTGGCAGCTGGGGTGAAAGTGACCTAGGGCAGTTCAGTAGATTTAGGTGCAGTACTGAGCAAACAACAAGCAACCATTTTCAGTATTAACACTGTTTTTGACTGGACCCTGGAGGAAGTACCCCTCCCCCATTTGACTGACTGAATTTGAACAAACAGTGGAGCCTTCGAATTCCACATATCATGTGTGCTTGTCTTCTTCCAGGGTGTGGGACAATTACAGGTTATTCCTCTTCTCTCTCACAAGTAATAACCACTACCTGTCATTTTAAAGCAAAGATTCACAGAAGTCCTTTTTCAACACTTGGATTAACAAAGAACAACATCTATTGTGGGCGAACAGGTGTGCATGCAGAAGACTGGTGTGAAAAGAGTACGAGAAATGGAAGAACATTAAGAGGGAGAGACCCAAGTATTCAATATAGTGTGTGCAGGCAGAGCAGCAAGGGTTTAAAGAAATTAAAATTTCTCCCCTTATCAGCTCTCCAGACCTAATCCTAAAGCTGTGCACAGTTTTCACACAAGTTATATTGTTTTAGTAATCCTTTCTATGTACTGTTTTTATATATTGTTTTAAATATTTTGTGAGATGCCCTGAGCTGCCATAGGGCTGGAGGGAATGGGATGCAAGTCATTAAATAAATTAAAAAGTTGCATGCACCCTATATTTACTACACAGAGGCTGTGGCACAGTGTGCAGGGTTTAGGATCGGCTGCAACACCAGAAGTTATTATGCACCTAGGAACACTTAGACTTTGCAAAAACTTGGGTGAGGAGTTTAAGGTTTGAGTGAGGTATTTTCATATCTGTATAAATGATCCCACAGCTACTATAACACCTGTAATTATAATATTCTAAACATCCAGTTATGGACTAGCAGCTCACAACTATCATAAGGCAACATTTAGAGGTCTATCCTCTCTGTAGAGTGTATGTGCTAAAACTAATTAACCTTAGTGTGATTAATGCATGCACTAATGAATTTCTGATACTTAGGCTGCTTGCTCACATTACCTTGAGTGATTATTCTCCCGGCAGCAAATCTCCCGGCTGGGAATCTTACCGCGAGATCTGCACATGGGCACAGGTTAATAGTGTAATGAGCTGCATCATGCAGCTTTTTTTCTTACAAATAACAGGGCTCGAAATCCAGCCCTATCATTCGTAAGAAAAAAAGGCTGCATGACATGGCTGATTACACTTTTAATCCTGTTCCCACATGCAGATCTCACCGTAAGATTTCCAGCCGGGAGATTTGCCCCTGGGAGAATTGCCACTCAAGGTAACGCAAGCAAGCAGCTTTAATCTCCACAATTTAATATATCCATACTGCTAAGAACAAGGTAGTATCTGTTGGTTTAATTCCACTAGATGTGATGAATTTTATAGATGCAGGTAATTAACACAGGAAAAAATTACTGCAATTGGTACCAGCCAAGCTATATGCCTTCTATTGGCTTTTGGGGAGGAAAGGGCATATACACTTGCTGTAGATTTAAACAACTTATATTTCATAAACATGGCATAAGTCTCAGCATTAGTATACTGTCTGTCGTATCTAAGCAATTCTAATTTTTTTGTTTGATTATTTGCATATTCTTGAAATAAAAGTCAAAAGATAGAATCTATTCATAATTAGATGAAATCACACAAACTCCAAGACATATTTCTAAGCTACCTAAATCTGATGAGTACACTGCTTCCCGCCCGCCCCTCGCCCCCCCCCCCAGTTTATTTTTATCATGTTATACAATTTCAAGCAATCTATACTGCTGATGTCACACTTAAAAAGTCTTTTTAAAAGTTTTAAATTCAAAATATTTTCTGGCTCCAGTAGGAGCCAGAAAGTTAAAGACAGAACCACTCTCCATTATAAACATGGGATTGCTGAAGCCCCGATATTGAGAAGCTGCTTGAGCTACAGTTCTGAAAATATATTCATGGCTTATATCTGTGGGGACCATCATACATGAAAGGTTTGGAGAAGATTCAGACAGAAAATAAAATATTATAACTGTTTAAGAGTTAATTGTTTGTGGTCAAATTGCATCCCTCCCAACTATTTAGAATAGCTGATATCTCCGCCCCTGCCCCCTGACGAGTTAAGCCCCCGAATTTCACAGTCTTGTAGAGAGAGAGATCTAGATAAAGCTCTGGTGTAGTGTGATGATTGGTGCAGCCAAAAACGAGTTATTAAATATTAAAAAAACAAACACCAAAGTTCTGCTGGCTAGTACATGCGCAGTTGAGCAGCCACGGGCTGCCATTTGTGGTGTTAGAAAAAACAGCATAAGGGAAGTTTCGTGACTGCTTTTTAAAATCACATAACTTTATCAGGAGCCAGCTCTGTGACAAAGACTTTAAGCTCTAGTCAATTTCATGTCATGAATTGGGGGGGATTGAATTTCATGTCAACTACATGCTTGCCTCAATTTCTAGTCAGTTTCATGTCAATTCATGTCACTCTTGCCTCAAAAGCCCAGCAAGAGGAAGCTCTAATCAGTTTCATGCAGAGTGGTCTGAGAGCGGGCTGAGTAAGTCTGTGGAGCAGCTGCAAACCGTGTTAACGTGCTTTCTGGAGGCAACGTGAACAAACTGAGCCTGTGTGTGTGCAGCCAGTATGTTGGTATTGGGCTTTTCATCTGCTTGGAGTCCCTCCCCACCCCCCGGCTGCTGAACTGTGATAGAGCTCACCTGGACAACGCAGAGTCTCCCTGGAGGCGCGGCTCTTGGACCCCTTGCTGACTGGCTGACGGGCTTCCTGCTCTCCTTGAAAGTTTCTGATCTGCCTGCGGCAGCGAGAGCAATTTGAGAGCGGGCTGAGTACCTCTTTAGCAAGAGGTAAGAGATCAGTTGAAGGAAATTGTTGACAAACTGGATTTTGATTGTGCAGGGAATAGCAGGGGCTCTCAGGAGGAAAGACCTCCTAATAAATTTGGCTATGACTGTTCAGTATCACGGCATGACAAAATAATAATCCCAAAGTTTCCCTTACAGATAAAAAACATCTTACCCATAAGCAAACTATGATTATTGAGCCTAATGCCATTCTTGTTAAAGTGAGATCAGACTATAACTATATTCCCTCCTGGAATAGCGTTGGAGATATTTCTACAAACTTATCCTCTCTTTTGAGTAAAGAGGTGAAGCCACGAAATATAAAAAAGGTGGAATGCTTATCGTCTCATAGACAGGGTTATCTTTTGAAAAATAATAATTCAATACTGACGACATAGTTAAGGAGATCTTTCGAGCCAGGAAATACCTTATAAGTAGAGGGATTTCTATTGATAGAGTGGTATATGTTATGCACGCTTATCCCTCACAGCCCAATAATCGTCTCCCTCATCGAGACCTTGTGGCTTCCTCCCCTAACTCTATTCCATTGGGCCTAGGGATCCATGGCCCTAGTAGTTCTAAAAATGAAGATGTCTGCAACTCAGTTCAGCCCGCCCCCGCTCACTTGATACAGCCTACAGTCTGCAACTCAGTTCAGTCCGCCCCCACTCATTTGATAGAGGTAGAGCCTACATAATTCCAGGGATGGGAGCAAGGCAGGACTTGGGGAGCCTGATGGGTTTAACCCACAAAATAAACAAGCAGAAGCACAGTTGTAATGGGGTTGTTAAAAAGACAGAGTAACACTTCTGATCTCATGGACCTTATTGAGAATGGCTTACTCCCCGGTAACTCTAGTGTAGGACAGATATCGGACCCTAATTACGTAACAATTGCAAATGCAGATAAAACAAGCTTGGCTACAGTAAGACTGTGTGTTGTCAATGAAATAGGGGGTTTTATTGGGTGATATTGGAGTTAAAGATATTTCACTGATACATCCTTCAGGAACTTATCTAACAAGATACATTATTGCAAAGACGGATCAACGCAGGAAAAGCATCCAAGTAGAGGAGCTAGATTACCAGGCACCTGAGTTAAAACAGTCTTCTTTTTTGTATAAGCCTGAGTATAACCTTGAAGTAATGACAGCTGCTCGTTACTTAGACCCTATAGAGGAAGGGAGTTCACTTGGGGGAAATGGGATACTGGAGTCAACTGACTTAACAGCAGACAGTCAATTGGGGAAAATGGACAAACAGTTTAGGAATAGTGTACATCTAATAAGTCTGAGTCATTCTGAGATAGAGGTTGCGCAAAGTTCCACTTGACTTGACTAAAAATAATCCTCCCCCCCCCCCCCCCCCCCCCAGCAGATGACAGTAGAATGTTGTCTTGAGCCTGAATTTCAGAGCTTTTCAGGACTACCTTTCCCCACTCCCCTATTTAAAGTAGCCTCCTGGACCATAGCTGGTCTACGGATCAAGTTATGCATCAAGGACTGGATTGATTACTTGGCTAAATAGGACTGTGTTTGTATTCAGGAAACCTGGTTGGGGCCCCATGAAAACTTAGACATGACTATAGCCAATTTTAGGCTTGAGCTCCACGAGGGACAGAAGCTGAGTTCAAGAGATAGGATATCTGGAGGTTTGGCAATATTAGTTGCCAACTCACAAGCATCGTTTTTCCGGATACTGCCATCAGTTAGACCAGAATTCCAGATAGGGCTATTTACATAGGCTGGTCATGATCAATGTATAATTGTTAATGAATATATTCCTCCTTCATCCTCCTTATTATAAGAACGATATCTGGCATATTCTGGAGGACAGGGTTAACCTATTAGGATCTCAATTGCCGCGAGCATCTATAATGCTGGTCGGTGAGCGGAACGCTAGAGTCAAGGTTACTAATGAGGAAATGAAGACAGAAATGGAGGAGTCCTCTAGTGGTTTTTCTTACTTTCCACATAGAAGAGCAAAGGATGTTGCTATAAATTACATACGATGCCTACTCTTGTCCCTTTTACAAAATCTGGGCCTAATTATCCTTAATGGGAGAATGGGAGAAGACCTAGAGGGAGAATTCACCTATATTGGTCCCATGAGCCAAAGTACTGTTGATTATATTATTGTGGAACCCTGGGTATGGTCCAATTTATATAATTTTTTGCTCGATACTAGACCAGAAAGTGATCACAAGCTGCTGGAAGTTCAGCTTGTGATATCTAAGCCCGCTATGAATTATACCCCAAAAGATAATTTCGTAAATATCAGGAAGATTACGAAATGGCAACCTAGTCAGTTAATGTGCAGAATGCATGAACTTTGCTATTTTGATGAACTTGATGATTTTGCAGCTGTAATATTGTTCGATCAAGATATAGACAACGTCATTGTCAAATTTATGGAGGTCTTAGAATATCTTAAATAAAATCTCGTAATCTGTCGAACTAGTCAGTCATTTAAGGGCACAAATATCTGGTATGATAAAGAGTGCCAGGTAGCTCAAAGGCAACTTATAGTAGGAAAGAGAGATTGGGTGACTAGTCAAACCTAATCTGCTCAGCTTTGCTACCTAGAATTAAGAAAACAGTATACGCGGCTTTTAAGGGTTAAGAGAGCCTCGTATTAATGCAATCTGGGCTTCCCTGGCTGCAGCTGCCAGAACCAGGAATGTTAGCTCCTTTTGGAGAACACTCAATCGGATCATTAAGCCTAAGTGTAAGATACTGGATACTTCCATATCCAATGCTGTGTGGGAGGAATTTTTCTGGTCACTTTATCAGGATAAATGCTTAGGTAACAGAGATCTTAATGTATGGACAGTTGTCTTGTCCCAATCTTCGACTGTAGATATTTCTTTTTCAGAGACGGACATAGAGGATAGGATAATAGAGGATAGGTCATAGGACGGACATAGAGGACATAGGTCTTTAAAGCAGAATAAAGCGATGGGCCCAGACTGCATAAGTGCAGAGGTGCTTCAGGCTGCTCCAGGATGGTGGGCCCTCATCCTATGCAGGCTATTTAAGATGGTAACAACGGAAGGTAGGATCCCACCTATTTGGGGCCAAAGTTGGATAGTGCCAATTTATAAAAAAAGGTAACCACACTGAACCTGTGAACTATCATTCCATCAGCCTTATTTCAGTTATTGGTGAGATGTATGCAGCTATAATTTTGCAATATCTCCAACATTGGGTAGTAACAAATGAGCTTATCCCCAACGAACAATTTGGTTTCAGAGAAAAACGATCTACCATGGATTGATGCTTCATTCTGATGCATCTAATTTCCACACATACTACAATTAGGAAGGGAAAGCTTTATCTAGCTTTTATTGACTTCACAAAAGCATTTTGACTCTGTTTCATGAGCTAGACTTTGGGCTAAATTGAAGCTAATGGGCCTAAATGACAAATTATTATCCCTCCTGATTCAACTGCATACTAACAGCTCTGCAAGGATAAAAAGTGGTCCAGATATTACTTTGACTGCCCCTATCTCTATTCAAAGAGGGGTCCGACAGGGGTGCGTGTTAGCACCTCTGCTTTTTAATCTATCTGTCACGGATCTAGTGGACTTCATAAAACCATTTAATCACCACCGGCCTAAAATCCAATCTGATCCCTTATACGCACTGCAATACGTAGATGATTTGATGTTACTTTCCCAGACCAAAAAGGGACTTAAAAGCTTAATTGTGGGGTTAATGATGTACTGTGCCTTAAATGTTCTTGAGATTAATAACAGGAAATCTAACATTATGGTGGTAGGGGGTAAGGCCTCTACCTCTAAATGGAAGATTAATGAAGTATACTTCCAAACAGCAAATTCTGTTATATATCTGGGAGTTGTTTACTTACAGAGGCACGTGGGCATCTCCTATTAAGAATAGAGCCTCTATAGCATCTAAGTCAGCCCGCTGCCTGTTGAAGGCTGCAAATGTTTCTAAAGTCCACGCCACGGCCATCTTTGGGCTAGAAATTATCTCATTCCCTATCAACATCATTTTAGAAAGGATACAGAATCATTTTCTGCATGGGTTGCTGCATGTTAGCAGCAGTGTTTCCGGTGCTGTCGTTCGAGTGGAAACTGGCATTTTGGCTATCGAGCATTTTGGAAGGATGGCTCTGATCAGATTCTGGTTAAAGTTGTTAAGTTCAAAGCCATCTGCTCTGCTGGCCCAATGTCTAATGGAGTAACTAGCTCATTTTGGTGTCAGACCTTACCCCTGGGTAAATTATTTGGTGTATATTTTGAGACAGTTGGGGTTTTCTTTTCTCTACTTTCAGGGGAAGACTATCCTGGCTATTAAACAAGAAATAGATCATAGATCAAAGGACGTCATGCAACAAGATCTTCCTATGATTAGTAGCTGGAAGGTTGCACCTGGTTTTGGTAAGGCTAGCTTTATCGCTGAGCCTTACCACGATTTTTTAACTAATAAGGTGTTAAGGAAAAATTACACGCTTCTCCGATTCCAACTATTACAGACGGCAGTCTTAGAAGGGAGATTTGCTAAGGTCAGTTACGATTTGCGTTGCTGTACCTGTTCCCTTCAGGAGATTGTATCAATCAAGCACCTTGTTCTAAGGTGCCCATATTACCATAGGTTGTGGAATACGTGGTTAGCCCCACTATTGAAAATGGCAAGCAAGAAGGCAGAGGGAACCATGCTCAAATTCCTTAGTAATCTTGCTACGGTAAGTGATTTGACAGTGGTTGCAATCTTTATTGGGCTTGTTATTAAAAGACGAAGATATATTCATTCACGAACCAAGGCCTTTTATCATCTTGATTCCCATTGAACAATCGATGACTTGGGATAATAGGTATGTGGACAATTGTCCTGGACACGGATTTTTTTATGCCTATAACTGACTTTTGGAAATAAGTATGAATACCAATACCTTGTGATTAGGCGGGTGATGTATTATCCCAATAGAGGTTGGCGGACTTAGGTTTGAGGGAGATTAACCCCTGATTTTCAGCTGATAATATTCACTGCCTAGTTCTTTTCTGTAATCTTATGAAGCACTATGTAGTATTATTTTGTATTTTATTAATGTATTCATGTATATGTATTTATACATTGTTTGTCTGCGTCACGGCGAGAGCCAGAGCCGTCAATAAACTACTACTACAGTTTCATGCAGGGATGTAGTGGGGCCGGAGCTCACTATCCGGGGATCACATAGGGGACATTTGCTACATGGGGGGCTCAAGAGCTCAAGTCCCCCTCCTAGGCTGCAGAAGACCCCGCTCCCTTGGCTCCGTGCATTCTCCCCAGTTGGGAGAATGTATGCCATCTCAAAGAACCTTTTTGTTTGAAGGCAGCAACCTTCTGTTACCAGCAGTCAGTCTCAGAGTGAGGAGGATACCAGCTGCATTCCATATCCTCCTCACTCGGAGACTGGCTGCTGGTACCAGAAGGTTGCTACCTTGTAAATAACTTGGTTCTTTGAGATAGCTCCCTACATCCTCCCCAGTTGGGAGAATGCATGAAGTCCTCTCGAAGAAACTTGTGTTTACAAGACAGAAACCTTCCATTACCAGCAACCAGTCTCCAAGTGAAGAGGCTGGGTCAAGTGCTGGGTAGCCCCTGCTGGCTGCTACATCCTGGCGGCCAGAAGTGTTCACATGGTGCCTGCGCAGCAGTGCTGACCGCCAAGTGTGCCATGCTCATTTTCTTGCTGGCTGCCCGGCCCACCCACCGCTGATGAACGCGAGAGAAGGGAGATCCCTAGAGATCCTGGGCCTAAATAAGTAAGGGCTGCCTGAGGGGGGTTGGGGGAGTGACGGAAGTGGCTGGAGTGTCCTGGGACCACATGTGGGGGCATCGGGCTGCTGGGAGCATCTGCGAGAGGGTATGCGGGAAGGAGCTACTAAGGGCATCGGGGGGGGGAGAAGGAGCTGCACTGGATTTTTAGAGAGGAGGAAGGCTGATTTTGAGAGGGAGAAGCTGGATTTTGAGAAAGGGGGAAAGAGGGCAAAGTGAGAGGGGGAAGGCTTGAGCTGGTTTTGAAAGGCTGATTGTGAGAGCTGATTTTGAGAGGGGGAAGTGAGAGAGGGAAGGCTTGAGTTCCATACAAGCCAGATAAGGTGCCAGCGCCACACTCCCACCACCACCCCAAAAATGTTTGAGTGAGTTAATCCACTTCTTAGCAAATGTCCAGTATTTATTTTGTTTTCTACAGCAGAGTTTGAAGTGTGGAAAGTATTATTGTTTAGATACATTACTGGGAGGCAATTGGGCAAGGGTTTCACAAGCCCAGTTGCTTCTTTGTCTTAAGTTGGTTTAAATAATAGACAGATTCTGGCTATTATGGCATTACAATATTTGCAGAGACAAAGGCGAAGGGCAAGTGCATTTCAGATACTGTAATGTTGCTCCATTGTACATTAAGTACTGGGAATTCCTGTAATCTAGCTGTTATGGTACTTCTGTTTTCTCTGCTACTGTACTCCTGTCGTTGAACACACTGTCTGCTGGCGGTTATTAGAGAAGGTCCCTGCCCAGTGGGCTTACAATCTAAGAAGGGCAAGCCCTGTTTGTCCCCATGCACACTGGACTCACTTAGCTATTTTTTTAATTCATTAATTAATTATTATTATTATTATTATTATTGAGAGACTTGGGTTGCCTGGTTTTACCCTGGGCAGATATGTTCATGTATCTGTACAGTGCTGCGTACAACTATTAGAGCTATAGAAATTAGTAGCAGCAGTAGGAACTCTTCCCCTGCTTGGGAACTTCCTGCAGAATTTCTGGAATAAAGGTCAAGCAGAGACAGAGGAAGGGCTGAGGGTTGCCTGGATAGAATAAGATAATTCCCCTGAACAGTACACATAGTCTGTGTCTTACTTCTTACTGGTTTCATGTAAATTACCTATTTGCCCCACTTTTCACTCTGTATGAAAAAAGTTGCATGACTGTTATTCACTTTGGCTGCAGCATCAGGGTGCAGGTGAAATCCTCTACATTCAACTGGAGTGGAAAGAAATGTTGCACTGCCAAGAAGTTGTTTGTGGGGGTGAAATCCCCTGCAGTCAGGAGCAGGAAGGAGAGTTTGCTGCCGGGAGCATGAGGGAAGCTCCACTCTCTTGTTTGATATCCCTTGCAGGTGACAGGGCTGGATGGAAGCCCCGTCATCAATGAGGGATATCACATTACCCCACACACACACACGGAAACACCCCCACGCCATTAGCGGGGGCGGAATTTGTGCCTGCCTGTCCCGAGACGGAGCACTGGGCCGGGGGAGGGGGCAAGAGCACCCTTGCCCCCTCCCCCTTGGCTCAGGGAGCTCGGTAAGGCTGCCAAATGGGGGGGGGGGAGGAAGGGCACCAGGGGGTGGAGTCGAGAAGGTATACATACCTGAGCCTCCTGGTGCCTCTTCTTCTCCCTCCATCTCGGGCAACAAGCAAAAAGGATTTTACCTGCCTTCGAGAGGAGTCTTCGTTAACTCCAGGTGAGTCTTCCATTGAAGGCGGCTTGGCCCGAGCGGTGACTGGGAGCCCCGGGGTGGGGGAGTTAGAGGCCCTGGCGGGGGCCGATGAGAAGAGTCCCACGTGGAGCGCAGCCACCGCCGGGCAGAGCAGCGACGCTCGTTGCACTTTAAAAGGCCCTGGGGGGGGGAGGCGATGGGGGGAGCCCCATGTGAAGCACCGCCACTGCCAGCGCTCATTGCACTTTAAAAGGCCCCAGGGGGGCAGATGGGAGGGAATCCAACGTGGAGCACCACCGCTGCTGGGCAGAGTGGTGGCACTCATTGCTCCATTGATGGCCTGGTGGGGGGCAGATGGGGAGCACCGCCGCCAGCAGTGCAGCAGCGTGCAAGTCTTTTCGAAGCCCCAGGGGGGGCATAACAGTCCCACGTGGAGCGCCGCTGCTGTGAGTGCGGTGGCGCTCAAGTCCTCTTAAAAGTCCACGTGGGCAGCAGGCCCACGTGGAGCGCCGCCATCTGCAATGCGGCAGCACTCGTGGTTTCTTAAAAGCCCCGGGTGGGGCAGCAGGCCCACGTTGAGCTCCACCACTGGCAGATACATCAGTGCTCAAGGCTTGTTGAAATCCTCTCCGGTTGGGGGGGCAGCAACTCCATGTGGAGCGCTTCCGCCAGCACTGCGGCAGCGCTCCAGTCTTTTTAAAGCCCCGGAAGTGAGCTTTGTGAAGGGGGGGGGCTTCCTTAAATCCCCGGTTGGGGGGCTGCCTTTGCAGTCCCACGTGGAGGCTTCTTTAAAGCCCCAGCTGGGGGGAGGCAGGCCTGGGGGGATTTCCCCCGTGTATCCCCCCGTGGAGGGGAGGGGGAGAGGGAAAGGCCCAGGGCACGTGGAGTGTTGGGTGTCACACAGAGAGGATTAGCTGCAGACAGCCCATTCAAGATTCTGGTGTGCATCCCTGATTTGCTCGCAGTTATATCAGAGGCGGCCCAACTGTGCCACAATAAGACTTGGGCCGGCTCTCTGTGTAACTGATTCAGATGGCAGTGGGCGAACCTTCTTGTGTAACAGACAGCAACGGGCAAACCTTCATGTCACCTTTTCAGGCAGAGAGTTTCCCAGCACAGACTCTCTCTCTGTAGGGTCATCTGCATTTGTAAGCACAGAATTAACCCCAAACTGTCCTACCAATGTCCCACCCCAGATCACTCCCAAAAGTGGTCCTAATACAATGTTGTTCATGTTTCCTGGGAGTGTAGGTCAACATGGCATGGGCAAAAGCGGGTCGTGGTGGCGGGGGTCCTCGAACTCGCCAGGTCACAAGGGCCTCAACCCTGAAGGCAGGGAAGGGGTGAGCCAAGGCGGGGGCACCGGCCACCATAGCTGTAGGGAGGGACCAGGAGCAGCTAGACAGTGCTCCTAGGTACTCCATGCAGGATGTGACCCGGATGATTGCCATGGCGCTGGAGACCATACATACAGTGCACTGGAGGGGCATCAGGGAATCCTCCCCCTCCTAAGCGGGACCAGAGAGGTCAGGTATTGGCTACGAGTCAACGGGGTGCCGAGTCAGACAACGGGGCCGGTGAGACACAGGCAGCCGCGATCGACACCTCGGGGACGAGCGAGATACCTTCGGCACCAATTAACCAAGGTGAGGGGCCCATAGGTCCCGCTGTTACCAGTAGTGTGGACTCCATGGGCCTGGGGGCAGGGGGCATGGGCTGCCCCTTGGGAGTAGCCTTGGGGCCCAGTCCCTCAGCAAAGGCACAGACTACCCAATTGTACTGGGAGAGAGCGGCTGAGCTGGCATTAGATGCCAATGCCGCAACCCCGGTGTGGGATACAAACAGGGTTTGCGCAGACGCTCAGGCCACCTACGGGTGGCCAGGCGTTAACCCAAGCTTGCATGCCTATGGTGCCCCATCTCTCTGCCTGGTGATCACCTGTCCCTCTAACCAAAGAAAAGATATGGAATGGGGAATTTATAGATATGTTTATGTTGCTGCACAGGGAGGATCCGGGTGAGGAGGCCATGGAGTCCGACAAAGGAGGTAAGGGTAAAAGGAAAAGGCCCCAGGCACCCAGGACTTTGGTGGTGCAGCCTGGCTCGAATACGATGAAATGTTTCGTCGCCGGGCCGCTTCCAACCCACGCAAACGTTGGGATATCATTGATTATAACCTGCACTCTCAAATTATGGCCCCACGTCGCCCCGTAGCAGGCATTAGAACAGAGAGTGGGGTGGTACTGCCGGCCCCCACCAGGCCAGTGGCAGGGAGGCCAATACGTTGGGCATTCAATGGGAAGGGGTGTTTTCGTGCCTGTTGTAAATGTGTCCACGCCTGTTCGAACTGCAGAGGCAGGCACCCTGCCGCTTCCTGTTTCAAGGGCCGCACAGATTCCGGGAATCAGAGGTTTGCCAACAGAGGTGCAAAACAGGAATGGCAAGGGGGCAGTGGGGCACAGCAGTCAAATGGAAGCCATGGCCCTGGCCCCTACACCCATCAGGCTTGAGGTGCTGAGCCCCCTGCTACAACACTACCCTAACAGGGTTGACACTGATTATTTGTGGCAGGGATTTTTGGAGGGTTTTAGGTTTCCTTACATGGGTCCACGGATCAGCCAGGTGGCCAACAACTTGAAATCGGTTAGGAGAATGGAGGAGGTGTTATGGTCCAAAATAAGTAAGGATATTACTGCAGGGAGGGTGGCTGGTCCATTCCCATCCCTCCACCCCTTTAATCCCTTGATAGACCTGCCCTGTCCTTACCACCCATTCGAGAATGGGTGGTTATTTCCCCCTAGGTTTAGTGCCAAAAAAGTCGAAGGGGGATTACCGCTTGATCCATCATTTGTTGTATCCCAGGGGCAGTTCAGTCAATGATGGCATTGACTCCGCGCTCTGCTCAGTACAGCACATGTCCTTTGATGCCGCAGTCTGCATCATCTGAGCTTGTGGGCGGGGGGCTCCTGGGAAAGTGAGACATAAAGTCGGCTTTTTGCCTGCTGCCAGTGTCCCCACAGGATTACAATCTATTGGGTTTCTCCTTTAGAGATCAGTTTTTCTTTGACAAGGCAATGCCCATGGGATGTTCGGTCTCATGCTCCGCCTTTGCGCGCTTCAGCAGCATTCTCGAATGGGTGGTAAAGACAGGGCAGGTCTATCATCCATATCACACTATCTGGATTACATATTTTCGGGGAGGGCGGAATCACAGGAGTGTGTCCACCTTATGGCCACTTTCGCCAGGGTTGCATACCAGCTCAGGGTACCATTGGCAGGAGAAAAGACCGAAGGTCCTGTGACACAACTCTCCTTTTTGGATATAACAACTGATACAGTGGCGTGTTCCTCGAGTCTTCCCCCGGACAAGCTGGCCTCTCTGCGGGAGCTCCTCCGGGGCACTGTGCAGGCAAAAAAGGTAAAGGGTCATGCAAACATTGCTGGGCCACTTGAACTCTGCCTGCAGGGTGGTGGCTCTGGGTAGGGCTTTCTGAGCGCGGTTGGCACGCTCCACAGTGGGAATCACAGCCCCCTACCACCGTAAACGGATATCCAAAGGCATTAGGTCGCTGGTCTGGCTAACGTTCCTCAAGAGCTACAATGGTATTTCATGGTGGAGGGAGGTTCGGCTGCTCAAGGCTGACCTCCAGGTTGTATCTGATGCTACTGGGGGGGGGGGGTTTGGGGTTTT
>QEPC01002344.1:847693-864448 GCA_003113815.1 Sphenodon punctatus | reverse complement strand
GGGGGGGGGGGGGGGAAGATATGTGGACTGTGTGTGTTTGTTTATTTATTAAAGTTATATGCCACCGCCTCCTGCTATAAGCATCTCGGGGCAGCTAACAACATTTTTAAAAACAACAAAATAAATGTGGGTGAGAGAAAGGGAGAGCGCACGCTTGTGGGGGTGGGTAGGAAGAGTGTGGGTGTGTACACCAGACTACCAGTTGTTAAAGGGGCAAGGCCATGGGGGACCTGCATTTTATTTTCACTCCAGGCCCCACAAATTCTAAGGCCAGCCTTGGGAACAAAGTCCAAAAAAGTATACATATTTTATAATATAAATTATAGCTTTCTGGAAAAAAAAAAATCAGAACACCCACTATCTCAAAAATAACCAATATTTTCTTTTAAAATATATTAAATGGACTTTTTTAATATTGTATTTTTAAAAAACGTCTAGCCTCTCTGCTACTTCAATCATGCACGTAACAAATATTTGTTATAAACATCACAGTTGTCTGACCCATTATTTATAACTTTGCATCTGTACAACTTCAACATTTTAATATACATGATCAGAACAAAAATCCCCGACAGCAGCTTTTATAACATTTCACAGGCCAAACAATAACTAGGTAAGAGACTATGCTTTACTGTCTTTGTTTTTAATATTTTTTTCAAGAAACAGAAGAACACTAATCTGGAATCCTCTCTTTTTTTCTTTGTTAAAAAAGGTTTTGATTTTTAGCTTCACAAGTTGATGAACTGACACTACACATCCTCCTGAGAGACTTCAGTGTTCCAAGTAACTGTACAGTTTACACAAAAGAAGAAATGTATTCAAATGAGTTTGATCTAGCTGCTATTTTTGGAAGTAGAACACAGGAATTCAACTTAATAAGCTAAGGCAGTGAGCTAGAAACCTATTCAAGAACATGTTTGATTACTTTAGGTATCTATTAATGAATAAAGACAAATGAGATGCTTTTATGTAACCTCCAAGAACTTTCACATTCTCAACTAAGATTCACAAAGAATTGTCCATAGAACTCAGAACAACACACTTGAAAATGGCTAATTCTGTGGGCTAGCATGCAGGCAAAAGGGAAACACCCCTTGTTGACCATAAAAGGTCTGTGAGCATGTTCTCAAGTGGAAAGTGTGTGGGATCTTATTTACAAATGTATAAATACATGCCATTCCTTTGCGCTCATAGGCACTGTTGAAAGTGAGCCAGAAAAGGAAGTACTAGCAGTCTAGTTCAAAAATGATTTTTAAAAATTACTGCATTGCTCCCAACATGGTATTCTCTTGACATATGCTTACACATCACTTTAATCATATTTGCTGATCTGAGCAAACATGACAGCATTAGACTACTACTTACTGTACAAAATTAAAATAATGCACCACCTTCTTATAAATTATTGAATAGCAAACCGATTAAATACTGTACAAGGAGGGTATACAACTTTTCCCACATAAGCCATATCCCACCAACACCTTTCTTGCAGATTGTTATTTTCACAAGAATTGCCATTAAATATAAATGGATTCTGTACCAGACTTCTTATTCTCACAAGAATTGCCTATAATATAAATTGATTCTGTACCAGTCTTATTATTCTATCTTGTACAGAACAAATAAAAGGGTCATTGGTTCAATCATCTACTTACTTAAGGAAGTACAGAATGAACAATCCTAGAATTCCTTTGAACATGTAAACTGCAGTTAAGCTGGACCCCTTACATGAGCCATGCAAGGTAGGAAGGAAAACCCTTCCCTCTTGACCGAGTTCCTACTATGCATATGAAAGGGACTAGGTAGAATCTTGTCCCAGAGGCTTGATTTTTTTAAAAAATAATACAGCAACATTTTCAGGGAGGGAATCACCACTACTATTACTGCCCTGGCCTTAAACGCAGATGGATAATTGGGGGAATGAAATTTCAGCAGGTATCTTCTTATGTATATATCTAGGCATTACCCTCTCTGATAACGGATCTTGGGCAAGACATAGGAAGCTAATGGCCTTGAAGGCTAAAAGGGCTTGTAAGGGAATTCTGCGCCTGGCATTGACTTCACCTGGAACTAAGATCTCCCTGATCTTGGAAGTGTTTCAAGCCAAAGTTCAGTCTTTGCTGCTATTTGGCTCGGAAGTGACTATATCAATGAATATGCAGGCTCTGGAGAAGTTCAGAACGTCTTTCTGAGAAGCCTGTTAAGAGTACCACAGGGAGTTCCAGCCCCAGTGGTAAGGGCTGAGACAGGCATTATTTCCATCGATTGCCTCAAGAAATTACGGGCCCTGGGGTACTGGCTTAGGTTGATAAACCAGGATGTCCCCTCTCTGTCAGCTCAGTGCCTGGAGGAAGAACTAGAGCATACAGGGGCGCTCTCATATCCATGGATTACCCAAATTATGGTTTATTTGACTAGGGCAGGCCTTTCAATTCCTTGTTTGCAAGGAAAAAACCTGTCTCTACAAAAGAACTTGGTCAAATTAAGGCTTACTGATATATTTAAACAGGACGATCTGGCAGCTTTGGCATCCTGGAAGGCGGCCCCACAATTAGGCACCTTTAAGCAATTCCACAGGTTAGAACCATATTTGGACAAGTTAAACGATATTACAATGCGCAGGGCTTTTACCTCTGTACGATTTGGTCTTCTCCCCACTGCTGTTGTGGAGGGCCGATTTAAGAACGTACCGTATTCACAAAGACTTTGTCCTTGTAGTGGCAAAGTAGTGGAGGATGTGGAGCATTTTGTTCTTTTCTGCCCTTTATATGAGTCTCTTAGGCAGGTCTGGATCTCACCTTTGTGGGACCGGAGCTGCTCATTACATAAAGGGAATGTAGCAGCTCTATTAGCATCCCATGATGAGGAAGTTATTAAGGCAGTTGCCTTATTTGTTGTACTGGCTATAAGAATCCGTACTGCATCATGCTAAAACTGTGAATTTCTCTCCTTTTTTCAAATTTTTCTTGTTTTTTGGTTTTCGAGGTTTTATCTCTATGGTTTTTTAATTGTGAGGTATACTTTTTTAATATATGTTGTAGGACATGCTTGTCTATGTTTATTTATTTATTTATTTATTTAAATGTTCCAGTCTATTGTCTTGTATTATAAGTGGATGCTTTTGTTTTTATCTTTTGTTTGTATGCTTTTTATTTTTGACCATGGCGGAAGCTAGTGTCTAATAAAAGTATTGATTGACTATTACTGCCCTAATTTTTCTCTCTTTAACAAATTCTTTGGAAAACTAACGTCACCTTGCATTCAACAATTCCCTTGACAAATATCATCCAGAATTTATTCTGATCACTGGAAATCTCTCTCCGGTTTGTATTTTTCTATCTGATGCAGACTCCTAGATTTCAGTAAAAGTCAGACATGGCAGAACCCTTCCATTTTGGTGAATAGATGTCACCTGTCTTCATATTATTCTGTTCCCACCTGTCAGCATTTTAAAAAAATCACTGTCTTAATAGTTACTTCTCACAGAAGTTCTATGGAGATCAGTTATTAGCTCTTTCCTTATCAGCATTCATGTTTGTATAGTACTTTAAAGATGAAAAGCAGTCTAGCTTTTCATCACATGGTATTCTTATTTGCCTTTGACCAGGTCTAGAATACATATGGTACAACATCTTTAATGAGTCTTCTTACTTGTCAGTTTTGGTTAAGTAAACCAGTTTCATCTCAACTCCCTTAAGCTACATATTTCACAGACCTAATTAGTTAATTTGAATAAGAACAATTATCTCCAGGTTATTTCTTTTACCCTGAGCACTACTGGGATCAAATGATGCTTAACTCCTCTTTTCTTACAACATTTTCTATGTTAGCGTGCCTGTCATCACTTCATCAAAATTGTTTGATCACAGCTCTGATTTCACCTGTACTAAAAATTTATTTATTTATTTTCCAAATTTATACCTCGCCCCTCCTGAAAAGAGCTCGGGGCGGCTTCCAACATATAAAATACATATAAAAACAGTTTAAAACATCAAAAATACAATTTAGGTATTTAAAACAGGGCCCTGGGATCCCATTCAACATTAAACAATAAACCAGGTAGGGGAGATACAAAAAAACCCCTAACCCTCCCCATCCCACCCCAAAGGCCTGGGCGAACAGCCAGGTTTTACAACACCGCCGGAATGACAACAGGCTTGGGGCCAAGCGAGTTTCCTCCGGAAGGGAGTTCCAAAGGTGCGGCGCAGCCACCGAGAATGCCCTCTCCATTGTGGCCCCCGCTTTATGCGGGGAACCTCCAGGAAGGCACCCCCGGCCGACCGAAGGGGCCGCTCCGGGGCGCGGAGGGCGAGGTGGTCCCTGAGGTACGAGGGGCCCAGACCGTAAAAAACCTTATAGATCAACACCAAAAACCTTGAACCTAGCTTGGCACGCTATTGGCAACCAGTGCAGAGTTCAGAGCACCAGTGTAATGTGCTCCCAACGACCTATCCCAGTAAGGAGACAGTCCGCCGCATTCTGCACTAGCTGCAGCCTCCGAACCAGGAACAAAGGAAGCCCCACGTAGAGCGCGTTGCAGTAGTCCAGCCTCAAGGTGACAAAGGCATGGATGAGGGAGGCCATGTCCAGGCTGGAGACGAACGGACGCAGCCTTTGCACCAGATGCAACTGGTGAAAGGCAGCCTTAGCGACTGCCTCCACCTGCCGCTCCAGGTGGAGGTCTGCATCCAATATCACCCCCAGACTCCGGACCTGCTGAGCTATAGGAGGGCGAGCTCCCCCAATCAGGGGGGCCACTACCTCCCTCGCCCTCCCCACCAACATCACCTCCGTCTTATCGGGGTTGAGCCTCAGTCCGCTCTGCCGCATCCATTCTGCAACGGCCTCCAAACGCTTGGATAGCAACGAGACAGCAGGGTCTGGGTCAGTTGAAAGAGAGAGGTACAGCTGAGTATCATCAGCATATTTGTGACACTGCACCCCGAACCCTCTCATGACTTCCCCCAAGGGCTGCATGTAAACATTAAATAATAATGGAGACAGAATAGAACCCTGCGGAACATTGCATGATAAGGCGCGGGGCACGATGTCTCATCCCCCAGCACCACCCGCTGGCTTCTCCCCGAGAGGAATGAACGGAACCATTCAAGAACAGTCCCGTCCAGACCCACCAGGTCACGCAGCCGCCTCAACAGCAGCCCATAGTATCAAAAGCGTCCAAGAGATCTAGCAGGATGAGAAATGTTGAACATCCTGCATCCATCTCCCGGCGGAGGTCGTCGACCAAGGCCACCAACGCCATCTCAGTGCCATAGCTGGGGCGGAATCAAGATTGAAAACAGTCTAGGGAGCCGATGCTATCCATATGCACCTGGAGCTGGAGTGCCACTGCCCGCTCAATAACCTTCCCTAAAAAGGGAAGGTTAGAGACAGGTCGGTAACTGGCGAGCGCATCCACGTCCAAAGATGGTTTCTTCAGCAGGGGGAGTACCACAGCCTCCTTAAGGCTGGGCGACAACCTCCCCTGCTGCAAGGACGCATTGACCACCCTCACCAGCACCGTCCCTAACATCTCCCTGGAGGCTTTCACCAACCAGGACGGGCATGGATCGAGTTCGCAACAGGTGGCCCTCACAGACCCCAAGACATCCACTGCATCGGCTGGCATCACTTCCTGAAACTCCCTCCACAAAGCTGGACCGGACGGGGCCTCCATCACCTCGCGCTCTCCCCCTACTGCCCCTAATCCAGCATCAAAGTCGGTCTGAATCTGAGCAATCTTGTCTGCGATGTAGTTGATAAACTCCTCACAGCGGGCCTGGGACAAATTCCCATCCAGGCGGAAGGAGGCCGGACTAACCAGTCCCCGCACCACCCGAAACAGCTCCACCGGACTTGCTGTCCTCACAGCATCTGCGAAGTCAAGGAACGTCTTCCTTGCTGTCCTCACAGCCTCAACATAGGACCGCAAATGGGCCCTATGGAGAAGACGGTTGGAGTCAGATCAAGTCCAGCGCCAGCGTCGCTCCAGCCTCCTGTCTACTCGCTTCATACACCGCAGCCCCTCAGTAAACCAAGGGGCCCTGCGGTGATGAAACCGAGGCAGAGGGTGTCTCGGAGCCACCCTGTCAATGGCCTCCTCCAGCAAGTTGTTCCAATACTGGACCAGCTCAACAACAGAGTCACCATCCGGAATCAAAATTTCATTCCACTTTCATTTCCCTCTACCTTGACTGTTGAAAAGTCTTTCACTATGGGATCCACATATCCATCCTTTTCATTGGGTACTTTCAGACATGACGCTAACCACCCTTTAACCACCCTTGGTGGTTATTTATGCATGTTGCAGAGCTGCATAGGTCACCAATACAGCCCTGCAACATGCATAAATAACCACCAAGGGTGGTTAAAGGGTGGCTAGCGTCATGTCTGAAAGTACCCATTTTCACAATACCATTCTCTCTGAAACCTAGCCGCTGGAAAGTTATAACAATGGATATTTTATTTCAAACCATTCTAGAATATACACAAAGAACATAAGAACTACAATACTGGGCGAGACCAATCTAGTTCAGTATCTTCAGCATCCAACAGCAGATAGCACTTCAGAAGTAGTGTATTAAAACATGCATACATAGAATTGTCCATTTCCTGTTATTCACTCCCAAGTTCTAGCAGTCCAAATTTTCATATTCTGATTGCCTTGGCTATCAGTCCTTGATGGACCTATTCCTGTGTGATTTTATCTAATCATTTTTATTCCGATTATACTATTAGCTTTTACAACATCCCACAGTAATGAGTTCCACAGTTTGATGTGCACTGTGTAAAAAAATGTTCTTTCTTCTGGCTTAGGACAGACAGCTGCTTCCTTATCTTGTTCCCTACCCCAGCCATGGCGGAATGCATAAAAACCCTGGGGAAAACTGGGTTTCCCAAAGAATACCAAACTTGGGTTTCCCTTCCTATCCCCCCACCTTTTCATCAGGTCTGGAAACCCCGGATCCCTACCCATACCCATTCCAGGAGCAGTCCTGTAGCCCTGTTTGGTCAGGGGTCTCAAAAGTTTTGTAAAGGGCATTCTGCTTTTGGTAAGCTCTAGTTTTTAGAGACTTCACTTCTAAAAAAGGGATAAAATGTCCGCAACATGAAAATAGTAGACTTTTATACAGCATCCAGACAGAAGTCACCATGGTGAAGCTGGGATTTGCCAGCAGACATTAAGGTTACTTTTAAACAAAGTGGTTGTAAAAACTACAACAGGGGAAGTTAAACTGAACATCCAGGTGACTTTTTCGCTGTCCAGAAAGTATGGCGTGTTTTGTGTAGCAGTATTTCTCTATAAAAATCTGTACCCACTAATTAGGCCGCTTTTAGACGATCACGCGAGGAGAGATTACACGTGACGCCGCCGGCAATCGCACGCCTGATATGCGCCACGTATTCTTTTCAAGCCACGAACTGACCAGGAGCATGATCGAGGTAGGTCATTCGCGACTTGAAAAGAATGCGGGGCGCCCTATCAGGCGCGCAACTGCCGGCGGCGTCACGTGTAATCTCTCCTCATGGGGGTTTTGAAACCCCGCGCGAGTGCACAGCGTGATCATCTAAAAGCGACCTTATACAGACAAATCCAATGGACAATAAAATCCACACTGATAGATGAGAACTGCCAGTTTATTTAAACGTTCAGTTCAATTCACCTTCACATGGGATTTTCTACACATATAGAGCGTTTTCAGACAATCACATGGCCACCCAGGAGTCAACAAGCCAACCACTCGTCTGAAGGCGATGGACATGGACTCCCGTAAGCCTCTGAGTACCCATTCATGGCCACAAATGGAGCATTGCCAGGAAATTCAGAGTGCTCCATGCAGGGAAGCCAAATAGCTCCGTGGCAATGAGCGGCCATGGAGCCCCTGCCCGTATGAATGGCGGCAGCCATCCATGCCAGCAAACAGGTCTGCTGCTCATAGGCACTGTGGGTGGGGGAAGCAGCCTTTTCAAGTCACAAGAACTGCCTGGGAGTGCTGGGGAACCCGGGTTCCTCAGCAGTCACACCAGGGATGTGTCACTTACAACGGCCAGGCCCCATGGTAGCGGGAGCACATGGGGGCTATCTCTGTGGCCATGGTAGTCACGCTGGAAGCAGCATATTTGAATCCCTTCCCACGCACTCCACCTCTGCAAGTGCTTTGCAACAGAGCCATGGTGTAGCCATGGACACCACCCTCTCTCCCCCCCCATCCCCTTGTTCATTTAAAAACACCAAGAGTTGCCAATGCCCACACAAACTGCAAGTAGCTACAAGGATTGCTTTTTCATGGTTTATAAATACATTCCACTTTGTAAACAAAACACTTGAATTGACATTTAATAGTATGTTCCTGCTGTTTTCAACAGATCCAAAATATATATTCCATAATGAAAAAACCTCTGATTTAGAATTATACTTAAGACTCTTGCAAATTCATTCATGCACTAAAAAACATGGAAATTCCAAGTTAAGGCTCCTGTCTTAACTTACAAGCCATGTAAGCAGTAAAGACATACCGTCTTAAATATTGTGCTTGATTCCAACTTAAGCTCCATGCCCGCACATTTTGCATTGGTCTTTCAGTCCCAATCCTCTTTCTCTGGAGGTTAGGGGCAACACTAAAGCTCGGGAATGGAAGGGGCAAAGGCAGAGCTGGGTAGAGTCCAGGGCTGGGAGAGCAGGGGCTGAGGGTGGGGACTGAGGGGTAGCTAAGCTGTTGCATCAGCATGAACACCCTGCAACATCAAAGAGGCCAGTGAGAAACAGATGGACAGACAGTAGGGGGACAACGTTACTTCCTTCCCTCCACATGCCACTGCCCTGGGAGCTCGGACGGGCTGATTTATTAGTCTATGGGAGACTTTTTTCATGTGTTGCCTAAGTGCAATTCTGCAGTCTTTCCATAGACTAAAAATGGTATTTATCATTTTAAAAGTAATTAGTGGGTTGTTTTTTTTAAATTAAAATAAACCAATGGCAGCCCTAGCCCACAGGCTTGAATATTTTTAGTGTTTTCAAGTTCCAACACATAAGTAACCCTCCAGCCCTCCCCGAGTCTGATAAGATCAAGACAGTCGGAAAAACTGCAAAAAAACTGCTCTTCAGCTTCCGACATTTCAGCTGCTGTGTCTCGGCAATTTTAACTCCAATTTTTCTGACATTTGCTTAAACCTCTCATCCAAGTGACGCCCCATGCAAAATTTCAGAATGGCAGGCTAAATGATAAGGAATAGAATTTAATGGTTTATAATGGAGTGTGCAACACGCCTTAACTATCCAGGCACTATCATGCCTTGATAATAATTTTAACTTAACTACTTCAAAATAAGATGTACAGCTAAGTTCTAGTCAGAATTCTTCATCCTCTTAAATAAAATAAAAAACCCAAACCTAAAAAAGCAGCAAAGCAAGCAATCTTTTTTTCTCTCAGAAAAAATAATAATAATAAATAAACACTGTTGGGATCTGATGAAACAGTCTCTTCAAAATTGCCAGAAATAACATAGATAAAAATTGCTGCAGTGATTCTGCCTGGTATCCAAGTGTGCTTCTTTGGACTGAAGCATTCTTTTCTTGCATTAAAGAATCAATATCCTAAAAGGCTACAAAACCCACTACAGTAATAAAAATAATCCAGCCCCACATTTACGCTGAAACCAGATCCCACAAATGCATAACAATGATTTTAAAAAAATAATAGCCACCATGTTTTTTTCAAATTTCCATTTAACACCTCCATGGATAGTTCCTCTCCAGTCATTCCCATTAGCCACTGATATCAAGTTAGAGGTACTAATCCCTCATAGTCCACAAAGACAAAACTATATTTTATGCAAATGGCTCGTTTTGCTAGCCAAATGAAATGCAAGCTCTGAGCTGGGATGTGTCGGCAGTACAGCCCATCGATCAAAGAAGGGAAACCAAACTGGCTAACATCCCTGCTTTTGTAGTAATAAAGACAACGGGCTCCACATTTCAAGAAGCGCAATAGCAAGCTGGAAAGGATTCAGTGGAGAGTAATGAAGATGATCAAGGGTTTGTAAACAAGTCATGTAAGGAAAGGCTGATGGCACTAGGAATGCTTAGTTTAGAGAAAAGAAGTTTAAGAGAGGACATGTTGACGGTTCTCAAATATTTAAAGAAGATGCCATAAACAAGAGGATATTTAAAGAGGATGCCACAGGGGACAGGACACAAAGCAATGGTTTAAAATGCCAAGAAGGTAGGATGTTTAAGCTAAATATTGGGGGGAAAAACAAAACATCAAAAGTTACAACAGGTCAGCAGCAGAACATGCTGACTGGAGAGGTTGTGGAATATCCTTCCCTGGAGGTCAAGAAAAGACTGGACAAGCATCTGCCGGAGATGCTTCAGGTATCGGGTATCCTGTGTTGGACTAGATGACCCCTGAGCTCGCTTCCAACTCTATGATTCTAGTAGATAGCAAAGACACTTGTTAAACTAGGGAATTTCTGCTCAGTTAAGAGGGAACGTTCACCTTTGCACTGTTCCCCCTCCCCCCCACTTATAGGCATCAGGAAAGTTTTGTGAGGAAATACTCATAATTCTTATAGAGAGAAGCAGCAGCTCGGGTCGTGCTCTGGATATGCAGCAGCTAGTTAAATGATAAAACAATGATCTCAAAACTCAAGACAGCATTTATCAAAAGTGGTACTGCAGCCTGTCCTACAATTTTTTTTGTAAACAAGCCAGGCCTATTATATTGTTAATGGGGAATTTGGAATCTGCACATGAGCAAGTCTGGGAAGGATGTCTGAGATAGGAAGGGACCTACCTACCCATTCCATATAACATTGCTTACCATCTCAAAAACAAAGTTCCTCACTGGTGTGTGTGTGTGTGTTATAAATAAAACTAAATCATAGAAAAACCCCAATCCACTACCCAGAAATCCTACCCATAAAATCCCCCCCAAAAAAAACTTCCCTAACCTCTCAACCGAACCCACAACTTCATGCAACTCCCCAAAGCAACCCCAGTCCCTATTCCTGCCTGCCAAATGCCTTACCAACCAAAATATTTTGTACTGCCTCTGGCTCAAGCAAACCTCTGGGGGAAGAGAGTTCCACAGAACCAGGGCAGCAAATAACAATGCTCCCCAATGCACCCCTGCCCCATGGACAAGAGTTACATGCAAAACCCGCAGGACGACGCTCCCCGTCAACTATGAGGGCCACAGCAGATCATAGTAGGACAGGTAATCTTTCAGATACGTAAGATCTGTGGGGCCCAGGTCATTTATGACTTTAAATGTCGAAACCAGCACCTTGAATTGTGCCCAGAAAGCTATAGGCAGTCAACGCAGTTTCTAGAGGACTGGTATGATGTGCTCCAGGAATCCGGTCTACAAAAGGAGCCAGGTCACCACATTCACACCAGCTGCAGCCTTTGAACAGTCATCAAGGGCAGCCGCATGGAGAAGGTGTTGCCCGAGACGCAGAATTCTCCCCCAAAAGACAGCCCCCTCCCCCCATGTTCTGCAAGGCCACTTGGGGCATGGGTCGGTGGGCATTGGGGAGCCTGAGCGGGGTTAGGGCCGAGCTGCAAAGGAGCCTAGGGAGAAAAGGCCTCTTCATGCAAAGACCAGTCTGCCCTTGGAAAACGTGATTAAGTGGAGGAAGCCCTGAGTAAGTAAGGGGCAGTTAAGAAAGGGCCTCCTCCCTGATTTAAGAAACCACTGGTGAATAGAACGTGGACTAGCAACAGCCTCAAAGGCATGGAAATTTAGAGCACCCTATGTTTCCCTCACACAAGCCAATGCCCCCACGCCCCATCGATGGAAATGCACCTTGGTATTGCCCTTCAGCCTAGGGCTCCTCTCAGGATTCCCTTCTGTCCCCAAATCACCTGAAAACCTGTCTCCTTTCATGCCCAGATGTGTCCTTTGTCTCCTCAGCCCCAGTCTGTTTACCTTATGCACCCTCCCTTTGTTGTACCTGGACACACACCCGGGACACTCTCCTTTCCTGTCCAATTGTGTTCTTTGTCTCCTCAGTCCCCGTATGCGTCTTCCCTTTTGTTATGTCTGGACCCACAACTGGAATCCCTTTTGTCCTCCCTATCCTGTCCCAAATCCTTTAACCTGAGCCCTATAACTGTTCCTCGCCCCCCCTCATAAATAGAGAAAGCTTTGGATGCAAACACGTACGGGTCCCTCCGTGCAGGTCTGTGTCTTAAGGGGCCTCCCAGACTTTGATCTGCCCCTTCCCTTCATCCCCAAACTTCGTTGGATCCGCGGGTCGCCTGTCCCCTTTTCAACAAGGAGAGGTAACCATTGGTCATGACTTCCCCTCTTGCTTCTCTCTCTCTCTCTCTCTCCCTCGCTCTCGCTCTTTGTGTGTGTGTGTGTGTGTCTCCCCTCCCTCACTCTCCCACATTACTTTCGTTTTCCCCGCCGCTGCTTGTAAACCGCCAGCCAGACCGGGGCTGTGTTGATTATCATGTGTGTGTATGCATATCCCATTGTGTGTTTTCTTTGATGTCCCTTTGAAATAAACATCCCCTTTTTATTAAATGTTTGTCTCCCCCTCTTTCTCTACTTTGGGGAAGGTACGTAACCTGACTGTAGCGCATATCGAACCTCAGACTGATCCTTGTGGCATGTGAGGACTCCCAGTTCAACTAATTTGGCTAATTACCCTAAATTTAAGAATTGAGCATATATTGGGATACCGACCCCCCCCAATAGTCATGCATGGAAGGGGGTCTCTTGCTAACAAAGACATTGCAGTAGTCTAGCCTTGAAGTCATGAAAGCATGGATAGTGGTGGCAAGGTCTGAATTGGAAAGAAAAGACTGCAGCCTCCTCACCAGATGTAGTTGGTGAAAAGCGCTCCTCGCCACAGCCGCAACCTGATGTTCCAGATGCAGCATGGGGTTCAGAAGCACTCCAAGGCTGTGAACCTGAGTGACCAGAGAGAGCCAGACACCATCAATAACAGGAGTCTCAATCTCCTCCAAGTCACAGGGCTGGCCCACCATCATCACCTCAGTCTTGTCACAATTTAGTCTCTACTGGCTCACCTTCATCCAGACAATGCATAAGCACCGAGACTGCAGGACCTGGGTCGGATGAAAAAAGAGAGGTAGAGCTGAGTGTCATCAGCATATTGATGACACTTCACACCAAATCTCTGAAGGACTCCGCCCGATGGCCCCATATACACATTGAAAAGGAGGAGAAACAAGATGGAATCCTGTGGGACCCCACAGGGTCACCCATCACCACCTGCTGAGATCTCATTGACAAGAATGAACAGAACCACCCAAGAACCACCCAAGGTTGACCATGAGGTCAACAGTACCTCATGATTAATGACTTGGGGCTGCCATTGCAGTCAGAGTTCAAGGTTATGGAAACTCAGTCCTGTCTTATTTGGATCAGTTTCAATGAGTATCACCCACCAATGTGGAGAAGGTATTTGGGCCATGCGGGCAACCAGTTGTTAACTAGATCCTTGCCCATCCTGGCTGGTGAAATCCAGCCGGAAGATGGTGGGGCAGTTGCTGACTGGAGTTGTCAATGTCACCCTTCGAGAGGGTAGGGTGTTGGACATTCTTAAAACTGCAGTTGTCTGGCCCCTGCTTAAGAAGCCATCTTTGGATGCCGACTCCCCAGCCAGCTACCAGCCTGTCTCTAACCTTCCCTTTTTAGGGAAGGTTATCGAGTGGGTGGTTGCCTGACAGCACCAGACTCATCTCAACAGTATTGAATTCCTGGACCGTTTCAGTCAGGCTTCTATCCTGGGTATGGTACAGACACTTGTGCCTGGGTCCAGGAATTCAATCTGCACTTCCAGATGCTTGTGGCTTTGGTTGATGACCTGCACCTGAAGTTTGACAAGGAAAATTCTACCCTGTTGATTCTGTTATATCTTTCAGTGGCCTTTCATACAGTTGACCACAATGTGTTGCTGATACCACTGTGGGACCTGGAGGGGGTGCGTGGGACTGCTTGAGTGGCTTTCCTTCTTCCTGTCAAGGATGTCCCAGAGAGTGGTGATGGACGATTGCTCGTCATTCTCTCAGGACATCCCCTATGGGATCCTTCAGGGTTCCATTCCATACCCCCCTCTTGTTCAAGGTGTATATGAGGTTGCCGGGTGAGATCATTCGGACATTTGGGGTGAAGTGCCATCAATATGCTGATGACACTCAGCACTACTTCTCTTTTTCATCCAACCCAGGCCCTGCAGTCTCGGTGCTTACCTGATGCCTGGCTGCCGATGGGGACTAGATGAGGATGAGCTGATTGAAGCTGAATCCAGACAAGACTGAGGTGGTGATGGTTGACTGGGCTTATGACCGGGAAAGGATTGGGACTCCTGTTATCGACGGAGTCTGGCCCCCTCTGGTCACCATGTTCGCATCATAAGAACATAAGTGCCATACTGGGTCAGACCAATGGTCCATCTAGTCCAGCATCCTGTCTCCGACAGTGGCCAATCATGGGGCCCTTTGGGGATGTAGGGGCTGTTGGTATTGTGACCTGTTTTGTGTGGGGCGGGGTTGAGGGGGGCAGGGGGGATGGCGCCAGCCCCTGGTGGCAGCAGAGGAGGGTGCCTGGGGAGTTGGGGTTGTGATATTGTTTAATATTTTTGATATGGCTCCATTGAAACTGTTGTTATTTTGATACTTTGTATTATGATTGTGTTATTGTTTGGTTTGTGGATGACGGCTCCTCCCCTACTGGTGAGAGCAGGAGAATGGGGGTGGGCAGGGGGAATTGATGGGTTCCTTCCCTGGTGGCAGCAGGGAGGGAGCATATGGATGGGATACTGTGGATAGGGTAGACTTGATTACTGCTGTATTGGGTTGTGTGGAGGAGGGGAAGGCCTTGGGTAAAGGGGGAGACTATGTTATATGTCTTGATATATGTTAGGTATTGTGTTAAGAAATACTATATTATTGAAATATTTGCAATTGATATTTTTTGGGCAATGTGCCTGGTATTGTATATATAATTGTGTGCTTTGTATGGTTCTCTTTTTTTGTCAGCCGCCTCGAGTTGCCGTAGGCGAGAGAGTGCGGGGTACAAATAAAAGGTGAAGTGAAGTTAAGGTTATGATGGGGGATCCATTCCCTGTGGTTTTCCCCCAGCTCCCGTCATGTTCCCTGATCCTGTCTGGCTAATAGCTGCTAATGGACCTATCGTCCAAAAACTTGTCAAAACCTCTTTAAGCTCAGCTATAGTACTGGCCCTTACCACAGTCTCTGGCAGTAGATTCCACAACCCAATCATATGCTGAGGGAAAAAATATTTTCTTTTATTTGTTTTAAACTTGCCACCTATGAGTTTCATGGAGTGTCCCCTAGTTCTAATACTAGCTGAGAGGGTAAATAACTGCTCCTTGTTTATTAGTTCCACACCACTCATGATTTTATAGACCTCAGTCGTCTCTTCTCCAAACTGAAGAGCCCCAACCTACCAAGCCTTTCCTCATACAGGAGCCCTTCCATGACCTTCATCATTTTTGTTACCCTTCTCTGTACCTTTTCTAGTTCAGCAATGTCTTTTTTGAGATGGGGTGACCAGAATTGCACACAATATCCGAGGTGCGGTTGCACCATTAATTTGTATAGAGGCATTATGACATCCTCAATTTTATTCTCTATCCTCTTCTGAATAATTCCTAGCATTCTGTTTGCTTTTTTGACTGCTGCTGCACACTGCGCTGTGGATTTCGTTGTATTTTCCACAACCACCCCCAGATCCTTTTCCCGAGTGGTAACTCCTAGCACCTAGTAACTCCTAGTACCCAGCATCATGTATGCATATTTTGGATTAGGTTTCCCTACATGCATCACTTTGCATTTGTCCACATTAAATCTCATTTGCCATTTAAATGCCCAGTCACCCAGTCTCTCAAGATCCCTCTGCAATTCCTCACAGTCTGCTCAGGTTTTAACTACCTTGAATAACTTGGTGTCGTCTGCAAATTTGATCACATCACTCTTAACATCCTTTTCCAAATCATTAATGAATACATTGAACAGCATTGGTCCCAATACATATCTCTGAGGCACACCACTTTTTACATCTCTCCATTGCATTGACCATGGTTAAAACTGACCATTTAGTCCTACCCTTTGCTTTCTAGCTTTTAACCAGTTTCTGATCCATAGTAAGACACTCTCTCCTATCCCATGACTTTTTAATTTTCTCAAGAGTCTCTCATGCGGGACCTTATCAAATGCTTTCTGGAAATCCAGGTACACTATATCTACTAGGTCTCCCTTGTCCACATGTTTATTTACACCCTCAAGGAATTCCAACAGGTTAGTGAGGCATGACTTACCTTTACTAAATCCATATTGGCTCTTCCCCATTACGCCATGTTTGTCAACATGCCCTGTAATTCTGTCCTTAATGATGGTTTCATCCACCCGGCACAGATGTCAAGCTTACTGGTCTGTAGTTTCAGGATCACCTCTGGATCACTTTTTAAATATCGGGGTTACATTTGCCACCCTCCAGTCCTCGAGTACAGTGGCAGATTTTAGTGACAGGTTACAAATTACTAACAGTAGGTCTGAGATTTCATATTTGAATTCCTTCAGAACTCTGGGGTGAAAGACTTGTTAGTAGTGGTGGGACCCCGGGCCCATTACCGGCTACCGGATTTACCGGTTCTACGAAAACCGGATTCCCGGATTAAATCCGGTATGCCGGTACCGGATTTATTTCATTGGTTTCAATGGGGCGCTGTGTCCCCATTGAAACCAATGAAATA
>QEPC01002344.1:825249-847257 GCA_003113815.1 Sphenodon punctatus | reverse complement strand
CTCGCCTCGCCTCTGGGTCTTACTCTAGTCTTTTTTAAAACAAAAATCCAGGCTGGGCAGGGTGGGTGGGGGGTGTCCCCCCTTCCACCCGCGCAGCCTGGACTCGGGGAGGTTTTTTTTTTTTAAACTTTCTTGCTGGGGCTTTTAAGTTTTTTACATTGCAGCCATTTTTAAATGGCTGCAATGTAAAAAAATCCGGTACCCCGGAATCCGGTACCTGGTCCGGATTACCGGGTCGAATCCGATAATGCCGGTACGCCCGGTACCGGCATTATCGGATACCGGATTCTACCGGTTTCCCACCCCTACTTGTTAGTATTCAGTTTGTCAATTCACCCTAGAACATCCTCCAACGTCACCTTGATTTGTAAAAGTTCTTCCAATTCCTCGCCCACAAAGCAAGGATCTGGCCTGGGTACCTCAGCAAAATCCTCTGCAGTGAAGAACTCATTAAGCTTCTCTGCAATGTTCTTATCCTCCCTGAGCACCCCTTTTACTCCCTTGTCATCTAATGGCCCAACTGATTCCCTAAGCAGGCTTCTTGCTTTTGATGTATTTGAAAAAGTTTTTGTTGCTTGTTTTTGCCTCTTTAGCAGGCCTCCCTTCAAAATCTGTCTTGGCATGCCTTGTTAGCACTTTACATTTACATTGCCAGTGTTTATGCTCTTTTGTATTATTTTCATTGGGACTAGCCTTCCATTTCCTAAAGAATGCCTTTTTGGCTCTAATAGCCTCCTCGTTTAACCACAGTGGAAGATGTTTGGTCTTCCTGCTTCCTTTTTTAACCTGTGGGATGCATTTAACCTGGGCTTCCAGGAGGGTGCTTTTAAACAGCCTCCACGCCTCTTGCAAATTTGTAGCCCTTGCAAATGGGCTTTTTAGTTTCTTTTAAACTAATTTCCTAATTTTGTCATAGTCTACCTTTTTAAAGATAAATGCTACTGCTATACTTTTCTTTATCTTTCTCCCTACAGAAATTATGCCAAATGCGATCATATTATGATCACTATTGCCTAGTGGCTCCACCACAGTTATTCCTTGCACCAGGTCCTGCGTGCCACTCAGGACTAGATCTAGAATAGCTCCTCCTCTTGTTGGTTCCAGAACCAGCTGTTCTAGGAAGCAGTTATTTAGGGCATCCAGAAAATTGACCGGCACGTCCCCAGTCAATATTAGGGTAATTGAAGTCACCCATTATTATGATGTTGCTGACTTTAGTAGCCTATCTAATCTCTTTTACCATTGCTTTATCAGTTTCTCCATCCTGGTCAGGGGGACGATAGTATAGCCTTACTGTGACACTCCTCCCCTTTATACCTGGAATTTCTATCCATAGAGATTCTAGGGAACAGTTGGCATCCTTTAAAATGCTAAGTGTACTTGACTCAATGTTGTCTTTTACATATAGAGCCACCCCACCACCAACTCTATCTACTCTGTCATTCCAATATCGTTTGTACCCTGGTATTAGTGTCTCATTGGTTATCCTCGTTCCACCAGGTCTCTGTGATGCCTATAATGTCTAGATCTTCATTTAATGCCATACACTCTAATTCTCCCATCTTATTTTTTAGGCTTCTAGCATTTACATATAGACATGTATGTGTATTCTTTTTATTCTTCTTACTGTGCACATTATAGGGGACTGTATCAGGCACCCTGGAATTATTATTTATCTGTTTTCCAGCTAATTCCACCTGAAGTCCCTTAATTTTTATCCCTTCCTCAGTTTTAAGCAACTCTAAATCCCCTAAGTTAACATCTTCCTGCATAGATGCCACAGTCCGAACTGTGAACTCCACAGTGTGTCGGCTTTCCCCCAGGTTCTAGTTTTAAAACTGCTCTATCACATTTTTAATTTTTAGTGCCAGCAGCCGGGTTCCATTCTGGTTAAGGTGGAGCCCATCCAATCTTCCCCCTCTACAGAAGGCTGCCCTGTTCCTGATACTCTAAATCCTTCCTTCTTGCACCATTGTCTCATCCACGCATTAAGACATTGGAGCTCCGTCTGCCTCTAGGGTCCTGTGCGTGGAACAGGCAGCACTTCCGAGACGGCTACCCTGGAGTTTCTGGACTTGAGTCTACTACCTAGTAGTCTAAATTTGGCCTCCAGATCATCCATCCTACATCTGCCTATGTCATTGGTACCAACATGGACCACAACAACAGTTTCTTCCGCAGCACTCTCTAGGATTCTATCTGTGTGTCGTGTGAGGTCCGCTACCTTCGCACCAGGCAGGCAAGTTACCATGCGGTCCTCACAGCCACCAGCAACCCAGCTATCTACATTCCTAATAATCAAATCCCCAACTACCACAGCTGTTCTATTCCCACCCTTCTGGACACACACCCCTGGAGAAATATCCTCAGTGCGAGAGGAGAACACATCACCCGGAAGGTAGCGTTATCCTTTCATCAGCCTTGGAGTCCTTCTGGACCCCTTGTTGCGGCTGGATTGTCAGGTTGTCATCTGGTGTCATCTGGCTGTGGTCTTTTCTTTCTGATATTGTTGTGACCACTGTCATCCATGCTTTCATCACTTCGAGGCTAGACTAGTGCAATACACTCTACGTGGGGCTGCCCTTGATGACTGTTCCAAAGCTGCGGCTGGTACAGAATGCGGTGACTCATCTCCTTTGGGGGGCTAGGCACCAGAAGCACATTACACTGGTGCGCCAAAGTCTGCACTGGTTTCCTATAGCTTTCTGTGCACAATTCAAGGTGCTGGTTTTAACCTTTGAAGCCCTAAACAGTCTTGGGCCCCACATATTTCAGAGACCGCCTGTTTTTCCGTTCCCTGCGGAGGCCCCCGTGATCGGCCGGAAGCGTCTCCCTATGGGTACCATCTGTTAGTCTTGTTCGTATGTGGAGGTCTCACAGGGGGAAGTTCTTAGTTGCTGCCCCAATGCAATGGAACTCTCTTCCCCCAGAGGTTCATCTCAGTCAGAGCATGGAGGCATCTTCTGGAGGCAGTGCAAGGCCTTTCTTTTTGTTAAGGCAATTGGCAGGCAGGGATAGGGGATTTTGGTGGGTGTTTGGGATAGGGATGAGATGAGAGTTTGGGGGAGGGGCAAGGAGAAAGGTTGGGGGTTTTGTTTATGTTGTTTTATATGTATTGTTTTTATTTGTTTTGTAAACTGCCCTGAGCCATTTGGGGAGGGCAGGGTAGAAATTAGAGCTGAAACGCAATCTCAAGTTTCTCTCAGTTTTCGTTAAAAATGACAGCTCTTGACTAGTTTTAAGCAAGAAGCGATAATTAAGAAAAATGCCGGATTTTGACATCCAACATTATCAGCAGGTTCTGACGGACAGGAGGCCATTCTCGGCAGCTGTGCTATTGCTCTGGAATTCCCTCCTGGTGGAGGTTCGCCTCAGCCCTAACCTTCTCGCCTTCTGGTGGAACTGTAAGACCTGGCTCTTCTGGCAGGTGTTTGGAGGGGGACAGGGGTTAGATGGGTTGGGGGGGTGGGAATGTTTCTTTTATGCATTAGCTGGAGTTTTATAAATTTTATAAAAAATTGTTAGCGTCATTTTAGGGTTGTTTGTTTTAAATTGTAACCTGCTCCGAGTCGCCTAAGCGAGAAGGGTGGGGTAAAAATATAAAAAATAAATTTTAAAAAATGAATGAATGAATGGTGTTGACAATCCCAGCCAGCAACGGCGACAATGTCTATCAGCAGACTTTCACCAGTCAAGACAGGTAAGCATCTAATTTGTAACTGGTCACTCGCATCAACCCCTCACCAGACTCTTAATTCCCACCCCCAGAAGGGCCTTCAAAGACTCAGGAATTGGGTAGCCGTAGAGGGTCTCCCGATCCCAGCACCCCCGAGACACAAGTGGCAAAAATGGTAAGCGCCTTCCCCACCTTCACCCATGCTTGGACCCCCTCCTCAGGGGGGCCATGACACTACCCCATGCTGCCTCCCTGTGCCCATACCCTTCCTCTTACAGAGGGGCCATGGCATTCTCTCCCACCCTCTTTCCCTGTGCCCATATCCCCCCCCCCCCGACAGGGGAGTCAGAGTGCCGAGATGTTGGTTTTTTTAAGCTTCCATAACCCCAAACTTTGACTCTGGTAGAAGAGCCCAAGCAGCGCCCAAGTCATGGTGAATACAAACAATTTTCTCACTTGTCAATTTTGTAGAGGGGCCATGGCATCCATTTTCCCAGTGCCCACACCCTTCTCCCCAACCAACCATAAAAACAATTTAAAAGCAAACCCTCCATCCCTACATCCAAACAGACTTGCAAGCAGTCGCTGCCTTTGGAACCAGCACTTTGGCAGGGCATGAACAGATGAGCATCCCAGGTGCAGCAGATCATCACAGCAGGCACAATCCTAGCTCTCTACTTACTTGTTCCATACCTTTCATGATCTTGTAAACTTCTATCTTGGTCCTCTCGGTCATCTCTTCTCCAAGCTGAAGAGCTCTAACCTATTGAACCTTTCCTCATATGGAAGCCACTCTATGCATTGGATCAGTTTTGTTGCCCTTCTCTGCACCGTTTCCAGTTCCACTATGTCTTTTTTGAGATGGTGTGACCAGAACTGGACACGGTCACCATATTCTAGATGTGGTCGCACCAAAGCTTTAAATAGTAGCATCATATCTCCCATTTTGTTATCGATCCCTTCTTTAATTATCCCTAACATGGTTAGCCTTTTTGACTGCTGCTGCACATTGAGCCGATGATGTCAATGATCTATCCAGTGACTCCAATGTATTTTTCCTGTGTAGTAACACTACATTTTCCTAACCATGTTAGATCCCTTTGCAGCTCTTCATAGTCTGCCTTGGTCTTAACTATCTTGAATAACAGTGTGTCATCTACAAACCTGACTTCAATCCTTATTCCAAATCATAAATTGTCAGGTTAAACTCCACCAGTCTCAGAACAGAACCTTGTGGCACCCAACTGTTTACTTCTCTCCATTTTGACAACTGACCATTTATTCCTCGTACTCTTTGTTTCCTGTTTTTTAACCAGTTTCCATTTTGTCAGTAGTCTCGGGAGGTTGGGGAAGGAAGAACCTTGTCAAAGATCTCCTGAAAATTCAAGTACACTATATGAACCAGATCACCCTTATCCACATGTTTATTGACACCCTGTGAATGACTGTTGCAGTGCATCTTGTGAATAACTGTTACAGTGCAGGATATGCAACAAGGAATTTCAACTTCTTACAGAAATTAAAAACCTCAAAACTTGAAAGGGTCGATTACACTTAAACTTCCAGTTCTCCTTCAAGGTATCTGTACTCTTGCTAAGCTATGACAAATCTCTGTACATCCAAAATGGATTATTAAAGCAAGAGATATTTTTTTAAAAAACTTAGCACAAAAATAATCACCTTTATAATTTTCAAACATTTTGTTAAATTATGGTTTTCTCCAACCAAAGAGATAGGAAACAATGTTTATGAATTCCCTTTGTGACAGTCAATACATATAGTGAACCTTAATATATATATCTTAGCTGCAAGACAGCCTATGCTCATCAGCTGCCACACAGGGAACTCATAACTTTCAAAACCAAGAGGTAGGAAAAGTGAAATCTGTCACCTTTGAACTGCTGCCTCACCCATTAGCATCTACTTAATTGTTTGTTAGTCCCATCACCCAGGTAGACAGACAGAAATAGAAAGGAACGCAAAAAAATGAAGAAGAGTTTCTTGTCTTGTATTTTAACTGCTAACAACAGAGTACTGCAAAGTTGTCCCAATCAATGAGACTGGCAGACTAAAGGAGGGGAGCGTCCCTCTACCTCTACCTCCAAACATTCCATTGTCTCCCCTCTTGCTAAAATCACCAATGATCTTCTCTTAGCTAAATCCAATCACCTCTACTCGGTTCTTGTCCTGCTTGACCTCTCTTCCTTTGGAATGGTTGACATTGACAATGTAGTCCTTGACCATTCACTCCACTCCCTTGGGTTTCAGGAGCTCAGTTCTCAACTGTTTCTCTTCCTACCTCTCTAACCACTCCTTCAATGTTTCTCTTGCTGCTATCTGCCCCACATCACTTCCCCTGTTGGTTGGAATTGGTCCCCAAGGCTCTGTCCTCGGCCAGCTTCTCTCCTCTCTCTCTACGCACACTGTCCACTGGGCAAACTCCGGCCATTTTTAGACGAGCGTGGCGCCGAGCACACACACACACACACACACCCGCGCAACGCCGACGTTGCCACGGCGCATACCAGTCCCTCCCTTCCCCTCTCCATGGCCCATATTAAAAAGGCCTAATATTCTAGAACACTTACTATACTTGTGGGTAAATGCATAAGACCCTGGTTTCAGGATTTTGAAAGATGAATCATTAGGTAAGATAAGTCAGCAAGATCTAAGCATGGGTCAATACACACCATGCCTTGTGGCTAGTGTGAATATACTGTAAATCATAGCTGCTTCTGTGCTTTTCCTTGCTGTGCAGTTGGAAGGAGCTATAGGTACACCAAGAGCAAACAATTATTTTACAGTTAATCCAATCATTTCTCAGCCCAGAAGGGATGCTGGTTTGCTTTTTCCCCTGGAATGCTATATCGTGCTAACATAACTTTGCAATATAATTGCATCTATAATAAAAGAAATATGGCTTGTATTTCAGGAAATAACCAAAATGCGATACTAATTTGCTCTCAATGTAATCTCTTTTAGTATTGGGAATGAAATATTTAAAATATCAATAGGTTTGTCAGGTATAAAAAAGTAACTTTGGAGCAAAAAAATTAATACATGGCTAATTACAAGGGTAAACTTTAGTCAAGATGCCTGTAGAACATAACCCACACCCTCGAATTTGGACTGCAAATCCATCACTTAAACATCTAGTAAATGACCCAATTTGTTTACATGACCCTGTAGTTTTTTATGGGCTTTCCATAAAGAAGTTATTACATCCATTCCCTTTATTTTGTTTTAAAGCATTTGAATGAGCCCCAGAACCACAAGCAAGTTAAACAGGCTCTCCTCAGATGGTAGAAGCCTCATATAATTCACCACTACTGTTGAAATATTCAGAACAATGTTTGCCGATTGGGAACACGCACACACACATCAGAATTTCCTATTCCTTGTGTCACTCTAAGAGTTCAGCTGTAGAATAAAATAAGTGCTGTTTTTCATACAAGATCAGGAAGCAAACGTATTCACTAGGACTTTATTTATTTATTTTTATTTATTTATTCAATTTATAGCCCGCCCTTCCTGAAAACAACTCGGGGCGGCTAACTTGAGAAATCTTTTTCAACCTACTCAGCTGTTATAATGCTGTCGTGGAGAAATCTGGATTTAGCTCTTATGAGTGATTTTCCTACCATGCAAAAACCTCATTAAATTGCATTTGGAACTTTTAAAACACAAGGCTGGATAATCAAAGTCTGACTGAACTACCTGTTAGAAACTACTGTTAAAGATTAAGGCAATAGGGTATTTTTCCAGCTGCAGCAGTATTATCCATTACTTCATGGAGTCTACACCTCCTTATGTAAACCCATTTTACCATTTCCTCTGCTCTTAACATACAATGCCTAAAGTAGCAAAGAGAGATTAATAGCACTGGCTCATTCAAGGCAGGTGTTGTGCAAGTGTCTCCAAAAAATTCTGCCAGTGCAGCTCAGCCCTCACATAAAACACTCTCTACTATTCTAGATCTGGACTTTTCCTTCAGTAGAAGCTTACAATTTGTGTACACATGCCACACTGAGTAATGGTTTAAAGAGGTAAAATACTGGAAACTACATAAAGGATATCAATACAATAGCTTCTATAGTGAAGGCCTTATTTGAAGCTGAGTTCCCCGACTATAAGGCTAATTTAGTTCATTAGATGACAATGGGTGCAGCAACACGAGACACCCTAGGAAGACTACCATGCCTTTAGTAGCCTTAACCCACTCTGGGCAGCCAGGCCATGTGATGTAGTGCACCATGTGACCGCCTGCTGCCATATGGGATAAGGCTGCCCATGTGCCAGGGTCTCTTCTGCCCCACCATGCAGCAAGCTCCATGGCAGGATTTTCTGCGGGCACATGCTACATCACAGCAGGGCAGGAATTTGGTCAGGCCAGGAGAAGATGGTATGGCACCACCAGACACCTACTCATGTAGTCGGTACCTCAGCCCACCCCAGCCATGGTGGGAGCTCCAACAGCAGCCTGGCTGCCTTACTGGGGGGGGGGGGGGGGGGAAGCACATATCTGCCCAGCTGCCTGTGCTAACCCTGTAGTGTGGCAGCTGCACTTACCCACCATGGGGCCACACAAGGGGACAGGGCCCCAGCAGCTCATGTGGCTGCACCCTATGTGGAAAGAAGCAAGCAACAAAGAACATTAATACAGTGCATGATGCAACCAACATAGGCAACTTTTGGTCTTTTTCAAGAGCTGCCATTCACCTTATATTCTGCAAACATAGGGTCACGCTCCAAGTAAGTGGAATACTTACTCCCACAATAAATTCATTTTTCACAGGTGAAGCCCTAAGAGGAATACAAGAATAGACAGAAGACAACACTCTATAACCTGACAAAAACTGGGTAAATGCTGAGGAAGATTCAATTCCTTTCACTTTTGCTATATTCCTTCTTTCACACTTAAGCATATTATTTGACACACATTTGGACGGAAAGATATGCATAAATCTTTTGAATGCAGAAATGTAAAATAGCATCATACTATCCAGCTAAGGGCATTTTTAGACGTGCAGCGGGGATCAGACGCGAGAGTGGCGAAACAGCCGCAGCGCTGTTTTACACGAACCGGAAGCAGAAGTTGTGCGCGATCGGTGGCCGCGCATTCTTTGCCGACCGCGATCAAACCGGCCTGATTTCTCTGGGGGGGACATACGCAGCCGGAAAAGAATGCGCGGCCGCCAATCATGCGCACAACTTCCGCTTTCGGTTCGTGTAAAGCAGCGCCGCAGCTGTTTCACCACTCCCGCACCTGATCCCAGTGCACATCTAAAAACGGTCTGGCAAGAATGTGAAAGTTAAAATGTAGCTCCATAGGTGTTCTTGTGAGCCGCACTGAGCTGCTCTGTGAACAGGAGGGTGCGGGGTAGAAAATAATTGAATAAAATAAACATTATAGTGTCTGATTTACCTGAAGCACACAGGCTTTTCAGATTCAAATAAAAGCTGTACAAGTCTTTCCAATAGGGAATGAGAGATCTAAGTAAAGTGCAGAATACAAACAAAACCAAACGTATATAACTTCACATAAGTACTTTTTAAAATGCTCACATCTTTGAATGTTACTTTTTCTCTATCATTAGTTGTGCAGCAGAATAGCAGCAAACAACTTCAGAGAGTTATGTGCTTTATTCAAAACTACTTATCTATTGGAACAACTTCCAGGCTGTTCACCCACCATGGAGTTCACTTTGCATGACATCCATTTTGTGAATGAAGTGTGAAAATAGCTCTTTGTTTACATAAAGAAAGCCGTACAGAGGTTGAGCAAAGAGTCACAGTTCGACTCAAATTAGCTAAACTTGTACAGTCTGCCTTCATTTTCACCAGCCAGACATGCCTAATGGCTAAATGAGAAACTTTGCTAAAATGCAAATACCACTGCTGCAGACAGAAAGCACAACTTTGCTACTACATGTCAGCTGGGATAATAATTTGAGCCAAAGGTTCAGATTAAGTCCTTGCCATGTAGAAGCCTGTATGCTTATCCACAAGAGTCCAACATGAGACTACAACATGAATGATTGTTTTGGGTTCATATATACGTTGTTTTCCCCTGTCATATGAAATTTGTGCAGCAGGTGGGGAAACCTTTTTAGCAAATTGCACACTTTTTGAAAACCTAATTAGCAAACAACTGGAAAAGATCAGAATATTCCAGATATTAAGAGTTGAGGAAAAGCAGAAGTGTGCAGAAATAGTAATACACATGTAGGAAACATTCAATACCACTAAAATACTAACTTCATGTAACAAAAAGCAGAAAGACAGCTGCAATAGAGTTCCATGCAATACTGGTATACGTAATATTAATGCAATTCTAAGTTAATGGTAGAAGTAATACTATTAACACTCAGCTTCAAAGTCACCAATATTTTTTTCTTCCACAATAATTTACTATATTTGTTACACTGTTGAAGATTTCTTACAACATCTGACAATTTTCCCATGAGTCTCTTGTTAACTTTAAATGAAAGTTTACAAGTCAGCCCTCTGCTGAAAAGTGTTTTACAAGTGTCACAGCAAATGAGGCACTGTGACAGTTAGGAGTGACTGGGTTAAAGAAACACATTTTATATTAGAACCAAATTTTCTTTTGTTAAGTGATACGCTCTGAATTATACATTTTCCTATGGACAAGCAAAACTATGATATCCAGCAATAGTCAAAAAAGTTCATTGGCATTTGTCACATCAGTCACTATGGGTAAAACCACGTGAGACAGGGCGGGCCTGATCCCCCAACTGCTCCAGGGAGGGTGAACGCAGCCACCACACACTGACCTGGAGAGAAGAGCAGTCCAAACAAGCAGACCTCCCTGCCCACCAGCCCCCAAATAGGAAAAACAGGCGAGCAGGAAGCCGTCACAAATCCCGCCATGCCCCAGGACAGTCCAAGGAGCTGTCCACACATGTGGGCGAGTGACCCTGCCTCACTCAGCATCCCTCGGCCCACTCGCAATCCCTCGCTGGCTGTGATGTAGATGCCCAGAAATTGTGAACTGCGCCTGCTGCTGTATGGTGTCGGTTGGCCCTGCCACATTAGGCCAAGTGGGGCAACTGTCATGCACAATGCATCACAGGCCTTCTCCAGCTGATACATCACACAGCAGCCAGCTGTCCACCCCGGGGCAAATTGGGCAAACATTGGGTGGCCAGCAGCCACATAGTCAACTGCACTGTGCACTAATGTGGGGAAAGGTTGGCTATTTATTTATTTAATAACTAATTTAATGTGGGATAATGTCTCGTGTGGCCTTACCCTATGTGGCAGTTAATACAAACTTTTAATTGTTTTAATTGTACAGCACCCCATCAACAGATGGCACTCCGAATGATGTCCAACATTAACATAAAATCCATTTAAAACAGAAGTCTATATTAAAAAATAATTTTTAGAAGGTGGGTGTAGTGGGGAAGGACCACACACATTAAGGGGAACCAGCAGTGGATCCTAAAAGCACCCAGAGAATAAGTAAGTCTTTAGGTGATTTTTAAAGGTGAGGAGGGAGAAACTAAGATGGACATCTGGAGGGAGCGACTTCCACACTGAGGGGCCCACCACAGCAAAGGTCCGATCACCCGCCGACTTAAGATGCAATGGCAGGATCCCCAAACAGCAGGTGGTTTTTCAGGGCAGGTAACCATCAGTGTGATGCTCCAGGAGTAGGTCTCAAATATAGCCAAGGCCTACACCACTCGGGGCCCTGAAAAATCAGTAGTGCAATCTTAAATTCAACCTGCTGCTCTACAGGCAGCCTATGTAGAGAACGCAGGGCAGATGTAATATGATCACGGACACCCAAACTAGTAAAGAGCTGCACTCACACATTCTGAACAAGCTGCAAGCAACAGAAAAGCACCACTGGTAGCCCACAGAAGAGGGAGTTACAAAAAATCAAACCTCATGTTCACCAGGGCATGAGTCACTGTGGCAAGGTCAGTTTGGAATAAATAAGGGTGTAGCTTATACAAATTGCACAACTGAATGAAACATCTACAAGCCACATCCAATATACATCCATTGGCAACTTTTAGTATCTAGTGCAAGGTTTTCTGTTTGTGGCAGGACTGCGTGAAAGAAGTGCAGATACCTCTATTGGCTTCCTTCATTTAGCTTGGATCTCTTAAGTGGAATTCACTGTAGGGATGAGACATTCGGTTTCAAACTAAACCATAACAGCCCAGAAAAGGTTATTACACATTAATCTGAAGCAGGTTGTAAATCATCCTGTCGTTTTCAGGTCCTTATTTTTTTTTATCCCCTCACCCTATTCTCCAGGGCCCTGGCATGCACTTACTGGCTTCAAAGGACTTGATTGAAGCTCCGCCGGCCTGCTGCTGTGGTGGGGGCCTCCCAGCAGGCTCCCTTGCCATGGCGTGCTGCTGAGCTCCTGCTCCACAGCACACACGTTCAAAATGGCCACTGGGCCATTTTCCATAGGCATAAAAATGGCCACTACCCTTAACCAAAATGATGATGATGTCATTTTGGCTGCTGCCATTTTGGTTAAGAGTGGCAGTCATTTCACACATACACAAAATGGCCCTGGTGGTCATCTTGCACATGCATGCTGTGGAGCAGAGAACTCAGCAAGACATCGCAGCAATGAAGCCTTCCAGGCGGCCCCCCGCAGCAGCAGGCTGGTGGAGCGTCAATCAAACCCTCTGAGGCAGATAAGAGCATGCCAGGGCCCCAGGGATGAGGTGAGGGATCAAAAAATAAGGACCCGAAAATGGCAGGATGATTTACAGAGGCCTGAGAAAGGCAGGGTGATTCAATCTACAGTGATTATAAAGGGGATCAAAAAAATATGCCAGGGCCCAGGGGTGGAGATGGGGAGGAAATAGGGTCAGAGGAGGAATCGTTTTCCATGGATTTAAATATGGAACCAAAATACAGACCTGTAATTAAATCCGTAAAAACCTTTAAACCGAAACAAAAAACCAAACAAACCCGTAATTCACCCCAGTATCCCACCCCATCCCCTACTCAGCAGTAGCAATCCTCCTCTCCCTAGAGTCCATTTCCTTACTCTTTGTGAGCTCAAGCTGCCTCTGCAGATCAAATTATGGAGATCACATGGTTTAATTTTGGAAGGCTGGGTACAGGAATGGGAAAAGAATGTGTACGCACACATGGTGGGAGTATTAATTGCCTATTCAGCTGTAAACCACTATGTTCACTAAGATTTTGCGATTGTGTGAAACCTCGGTCTACAGCAGGGATGAGGAACCTCAGGCCTAGGGGACAAATGTGGCCCCTTTCTAGTTCCTGGATCTGCCCCCGGATCCAGTTCCTACACTCAAGCATGGAAAAACTGATCTCTGGGAAAGATAGCAGAGAAGAAGGCATCCACGCAAGTACAGGGCACAGATCCATGATCTGCACCTTCCTTTTCTCAAGTGCACCCCTTGCACACCCCACCCCCACCCACAACTTCTATGGGTGCTTTTAGACAAGCACCTCCCCACCCACTACCCACCCATCTCCCATTCACTATACATGTTGCAGGGCACCCATAGAGCACCACTGAAGCCATGCAACATGGATAGTGGATAGAGACGGTGGGTGGATAGTGGGTGGGGAGACGCTGGTCTAAAAAGCACCCTATGTGGTCCTCGGAGTGTGCACTAATTTTCAGTGTGACCCCTGGGAGGGAAAAGGTTCCTCACACCTGGTCTAGAGTGAGCTTCAGATTTATGGCAAGCATCATGCCATTTTATTTTAAATGGTGTATAAATTCTCTCCATTTCAGCCCTCCTCCAAAGTAGGTTTTTAAAAGCATTCAAATATACATTTAGTAGCAATATTCACACCACTACCCTGATGAGGGCAGCCTGTGGAGCCCACATGTAGTGTTACCAGCTGGGTACCAGTGCCACGTGAACGCCCGCCTGTGTAGACAAACTGGTACAAAACATCAGGTGGCAATGAACAAGGGTTTGTCAAAGAGCACAGGAAGTAGTAATGATTTCATCCACATGCTAATGTTACACAAACAGCTCCTAAGACATGGTGTTCTGCACCTTAAATCATAAGTAACATCTCTATTGATTAGAAATAATCACTTCTACAAAATGCTGGCAAGTCACTTCTGATTGAACATTGATAAAATTATCTTTCTGGTTTTGTACAATTTACTTTTCTCATGGTTTAAATTAATCATTTGTTCTATGGTTAAATGAATCATTTGTTCCTGCTCATGCTTAAAACTTTGATCCCATGTGATCTAATATTATAGGGGGTTTTGGTTTCAGTGTTGACCTTCTTGGCCTTTGAGGTGCTGTATTTATAGCTGTTATTTAAACACAAAATTCCAGATACATTAGCATTTCATCTCATAAGAGTTTCTCTTTATTGTCTCACTGGCCCAAATTCCAAGTGCTACGTGAAACCATTACCACTTCCTGTGCTCTTTGAGGACTGTTTATTCTCTGCCACTTAATACATGTTTTGCTTGCATTAATCTGACTAGTAAATATAAATGGAGTTGTATGGATGGATTTTCCTGGAGCATGCTTCAGTTCATAATACATAATTTCCTGTTTGTCACTTCCTACCTTCAAATAACCACAGAGTTGTGGCCAGAGTGTCCTGGAGCAGGGAATCCCTTCTCCACATCATGCTCCCATCTGTTGCATGCAGAGATATTTATTTATTTACATTATTTTTACCCCACCTCTCCTGCTCATGAAGCTCGAGGCGGCTTACAAAACATAATTTAAAATATCACTAAAAAAACAACAACATAAAAACAACACTTACATAAAATCCATAAAACAAATCAGAAGGGGATAGCATAAAATATAAAAACCCTACCTCCCTGCCCCACACCCCACCCACCTTTCACCCATCTCCCTCACCAAAAGCCTGGTGGAACTGCCCGGTCTTGCACCAAAGTTGAAACAAGGTGAGGTCCGGGGCCACCGAGGCCTCCGCCGGTAGGGAGTTCCACAGCCTAGGCGCAGTTACCAAGAACCCTATCTCCATTGTAGCCCCGTGGACCACCCGGGGGACATCAAGAAGGGCACTCCTGGCAGACCGCAGGAATCAATCCAGGACATGGAGAATGAGACGATCCCGCAAATAGGTGGGGCCTAGACCATGTAGGGCTTTATAGGTAAGTACCAACTCCCTGAATCAGGTCGGAAGACTATAGTCAACTAGTACAGAGCACAGAGCACTGGTGTAATGTGCTAATGGTGACCCATTCCCGTAAGACGACAGCCCGCCACATTCTGCACTAGCTGCAGTCTCCGGACCATCACCAAGGGTAGCCCCTTGTAGAGCGTGTTGCAATAGTCCAGTCTTGAGGTGATGAAGGCATGGATGATGGTGGTCAGGTCAGAGACGTACAGTCGAAGCTGCCACACCGGATATAACTGGGAAAAAGCACTCCTCGCCACAGCCACCACCTGAAGATCCAGGTGGAGCTGGGAATCAAGGAGCACTCCCAAACTCTGAACCTGGGAGACCACTGGGAGACAAATCCCCATCAATGATGAGGGGCATCACGCCCACCACTCTCCCCACCAGCATCACCTCCATCTTGTCAGGATCTAGCTTCAGTCGGCTTGCTCTCATCCACTCCCCCACAGCCCCCAGACATCAGGTAAGCACCCAGACTGCCAGGTCTGGGTCAGATGAAAAAAAGAAGTAGAGCTGGGCGTCATCAGCATACCAATGACACTCCACCCGAAACCATCTCACAACCTCGTCCAGCAGCTGCATATACACGTTGAACAGGAGAGGGGACAGAATGGAACTTTGCAGGACTCCACACAAGAGGTCCCCGGGAGATGAAGAACAATCCCCGAGTACCACCCGCTGGGTTCTCCTGGCCAGGAAAGAGTGGAACCTTTCAAGAACAGTTCCGCCTACCCCAGCATAGTCCCGAAATGGGTCACTAACATCTCGTGGTCAACACTATCAAATGCAGCTGACAGATCTAATAGGATTAACAGGGTCGACCGACACTGGTCCAATTCCCGGTGGAAGTCATCAACCAAAGCCACTAATGCAGTCTTGGTGCCATAACCCAGAAGAAAGCTGGACTACGAGGGATCAAGAAAGCCAGTGCGGTCCAGATGCTCCAGCAGCTGCTGAGCCACAACCCACTCAATATCACACAAGCTTTCTTCCGTTCCCTTTGCATTATATAAAATCTCTCAGTGAAGGAGGGGTTGGGGGAGATACAGGAAATCTGTGTGAACACACCGCTATGGGACAAAACAATTGCAGACTCTGGGTGAAAACAGACATGACGCTAACTACCCTTTAACCACCCTTGGTGGTTATTTATGCATGTTGCAGGGCTGTATTGGTGCCCTATGCAGCCCTGAAACATGCATAAATGACCACCAAGGGTGGTTAGAGTCATGTCAGTTTTCACCCTATGTAACACGTGTTGGGTTTGCAAGATATAAGGGTGTTGTGTGAATAAACATTTAGACTGTAGGGGCTCTGGGGCACGGACTTACATTTTATTACGTGTTTCTGCAGTGTCTAACGCGAGCGTCTAAGTAATAATAAATTGCCATACAGAATGAAATATTATGTAAAGTAACAGTCTAGATAAATAATGTCTGTGCTGCTTTCCTTACTCCAGGTACCAATTATTTATTTATTTATTTCTACGTGCACGCCTCTGATCTAGTGCTGGATTGAAATTTTGCATCAGAACAAAACTAAGAACTTCATTGCAGGAGTTGACATTTCAATTTATTTATTTGGTCATCAACTCTAAAATATCAGTGTGATTTCACAACAATGCCAAAGGTTTCTCAGCATTTCAAAATAGTTACTCAACTTAAACTTTCACACTGTTTCTTTCCCCAAATCACCTCTGTTTCAAACCTTCAAATATAACATTTTATTTATCTGTAATGTGTGATTTTGCAATTCAGTTGAATAAAGCAATTATGAAATAATAGGAAAAAAGACTCATGTGAAGTGTAGTTTACAAATAAGCCCTATGAGGAAACCTTAATTGATTATACCACAGGACTAATAAAATCAAGTATATAGTTTTAAGTGGTTTTGATTAGAGTTAGATTAGCCCCCTAGCACCTATCAGTTTGAAATTCTGGCAGGCAGGGGCAAAATGCTTGCATCCCATGATAATTTCTTTGTTAATTATATACAAAATTCAGGCTAGGAAATTACTATCTAAAATAGGATTTCTGATATGCAACACAGTGACACTACTCAAGCTTTCTTTAAAAATAAAAGACAGACTTTCCCCCCCCCCGCCCCTAGGATTACGGAGGAAGAGTTCTCTCCCCCACCCACTCTCCCCTTTACCAAAGATTGCACATACAACTTTGGCATGAGAACAGCAACATTTCATAGACAACTTCTTGGCATTTTAACCTGCCCATAGCTAAAGTCATACGATCTTTAGATTACAGAAGAGTGCAAAACTCACTGTCTAGCCAGTGTAGCTGTGATCCCCCAAATAATTAAAGTGTGTTACAAAAATTAAGTATTTAGTTTTAGCTCAACTTCTATATTTAAAATAAATAAATAAATAAATAAATAAACAAACAAACATTCAAATCAGTGCAACACTGACAAAGCTAAAAGTTAAATTGTAAGAAAACACTTCAGATTTAGGACTATTCATATAGGCAACATTAACCCAAGTGTACTTTTTTTTAGTAATTTCTTGTTTCCTCTGGATTTGAAGTTATAATTTTTTGTGATGTAGTTACAATGTCTTACAATAGGCCAAAATGGATAGTAAGCCACTAAAACCTACTTGGACTTGAGCAGTTGTATGTCTAGTATATTCTGAACAGTCTCTCTGCTGTGCTGTCAGATATAACTATTTATGAGACAGATACTGTTTACATTGTTATAATTGTACACCTCTCCCAAGTTGTAGCTTCATTTTCCTGACTTTATTACTGTGCTCTAATGTTAAAGCTTCAGTGCCTTTTTAAGACTTGGCTCCACTGTTACAGAGCAAAGCCTCCTTTGGAAGCTGAGAATGCGTCCACAGTAGCAAAAAGTTACTCGTGTGCATACATATTTGCAAAGGGTTTCTGCCCTGGGAAAACATTGATAATGGTATACACCTCAATATGCAACTTCTGTAAGCAATATGGAGATGGACATCTTTCAAGAAAGCAAGTCTTTGGGTGTTTTCAGACAAGCACATTACCCTACCAGTCTTCACTGGTTAACCAAAACACCCTTTATAAAATAATCACTGTCTGGTAGCCTAAAACCTCTACTAGACAAATAAACTCAGGCTGTGGGTTGGAAGTAGTGGTGAAGTGGAATCTTATTCTCACACAAGGTAAGCAGTTTTTAAACAAGAAAGGCTGGAGGGATGGCCCATGTCCACTGAGTAGTACAAACGTGGAGCATACACACACGTGGAGCGAGTGGGGAGGGGTTCCAACAGGCAGTTCCCTGGGTGGTCACCATGACCATGGAGGCACCCCACACACACTTGTGCCCCCACCAACCAGCCCCCCGAACTAACACATATAGGCAGCCATTACCCCTTTAAGAACTCCCGGTAGGGCTGGGAGCAGGCCAGGAAGGCAGACCTGGGTGCCCTGGTTCACACAAGTCAAGGATGCAGGGGTGCCTGGCCCCACGCACTGTTCTGTCTTCCCCCGCATGGGGTACGCCAGCTTTTTTTCTGGTGCCCCATGAGCAGCCATGAGTGGGTCCTGCGTGGGTCACGGGAGCGTGCACCCTCCACACGCACACACACCACACTCAGACAGGCATTTGGATGTGTGGCTGATGGGTGGCCATGCGTGGTTGCATCTTGCTTAAAAACAGCTGTAGAGGTTTTCCTTTTCTACAGATAAAGGTTAGTCTGATCACTTTCCTGTCAAAGCAGAACTGTGTTTCTGACTCTTTTGATCACTTTCCCCTGGCCCTCTGCAGTTGCTGTGATTAGAGACTGATCCCTGTGTTACTCTTTGATCAGCAGCTTTGGCAGTCTGCAGGTGCCATGTGTCATCACATTAGCAGGCAGCAGCAATATTAATCTCTCCTGCTAAAGTTGATAACATACTGTGCATTCTACAAATTCGTATAATACTTGTAAAAGGCCACTTAGCTCTTAATTTGCTTGGTATTCAGATACTCCAGGGAATAATTAAATTTATTTATTTATATGGAGAGAATCCCAACTGTAAAGATGACAGCAAAACTGATGCAGTCTGCAAACTGGTGTAATTATAGTCGGTTTTTTCAGCTGCCCCCTTCAAACAAATTTTATACTGCAACTTTAAGATTATTTTGTTCCCCCCTTTGCCTTTTTGTTGGTTTGGTTCTAGGTGAAATCACGTCATTCTAGCTGACAGGCAAACTGCTAAACCACTTTGCCCTAACTTTAGCAATAGCATACATCACTGGAAAACAGGGTGTTTAACCGCCTAACTTCAGACAGCCTGCATTAATGGTGTGGTTTCACATGGCATATAACATTTCTGTTTGCAAAGTATTGCTTAAAATGACTTCATAATAGCAGATCAAGAGAAAAAGTGCTTAAAAATCTGAATAATGTAAATCATATGGAGTTCAGAGGCTAAGCAAATTACACACCCTGAAGCTACCCTCGCTGCATGAAAGGAGTCTTTCTCCAGCTCTGCGCAGTCCCTGCCCAAGGGAACTTACATTTGAGAGTTTTCTAAACATTTCAGGTACACTTGAAAGCAGAAAGTAATTCTCATTTCCTATGCAGGATTAGCTCGTTTCCAGCTCACACAAAATAGTGCTCATTTACCAACACACACACAAACACAAAATCAGAGAGCAATAGGTTTGAGGGAGCACAAAAATGCCCCCATTTAAAAATCACTAGACAAAAAAATTAAGTTCTTTCTGCTATCTTCGGACTACTTAACTGGTGCCATTCCCCCTATACGGTTTCAGCTGAAGAGACTGACAAGTTGGAAGCCAGACCTGCCAAGTCTCATTCATTTTGGCTTCGATTTTATAAGGTTCACTCTGGCAATGGGGGATTCTCTTTTTTTCCCCCGCGTGAGTTTCGATATTTACAGTTTCCGTTAGATTTGTGCTGAGCTCCGATGTTGTGTGTTCAAGTTACATTCATTTTTAAAAGTGACACAAGTTCGTGACAGCCCTACATCTGGAGTGAATGCAATCCTCTTTCCCACCAACCCCTTCTTTCCCGATATGAATATTAATTGAATAATAGTGATGTTCATATGTCTGATTTTGCAGACCGCCTTACCATTTTGCTCCTTGTTGCTGGAGAGCTGGAACTTGCTGCTCAGACTGGATTCTGCTTGGGTTCCACCTCTCTGGCTGACCAGGGCAGATGTCAGCAGGAAGAAGCCGAAGAGGAGCATTTGGCTGACTGGGGGGAGGCTATCACACACACACCAGATCCGCAACAAGTCCCGAGTCCCTTTCACCACCACCAGGCGAGGGCTGAGCCGCTGGGGAGAAAGCAGCACTGAGCCTGCTCTGGCAGCAGAGAATTGCAGGGTAGTTTCCACATAATCCCATCCAAAACTTTTTCCTAGAGTCTTTTTTCTGTGTCTCCAGGGTGCGCTTTTTTTGTTTAGTTTTTTTTTTACGGATCAAAGCAAAATCTGGCTCCAAACCAGCTTCCCAAGGACTAAACAATCCAGAGTTATGCGGGGGGGGGGGGGGTAAAAAGAGGACGCTGGTAAAGGCTCACGGCACGCACTGGGGCCGAGGGGGCGCGAGAAGCGGCTGCTGCTGCTGCTGCCTCCGAGGAGCACCTGTCAGATTCAGAAGCAAGAAACTCGCAGCAAACCGAGAGGGGCGGAGAGAAGGCGAGCTCCCTGAAAACTCCTACTGAGCAGCCACGCTGCCAAGCCGGCCAACTTCCCTCACCCCCTCAGCGGGGCTCCTCTTCTCTCCCCCCCTCACGTGTTCCTGCCATTCCCCTCGGCGCTCCTGACTGACTCAGGGGAGGGGGTGGGCAAAGAAACAAAGTGAGCCGCCCAGCGCCAGGGGGGCAGGGCGAGCGAGAGCTTCAGGCTGCTGCTCGCTTCCCTCTCTCTCCCCTCGCAGCAGCTGCGCAGCCCACCACCTGGTTTGAGTTTTACGCCCCAGAAGAGCACTGGAGAAGAAAGGGCTGCTCGAACAGCCCTGCGTCCCCAGCAGCTAACCGGCACCTCGCCCTGATCCCCCTTCTCCCCTCCAAGCTAAAGCTTCCCTACCCACAGGCACCTCTTCAGCGCCCCCCACCCCTAAACTCCACTGCCTCGCCCCGCTGCTGCCTGCTCTCCCACACGGGAGGGAAGGCGGCTAGGCTCCCCTTCGCCATGCCATGACCACAGCAAGCTGGAGTTGCAGGGCCAGGGCGGGCGCGCCCAGGCGGCTGCAATGCTGGGAGCTGCCGGGTGACGTTCTCTGCTGCTGCTGTTCAGGGCAAGCAGCGGAGAGCCGTGCAGCGCTGAGCCCCAGCCGCCAATCTCGCTCTCTTGACTGCCAACTGCTGGCGACTCAACAGGTGCTATAACAGAGTGGGGAGCACGCAGCTAATCTGTGCTGCCCCCCCGGGGCAGTTTCAAAGCAGGAAATGCACAAAATTAACCTACTAAGCGATGAGTAAAGAGAGGTCTGCTCCGACCCTACCCCAAGTTATTAAGCCACAGCCCCTTAAGATCCTGCAAGGCACGGATAATAAAGCTGCCAGCTACACCAGTCCACTCTGAGCCAGATAAGTTTCCCTTGTTGGCCTCAGTCGCTGGATTGAAAGTTTGTTGCCACGACAAAGCAGATCCTGCCAAAACAGGCTAAAACCCTACTCGTTCTTGGAAAGTTAAGGCTTCTCGCCCAAAGCTCGTGCTTTTAGACAAGCGCCTCTCCGCTTATTACCCCTCAATCGTGCCCCCATCATTCATGTTGCAGGGCTGGACAGTGCGCCACTGCGGACCTGCAATATGACTGATGAGAGGGTAATAGGTGACGAGGCGCTTGTTCAAACACACCGGGACCCTTTGGTCTCTGAAAGCTTTCATAGCGCATCGCGAATTCACACGTGCAGCAATTATCTGGATTTTTAAAAACTGGTTCTCAATAGTTCGCTGTTAACAAGTCCTGTTGCATTTACATGCATGCCATACCGATTTTAAGTACAGCAAAATAATGCATTCAGACCTTCTTGTAGTGCGTGCTTACCCGGCTGCTCAGTACGGTTCTGTTACAGGAAGTGGCCTGTGGGGAGCCAGAAGGTTGCTACTTTGTAGCAAAGTACAACTTTGCTACAACCTTTGCTGCAACTTTGCAACAACCTTTGCTACAACCTTTGTAGCAAAGGTTGCTACTTTGTAGAATCAGGGAATAAA
>QEPC01002344.1:755000-772055 GCA_003113815.1 Sphenodon punctatus | reverse complement strand
CCCCCCCCCCGCGCTCCCCTGGCTGGCCACCCTCCCGGAGATGGGCAGGCGTAGCGGCCAATTCGGCCGCTGCGTCCAATCCCATCCCATGGTTGGGGCCAGATTCCCTGACGGGGCTGGCAGCCAGACGTTCAGCGTAGCCATTGCCAGCCCCATCCCGGATCGTAGCCAATCTAACCACGATTCCAGAGAAGAGGCCGGCCTCACCTCCGGAATCATGGTTATTTTGATTCCTGCCAGGTATACACCGTGGTGAACATCTGGCGGGAATCATTTAGACGTTAGGGGACAAACGGCCACCACAGGGGATTCACTGTGGTTGACAGTAGTCTCGTTACGTCTGAAATTACCCCAAGTCCCACTGAACATTGTCCCCACATAGGAAATCAGACTTAAATTAGTATGGGTGCTAGGGATGTGCAGGAGGGAACATTTTAATTTCCATTTCATTTGTTTGATTTTTTTTTCCTGTTTCATTTTTTGTTTCATTTTTATTTTACATTGAAAAAATTATTTTCCATTCATTTCAATGGACAAGGTTATTCAATTCAAAAGGAATTCAATGGGCATTCACTTGCATGGCTTCAATTTGCCTAAATAGTGGTTTCAAGTTGGCTCTCTGATACTTTCCCATCCCCCAACTGTGACTGTGAACAGTTAAGTGTCCCATTCATCAGGTGACTCCCCCTATGTGCCCAGTCTCTCTCTGTGTCTCTGTCTCTCTCTTTCTCAGTATTGTGGGCAACAACAGTGTGCAGGCATTCTCATATATGTCTCTAATGCTTAAGTAACCCCCATCCATTAGCAAAGTGACTGGTGGGCATAAGAGAGAGAGAGAATGTGGCAGGCAGACACTGGGCAGAAATGCAACAGGCTCTGGAGTGAAAAATGAATGGGTTGGGGATGTATAGGTGTCATATTTTGAAATGGAGGAGGAATAGAATCTGCCAAACACCATGAAATTAGTAGCAGTCAGACAAAGCAGCTGAAGTGCAGCCTATTGTACCCTCCCCCCAGTGCCCTTGGTTGACTACTCCAAGTTCTGGCAGCACCAAATGAAGCCCTTTCGCAGAAATTCTCTGTGCACGTCAAGTGCTACATGATTTCTTAGCTAGGGCTGAAACTCAATCTCAATTTTAAAAAAAATTCTTGCTAAGAATCACATTTCTCAACTTATTTTGGCAAGAATCAATAAAAGGGGGAGTCATCTAATGAATGGGAGGAACTGCAACAGGATCTTATGACACTGGGTGCCTGGGCATCTAAATGACAAATGAGATTTAATGTGGGCAAGTGCAAAGTGATGAACGTAGGGAAAAATAATCCAAACTATGCGTACACAATGCTGGGTACTAAGCTACGAATTAGTTACCACTCAGGAAAAGGATCTGGGGGTGGTTGTGGACAATACAACGAAATCCACAGCGCAGTGCGCAGCAGTAGTCAAAAAAGCAAACAGAATGTTAGGAATTATTCGGAAGGGGATAGAGAATAAAACTGAGGATTTCATAATGCCTCTGTACAAATCAATGGTGCAACCACACCTCGAATATTGTGTGCAGTTCTGGTCGCCCCATCTCAAAAAAGACATAGCTGAACTAGAAAAGGTACAGAGAAGGGCAACAAAAATGATCAGGGGCATGGAAGGGCTCCCGTATGAGGAGAGGCTTGTTAGATTGGGGCTCTTCAGCTTAGAGAAGAGACGACTGAGAGGAGATATGATAGAGGTCTATAAAATCATGAGTGGTGTGGAACTAATAAACAAGGAACAGTTATTTACCCTCTCAGCTAGTACTAGAACTAGGGGACACTCCATGAAACTCATGGGTGGCAAGTTTAAAACAAATAAAGGAAAATATTTTTTCACTCAGTGTATAATTGGGCTGTGGAATCTACTGCCAGAGGCTGTGGTAAGGGCCAGTACTATAGCTGAGTTTAAAAGAGGTTTGGACAATTTTCTGGAAGATAGGTCCATTAGCAGCTATTAGACAAATAGGATCAGAGGGAGCTGGGGGAAAACAACAGGGAATGGATCCCTCATTGTGACCTGTTGGGTGGTTCTCCCAAGCCACCGTGACTGGCCACTGTCGGAGACAGGATGCTGGGCTAGATGGACCATTGGTCTGACCCAGTGTGGCACTTCTTATGTTCTTAATTGAGAAAACCTCCGGTGTTTGATACTTTCTCGGTTGAGAATGTTCTTGATTTACCATTTACCTTGATTACCATTTAATGTGATTTAGCATGTACCGTATACAGATCTACTGTGTACCATTCACCATGTACTGCATTCATCCTGGTAATGCACATCACAGAATGGCTGCCCTTTTCCAAAATGATAGCGATGCTGCTGGCGGAAGAGGGCTGAGCATGCACAGAAACCATGACAAATACGGTACACAGTAAGCGGTACATGGTAAATCGGTATATAGTACACGGTAAATCAGGTAAATGGTAAACAGTAAATTAAAAAAAAATTGCCACTGATATCTTGAACCATTACCAAGATTGTTCCAAGATCTTGGTAACAATTCTCGATTCAAACTAGATTTTTGCAAGGAAAAAAATTGATTCTTGTATCAGCCCTAATCTTAACGATCCCAATTGTCCAGCAGAGATGCCAATTATGCTCTCCCCAGACCCCATTCCCTCCCTTCCCCCCTCCCTCCAGTTTGAATTGAAACACTGTTTGTTTTCTTGACACAGCCTCTCTGCAGGCACTGTCAGGCAAAACAAGCAACATTTCTGAATGAAATTTCATTGGTTTTTATTTCACTTGTGTTTTCTGTTTGCCTTAAACAACGTTGCAAAAAATTGTTTGAGTTCTACAGAAAACATAAATGAAAACTGAAATGCATAACCATAATGGGTGTACAGAACTACTTGGGTTCTTTACTTATTTGGTCCCAATAATTTCAGGATAAACGTAAGACACAGTTATCATACCCACCAGTGTGACCTCACTAGGCCTAGGCAGTCCTTACAAAAGCAAAACCCTGCTACTGTGTATTAACAGTTGTCAAAACAATAAAATAATCAATTTTATCTGGTTATGAAGTAAATTATAAGTGATAAAAATATCTCAGAACAATTTATAGAGTTAAACCAATACAATGGGATGCAGGGTAGGGGTTACTCACGCTTTCGGGCCCACTCAACGAGGGAAAGAATGCTTGTGCTCAGGGTCCCAGGTCCAGGGGAAAGTTTCATGCCGTGAAAGGGAACAATGGAGGAGGAAGGAACAGATTCAAACACACACCACTGCCTTGCACACTGTGGGGGTGCAGAGGTTTGGGGAGGGGGAAGGGCTTTCTCCATCAGTCACTCTCAAACACTCTGCTACAAGCACCCCCACACACTAGCTCTCTCACTCACAGAAACACACTCCCAATCAATCAGTCAGTCACTCACACACTTGTACACACACTCACAGTCACACGGTTCTCCAAGCTGTCTCTTATACACATCTAGATGTGTATAAGAGACAACTCCCAATCAATCAGTCAGTCACTCACACACTTGTACACACACTCACAGTCACACGGTTCTCCAAGTCAACACACTACTGTAATCCAAGCCAAAGCACAGGGCCAGTCTCTCAAACGATTACCAGCAAGGAGGAGTCTTTCTGCTAAGAACCCTTCCTGTGCCTCAGGTGCCCCGAGTTGCTGCATCCCCAGGCCCTACCTCTTTGTGGCTTATTAGCCGCGTGCTGCACCGCAGCTGGAACCCTGGCTGCCCAGCAACCTGGGAAGTATGCGGCACAGCGTCCTTAGCATCATGTGGGCCCCGGCACTGTCCTGTTGGCGGTGCGTCAGGACGTTGTGTTGTCGGTTGCCTAGCAACCGGAAGTGGGCATCGGGGAGCCGGGCTCCTTAGCCTGGCTGTGACTACTCTTCGCCAGGCAGGGATCCTAACAGTGTCAAAATGACAATCAAGAGGAAAGCTCTGAAGCAAAGGAAACTGAAAACGGCAGCAATAAATCAAAATTAGATTGAACTTTTTAGACATTTTTCATCCCTAAAGAGCATTTTACAAATATGAACAAGTGTTACCCTTGTTGTGCAAATGGCATAGTACAGACTGGGATGGAAAGATGGCAATTTTAATGTCACACAGAGTTTCAGTGGCAGAGTTGCAAATAGACCTTACAATTTGTGGGGCCCTGAACGAAAATGAACTGTAAGCCCCCCATGATCATTTCTTCTATAGACCTACTCCTTTAACAACTGGCAGTCTGTTGTTCCTTTACAAAAAAAAAGGTGTGTCATAAGTTTACAAATGCATGTACATGCATGCACTCACACACACATACACACATTCTCCCTTTCTCACGTACGCACACTCCTCTGGCAAGGGGGTTCAGAGATCAGTGATTTACTGAAAGTGACGGGGAAAAAAACAGCAGGGGCTGAGAGATGTGGGTGGGTAAAGGGCTCCTCAGAAATAGTCTGTCCCGAGGCCTCAGCAGCACTGAGGGACCCGAGGCTACCAGGACTGGCCTCCCTACGGGGCCTCTCTGACCTTGGAACCCGGGCCCTAGTCCCAATGCCCCCCCTAACATCAAGCCTCCTGCTTAAAGCTGGCCCTAAGTACCTGGACCCTGAGCTTTGTGCTTAACCTCTTCCTAAATCAAATGAGAAAATATGAGAGAGAATGGAATGGAAGCACATGAACTAACTAGGGTGGATGAGGATGACACAACTGTACTTCTTTATAAATGTGAGAGGGTACATGGGCCTTCACACTGGAAAGTGAAGTGCTGGAATTTGGAAAAAGAAATTTTTTTAAAATGAAGACAGTATGATTTTTAACAAAAAGAAAGTCCTGATGAAGCCAACATGTGGAATGTTGTAGAGAAATAAAGAGATTTTTTTTTAATTTTGAGAAGACAAGCATTCAGTCATATCAAACTTATGGAGCTAATTGGTAAGTACATTGTATAACTGTCTTCCACAGCTTCACTTTTTATCTAGTATATCAGCATAGACATAAACCTGGAAATGCTGGAGAGAGTTCTGTAACCACTTACTCACAAACAGACTTACACAGACTTCTTGTGAGAAAGTGGTTTCAGGATTGCAGACATATGCACAAACTGGGTAGCCCTCATACTACTGCCACAAAAATAGGTAGCATTTAATAACCAACCAAGCCCAATAAATAGCCACCATCTGTCCCTGAAATACTTGTGGTTGCCCTGCAATTTTAACTAATTTCCATATAAAACCGGTGGAACTGGCAACTCTGGATGTGTCTAATATTAGTTCAGCTTCTGTTAGCATTTCCAGTACAAATTCAGTTTTTAGAAGTTTATAACCACACCATAAAAAAAAATCAGGCTGAACTTGGCATGAATAAGAATAATTTAAAATGGTAGCATGAGTAATGTTTAAAAATCAGCCTGCATGTCCTGTACTTTCTTTTCTCTAGTATAATACGTTAGTAATGATGCTATAAAGATCTGAGAACACACAGACTTGGTGCCCTCTCCTGGCCCAAGGCTTGAGTACCTGGGTTTTATTAGTAATTTCAGGAAGAAAATGCTGCACAGTACGTCATTTGCTTAACTAGAAGTACTCTTGCTGGAAATTTGTAGAAAATCTGAGTTCTGGGAGTGCGACAGTGACTAGGGTTGCCATATGTGTGTAACGCCCCCTTGGCTACCCCCAGCTCTGACCCTCCTGGGGAGGGGTCCAAGGAATAGGGGGCCTGGGTTCAAGGGCTCGTTCTCTTAGAGTTTCTTTGGCGCCGAATGGCAGTGCCTCCACCTGGGGTGCAGACAGGGCTATGGAGTCCCTGCAGAGGAAAAAGGGGTGGGCTGGTTCCCCCTCTGCACAACCCAGGGCCCAGTGGTGGGAATGTATAATACCAGCTCAGAGAAAATCCCCCCCATTTGAGACATGCACGCATGAAGCAGGTTATCAAGATGCGCAAACAGGTTTATTATAACGTAAGATGAGCATAATAAGTCAGTGACTGTTTCTCTCAATTGCTGCTCCCCAAACAGATTCTCTGGGCCCCAACCCTCCCCTACAACATTATGCTGGGCTAGTCAGAGTATAAGTTGAGGCCACCAAAGGGCACCTGGCCAAGGTACAATGTAGCTGGATCTTGAGGTAGGGCAACCCCTCAAGCTGAGGGGCTCCCCCCCCCTGGTCTGGATTAAGCTGGACTGGGCTGCCCGAATGGATACTCCCTCCACCAGCCACCCTGCCAGCCGACCTCCCTCGCCGTCTTCCCCGCTGGCCGTCCTGCCAGCCGACCTCCCACGCCGTCCCTCTGGTACCTGGGGTTTGAAATCCTCAGCCACTCTGTCCTCCCCTCGGGTCCCCGTCAGCCGATTTGCTGACCGAGTGTCCTTTCCCTCTCAGCTCCAGTCCATCTTCTCTCCCCGAATTCTCCTCACTCCTCTCTCCTTCCCTCCCTTTTTCTCTCTCCCTATTGGCTCCCAGATTTTCCTACCCTCCTCCCCCTGACAGAATAGCCAGAACCCTGGAAACAGTTCTAGATTTCCCTCCACCTGGTTGTCAATCACTCCCTGGTGTCTTGCACTAGTTCTCCTGCACTTTGCAAACCCTCTGCACATAGCTCAGTTGCTCTCTACTGCCCCCCCTAGTGGCCGTCTCCCAGTAAGTACAGGCCAAACCCTTGGTAGTCCCCAAAGTGGGGGCCGGGGGGGGCGCTACATGAGCACATTTTTAGAGAACACTTAGGAGAAATACAGGTTACAGGGCTGAAAATCCCTGCAACCCGTATTTCTTATAAGTGTCCTCTAAAAATTGCATATATGGCAACACTAATAATGATAGGAACATGGATCAGAGAAAACTAAGAGTATTGCCCAGAAGTTAAAAGAATGAATGCCTCGATGGAAGCAGCTAAATATTTAGGCATTGATTTTCAGAATAGATTAGTGTCAGGACCTGGCCTCAAACCAGCAACCCTGGAAGTGGTGGCCTGCCTTGTGGCACCACTGCAGTACTCTAGTTGGGGCCTGTGGAGTGGCTGTGTGGTCCTTTTGGCCAATGTGGGCACACCCCTGGGGCATGTGATCTGCCCCAGCTCCATACACCCCAGCTTCCTGGTTGTCTGCCTGCCTAGATATAAGGCAGACTAGCCCCTATAGAAAGCTGGGCAGATCATCTGTTGTTGGTGAATTTGGCTGTGTGCTGCTACTCTGCTGTGAGTGATCAGCTGGGCTAGGCTGGGGGGGCTCCTGGCATAGCATGGCGTGGTTTGGCCTGGCCTGCCTGTGCATAGGGCCAATGCTGGGGCATGGGGGGGAGGGGGGCGGTTTGCATGCCATGCATTACAAAAAAAAATTAGGTTCCACTGAGGGCACATTGCTCACTAGCTACTTGTGCTTGGTTGGCTTGGCAGTCAGACAGCGGGTATTTTCAGATGTTACAAGATCACGCTCAACCACAGTCCATACCCTGTGATGGGAAATGGCCTTGTAACGTCTGTTGGGGAACCGGAAGTCCCCCCCTCAGATGTTAACCACGCTCAATCATGGCGGGGAATCACATTCACCATGCCATCGGCGGAACTGGCGGGGCCGGCGCCGATCGCGTGGTGAATGTGATTCCCCGCCGCGATGAAGGGGCCCATCTCGTCTGGACGGCAATCCCGCCAGGGATTCCGGGCTGTGGTCAATTCGGGCGCCCGCCCGTTTCCCCAGAGGGCGGGGAGCATCGGGGGCCGTGTGGCCGCACGTTGCACCGCGTGGCCCCGCCCCCTCACCGATTCTCCGCCAGGATCATCTGGCACATCTGTTGGACGTGACGGGCTGATTCTGGCGGGGAATCAGAAGGGTGATTCCGGGATGGGGCGAATACTGCCCCGTCTCGTCTGAAATCACCCAGCAACACCATGAGCTCTCTCTGCCTGGCTCCAGGAGTTAAAGTTCCCTCCATGTCAGGGTGCCCCTGGGGAGGAAGAACCAATGTGGTGTCTGCTGGGTTTTGGTGTGCAGGATTGCAGTTGCATGCAGTCTCCGTGGTTGATTCAAGTTGTCTTCTTTTACCCAGAGTCCTCTGGCTGCCTCCAGGCCGGGGCAGCATGTTAGGTTGGTTTTTAAAAAATAATAATTGAGTGCTCCCAGGCCATCTGGGGTGCTTGGTTTGCTCAGCTTGGCAGTCAAACAGCAGCATCATGAGCTGCCCACAGGGCTCTCTCTGCCTCGCTCCAGGAGTTCTCTGGTCTCTGTATCCCTGGTCTCCCCAAGTTACCAGTGCCACACCAATCCATGCCAAGAAGTTGCCAACCGTTACCCCCCCTCTCCCCCTCCCCCAGGGAAGGCTGTGAATGTTTTGTCTTCTTGAGCGAACTCAACTCTTGCTAGTTTGTTTTTCTGTGTATGGCTTGGTTGGCAATATAATGATGTCCCAACTCCTGCTGGTCTGTTTCTTTGCACTGCTTGGTTGGCAATATAATGATTTATTGTAAAAGTGGGTCCCCTCACTGCTGATGGTGGGCCATGCATGCTGTGGGTACACAGTACTACCATTTTGGAATTTATTTCTTTTTTTTCTGCACGTTTGCAGTTGCACTTTTGTGGGTTGTCTGAATCCGGTACTATTATTTATTTCCCACTCTTGGTAGCCTGATTTTCTGGGTAGTCCTTTGACTGTGGGTTCAAGAAATTTGCCAAGATGTGTCCAGGTAGGGCACTGGGGTTATACTTTCCAGTTTTTTTTTCTGGTATATGGTGTGTGGAGAGGAGGCTTGCTTTGCATTGGTGGGCTTGGCACACAGACAGTGGAGGCTTTCTTTTGTGGGGGGATGTTGGGAAACTTTCTTGTGTGCCTGCTGCTGGGAGGGCAAGGAGGTCCATGTGCTCTCCAGATCACTCACCCACTGCAGGACCTCAAAGGGCCCCCAGATTGACCTCACATGAGAGCATTGGGGTGGGGGGCAGAGGGCATACATGCAACGATGTTGGGTTGGTGGTTGTGTCTGGGAGAGGGTATTTGGCGCAACTGGTTTCTTTTGGATACCATTGCCTACTGCCAGGGCCAGGCACAGTCCTGTTTGTGGCATAGGGAAGACTGAGCTTGTGCGCCATACACTGTGCACACTCTGATTGGCTAGGCAATTAAATGGCTGCAGCTGCTGCACACGGCAGCACCTGCTGAGGCGCCAAGGTGGTGCTGAAGATTTCCGAACTTTTCTGGAGTTTCCAAAGCTTTCCAACGTTCTGTGCTTCAGTCTCCAAAGTCTGAAGCTTCAGCAGGAACACCAGATTGCCTCCGAGTACTCAGACCAACTATTCTGAACTTCGAAAAATTGGTCTCAATACCCGGAGGTACTATTCGGTTCAGCCCTACTCTTCGCCTGAATTCCTGTCTGTCTGATTTGGACCCAGTGCATGAATCCTTGTCTGTTCTGATCTGCAACTTGTGCCTGAATCCCTGTTTGTCTGATGCCTACTTGGACCTTGCAGATCCAGTTCGCCTGCCAAGGAGAGCATGATCTCCTTACCCTTGGACTTCGCCTTTTTCTCCCCCATGTCTGTGTGTTGGTCCTTGGTGATGGTCCCTGTGCCCCTTGCCCCTGCACGTGTTTCATATGGACCTGATCCTGCACTGACATACCCAAACCGAGATCCTGATCCTGCCTAAGGTGCCCAACCCTGATCCTGTGTGACTCTCGATGCCCTAGTCAGGCCACCTGACAAATAGCATAATTCTTAGAACCAAGCTTCCTGTGCAAATGCTCTTGCTTGTGAGTTCAACTAGTAGTTCTAAAAAGCAGGTGCTTGAAGCGGAAAAGCCAGCTTTCCCAAGGTGAAATACAAGTTATAAAGGAATTATATTAGTTATAAAGGAATTATATCTCCATTGAAGGTGCACCTATTGTTAGGAAACTGTGGGTCACTATTATTTTGGGGGCCTTCTGCCCAATACCAGATATGGATGACTTCAGTACAGGATCATACACGTGTGATTTAATAAAATAAAATAATAATAATAATAATAAATCTTATTTCTAAAGCGCCCCACCACTGGGTGGTACTCAGAGTGCTCTTCAACATAAAAACACAATATAAAATTCAGTTAAAACATAAATCTGTATAAAAAAAATTAAAGGGCTTCTTTCCAGAGGAAACCAGGTCAAAAATACAGTCTCACTTGAAATTTATGATGTCTGTGTACATTCCTGACTATATATTCATTGACTACTACATTTGTAGAAAGGAAGAAAACCCAAAAGAGGCACATATATATATATAGCCAAAGTTAGTTAAATTTTATCTGAAATATTTCCGGACCTCTGCTCATAACACATCTTTCAGGTAGGTTAACATAATGACAATTTTGCAAACGGGCAACACTCTTCCACTGACTTGTGGGATTTGGGTTTTTAAATGTAAATACATACGTTGCAAAATAAATTCAGAGCTACAGACTCCACTGATGCTCTACTAACTTACAAAAACCACTCTTGTTAAACCATCTCTTCCCCGGTATCCTGTTCCTTCCCCAAACCAGCCTACTAGAGGTGTGAACCAGGGACCATGTTGTTGTTCTTTTTCATTTTTGTTATTCAAATAATTCGCTTTCGTTTTCATAAATATCAAGATTGTTTTCGTTTTTGCTTTTTTCAATTTCCATTGGTTTTAATGGAAAACACATTTTTGGCTGTAATTTTTTTATTTTTCAGTATATTTAGATGACACTTGGTGAGATCGTACTAACAACTGAAGGCATTATGTGTACCATATTTCAGAGAGATTAGATAAAGGAATCCTATTTTATAAGCAGTTGAATTATGTTATTTTGCAAAAATCTGCATATACCTTCCTGGCTTTAACTTATTTGTCACCCATCTAATGTGGATGACCCTTGGCAAGATTATACCCCTCCCCAAGTTTACTACCTATGCCAACTTCCAGAAGGATTGGATAAAGGGTCCTGGTGGTATAAGCAATTAACTTATAAATATATGTCTGACTGTTACATATTTGTAGTCTAACCAGTGTACATGACATTTGACAGGGCTATATCTCACACCGTCAGGATCATCTCTGACAAATATCAGAAAGATGTGATAAAGGGTCATAAGGGTCATAAAGGGTTTTATAAGCCTGCACAGCAATTGCAGAGAATGAGTCTATGCCAGAGATTCTCTTACGTGTCACTGTGGTATAAGATCTGTTTGTGATGCCAATTGTCCAGTAGAAATGTCAACCAAATATCCTCATTCTGTGCTGTGACCATCCCAACATCTCTCCCCCACTTGTTACTGGGAAGTTGGAAGCATCCATTTAGGAAAGAGCAAATAAAGATTCTCTTATGTCTTCTGTCACAGTGCTGCAGGATGTGACTGTGATGATAGTTGGCCAGCCTGGATGTGTAAAGTATGTCTCCTGATTGCTGGGATGCTATCCCCAAAGTCCCAGTTATGTCCCTTCTATGCCTGCCTCAAGGCTTCCCCTATGCCTGCCTCAAAGCCACCACCGATTGGTCCTGTAAAACTGGAAGCATGCAGTAATTGGCCAGTGAATGTGTCTGTCAGTCTGTTGGGATGCTCCCCATCCTCTCTCCTGCAGCCTCCATCCCCCTGCCATGCCAGGTGTCTGCCTCTGACTGCCACTGTATGTGCTGCTATTTATCTGAATAGTGGTCTTCAAAGGGACAATTTCAATTACTTATAAAATTGGGGACCTTTATTAAATTGTCCTGTTGTTTGGCAGAGATGACAGGGAAGGTGTGGGATACATTCCTGCCAAATGTCTTGTAAACAGGATGGAATATAAAATTTTATATTTGTGGCTGCATGTATACATTGTACAGGAGAGGGGACAAAACCAAACATTGCGGGACTCCAAACGAGAGGTTTTGGTATGATGAAAAAGACTCCCCAAGAACCATTCGCTGAGTTCTACTGGCCAGGAAAGAGCTGAACCATTCAAAAACAGTCCCGCCCACCCTTGCACAGCCCTGCAGTCACGTCACCAACATCCCATGATCAACTGTATCAAATGCAGCTGAAAGATCTAATAGAACTTACAGGGTCAAATGACCCCGGTCCATTTCCTGGTGGAGATCATCCACCAAAGCCACAAGCGCAATCTCTGTGCCATACCCTGGACGAAATGTCAACTGAAAGGGGTCCAGATAACCAAGAGACAATAGGTGTGATCCTTCCTCACCCACTAAAGTCAAAGTGAACTGAGCCTTCAGTGAAAACATTCCACACTGTGAACGCCTCGCCCCTTTATGGGGAATTAGCTAGGATGGGGTCCACAAAATTAACTTCCACATGCACCTGGCGGTACTAGCCAATTTATGGTTTGGCGCGATGTTAAGCGGCTGCCTGGTCTAAGAGCGCCGTGTTGTCAGGTGTTGCCCTGGCAACTGACGCAGGCGGTGCTGCTGGGGGCGCTTCTGGGAGTGAGGCAGCGGGCCTGGGGGGTGTTTCCTGTGCTGGTGCTGCGGGGCTGGCTGAGTGGAGTCTCAGCCGCAGCCACCCCTTATGGAGCCGGTGGCAGCGGCTGACAGTCTCCCATGCTGTCTGTGATGTTTCCAAGTCCTGGTTCCTGCAGAGGGGTTGGTTTCTCAGAAGCTTCCTAGAGGCATGTCCTCTCTCCTCGAGCTCCTGCTGTGTACTGTCAGTTCCTGGCTGGGCCACTTCCTTTTATTCAGGAACCTACACCTCCTAGCCACCAACTTCCTTTTGACAGCCATTTTGTGGAAACTTGGCAGCCATTTTACATCTCATTAGCCCTTTATGGCCCTACTCTGCCACACACACAAACACAGTTGGGTTCAAGTAACATATTTACTTCACAACCACTCCCCTGCTCCCCTAACCGACTTCGTCCCTTCTCCCTAGCTGCCCCCCACGCCTGGAACTCCCTCCCTGCCCACATCCGCCTCGCCCCCTCCCTTCATACCTTCAAATCCCTCCTCAAGACCCACCTCTTCCGCTCTGCCCTCCCTGACTTCTTGCTCCCCTCACCTAACTCCTGCTGATACCCTCCATCAAGTACAATCTGTTACCTGAGACCTGTGTACTCATATCCTCACCACATGGACCAACCAGCCATCATTCTTAATGTAACCAAGCCAAGCGTGTGCACCTGGGACCTCGCATCCTCGTGAATGTTACACTCCTTGTCTCTCCTTCTGTTTCCCTTCCTTTGTCTCCCCCTCTCTCCCCTCCCCTCTCTTCCCCCCTGTCTCTCAGATTGTAAACCCTAGGGCAGGGATCGTGTCTGTTCAATTACTTTGTAAAGCGCCAGGTACATTGCTTGCTCTATATAAATGCTTGCTAATAAATGATAATAATAATTAATAATAATTAATAATAATATTTACTGGACATAAAAAATAAGGCAACACCAGGCTACTAATGCAATCCTCCACCAACTTCATACTTGTGTTAATCCTTTGCACAAGTGCATGCTCCATTGAAGTGAATGGAATTTGCACTCGTGCTAAGTGCTAGTGCCAGTGTAACATTATATTATCAGTTCTGTCTTCTGCATCTCTTACTCCATACTTGGTCACAGATGTACCATTGCTCTTGCAGGGTGATGCCTAACCCTGCTTTCACCACAGAGTTACAGGAAAGTGTTAAAATCCAACTACAGGTCAGTCTGGCTCTTCCCTGGCAGCTCTGCCTCCTCTGCAGGGCTGGCTGTATCTGAATGGTATCCAAAATAACCCCAGTAGAACATCCTTCTGATTGGTCAGAAGCTTCCAGCTACTACTGAGAGTGGATGTGTGTCTGTGCAGGAAAGAAGGACTGCCACAGAAATGCTGGTTCGCATACTAGCATCAGAACAGCAACTGAATGTAGTCAGTAACCTTCACCTAATATGCAGGAACTGCAACTGACTTATTTCAGTTACCCAAACACTCAAGACTGCCCCAAAATTGGGGGCTACACCAGCATAAATGGGCAGGGATTATGCTGCATGGAAATGTTTTGACTGCACCACAACCATTTGGTAGTTTCAGATCATAAGACTTTTGGGGGCTGCAGCTTGTGCAGAACAAAGAAGCCCGCCTTTTGACAAGGGTGGGTTCTTGGGAGCACATTCTGCTGGGGCTTCAAAGTTTGCACTGTCTGCCAATAGCATTCTGGACACAATTCAATATTCTGGTTTTGACCTATAAAGCCCTAAATGGCCTGGGTCCTACATATCTAAAGGACTGACTTCCTCCTTATGTCCCTCTGAGCCTTCTAAGATCAGCTGAGAGTGCTCTCTTGCAAGTTCCATTATTGGCCCAGGTGCATACAACCCAATCACGTAGAGAAGTGTTCTCGGTGGCTGCACCGGAACTCCCTTCCCTTGTAGGTTCACCTAAGCTCTAGTCTGAGTGCTTTCTGGATGCAGTGTAAGATCTGTTTATCTAGCCAGGCATTTAACAGACGGGTAGATCGGGGGGTGGGAGTATTTATAAATATTTTATGGAAGTTTATGGAAATGATGCTAATAAATTATGCTAATAATAATTATGGGTTTTATTTCTTTATTTTATGTCTTTTCTGATGTTAGCCTTCCCGAGCCATAGGGGATAAATAATATTTATTTATTTAAATTTATATGCTGCCATTCTCAAAGGCTCAGGACGGCTCACAAACAATAAAAATATCAAAACTCATTGCAGCAGGGAGCAGCCAGACAGGGCTGCTGCCCCTTTAAGAGTGAAAGCACCAGCAGTTGGACTGGATTGGCTGGCTGCTGCTCCCCAAAAGCTGAGTAAGGGACTGATGAAGCCAGCCCTGTAAGGAAGAAGAAAACCCAGCAGAGACATTAATGGGAGTGTGGCAAGACACTGACCCTTTAAGGCAGACTGCCTGGAGGACTGGCCACACCCACCTCTGAGTATAAGAGGGAGGAAGCCAGAGTAGGCTTCAGTTAGTCCCTGGCCACATTTCCTTCATGTGAGTGCTGAGGCTGAGCAAGGGCTGAAAGCACTTCAAGGTGGAGTGCTAATCTGACTGAGAAGGATAAGCAAGGGCAACCCGATTAGAGTGTTGTTCTGAGACCCTTGCAACTGAGGGTGAAAACAGACATAATGCTAACCCCACTTTAACACCACTTTTATATTTCTTATGCATGTTGCAGGGTTGTATTTGTGTCCTATGCAGTCCTGCGACATGCATAAGAAACATTAAAGTGGATATAAAGTGGAGTTATCCGAGTTAGCATTATGCCTGTTTTCACCCTGAGACTTTTGCAACTGCGAGAACACCTCTCTGCTTGGCTGACCTGGAGTATAGCTTGGGCTGGGGTTCCTGGAGGGCTGTTTCCAGGTGTTAGATAGGATGCCAAGTGACTGAAGTGAGTTTATTTATTTTACAATTTTAAACCCCGCCCCTTCTGCAAGGCAGCTCAGGACGGCTTACACTTTAAAACAAAAATATAAAACATATAAAATACCAATATAAAACGACATATTTTTTTTATGTATTAAAAATTTGTATCCCACCCCTCCTGCCCATTTAAAGTGAAGCCATAAAAATATAAACATAAAATAACACCCCCCACACCATACCATCCCTCCCTCATCCATCCCCTCCACCAAATGCCTGGTGGAACAGCCAGGTTTTATAAGCCTGATGAAAAGTCAGCAGATCCAGGGCCAGGTGAGCCTCCTCTGAGAGGGAGTTCTACAGCCGAGGTGCAGCCACTGAGAACCTCCTTTCCATAGTTGCCCCTCGACTTACTCGAGTAACCTCTAAGAAGGCACCCCCAGTGGACTACAGGGGCTGATCGAGGACCTGGGGAGTGAGGCGGTCCCACAGATAGGTCAGGCTGAGGCCATGTAGGACTTTAAAGGTGAGAACCAATACCTTGAATTGGACCCGGAAGAAAATAGGCAGCCAGTGCAGAGAATGAAGCACTGACGCAATGTGCTCCTGGCAACCCAACCCCATAAGGAGCTGAGCCGCCGCATTCTGCACCAGCTGCAGCCTCCAGACCATCACCAGGGGTAGCCCCACGTAGAGCGCATTGCAGTAGTTCAGACTCAAGGCAACAAAAGCATGAATGATGATGGCCAGGTTGGAGTCCGAGACGTAAGGCCGAAGCCGCCGAACCAGATGTAACTATCGGAAAGCCCCCTTTGCCACCGTCTCCACCTGGATATTCAAGCGGAGCTGGGAATCCAGGAGCACCCGTAGAGACTGCACCTGGGACACCAGCGGGGGACAAACCCCGTCAATGATGGGGGAAGTCACAACCACCACTCTCCCCAGCAACATTACCTCCGTCTCGTCAGGATTCAGCTTCAGTCGGCTCTGCCTGTCCAGACGTTGGGAAAGCTCAGAGACTGCCAGACCTGGGTCTGATGAAAATGAGAGGTACAGCTGAGTGTCATCAGCATATTGATGACAACTCACTCCAAACCACCTCACAACCTCGCCTAATGACTGCATGTACACGTTGAACAACAGCAGGTCAGAACAGAACCTTGTGGGACACCACATGAGAGGTCACAGGGGGAAGATGACTTATCCCTCAGCACCACCCATTGGGTCCTACCGACTAGGTAGGAAGAAAACCATTGTAGAACCGTCCTACCCAATCCTGCCCGGTTCCGCAAGCGAGTCACCAACAGCCCATGATCAACTGTGTCAAAAGCAGCCGAGAGATCCTATAGGACCAGTAAGGTCGAATGTCCCTGGTCCATCTCCCGGCGCAGGTCATTGACCAAGGCCACAAATACAGTCTCAGTGCCATACCCTGAGCAAAAGCCAGACTGGGAAGAATCTAGGAAGCTGAGGCCATCTAGATTCTCCTGGAGCTGCTAAGCCACCACCCGTTCAATAACCTTCCCTAAAAAGGGAAGTTTAGAGACTGGCTGATAGCTGGCAAGCGAATCAACATCAAGCAATGGTTTCTTGAGCAGAGGCCGGAGTTGAATTCCCCTATGCATGTGACTACAGGAGTCTGACCCTGAAGGATCTTACCCTGGGAAACCACGCCCTGCCACACTTATACAAAAAAATAAGCTTAAACCCTCAGCCCTCCTACAACTCCCCACCAAACCAACCCCAAACCACCTCTTAATTCCCCACACCCAACCCCCC